>CM047810.1:47807389-48391657 GCA_026214975.1 Gentiana macrophylla | reverse complement strand
TTAATGAAAAGCAAATTTCATATGAGTATGATGGGATAATTAAATTATTTTCATGGATTACAAGTTAAACAATTAGATGATGGAATTTTCATTCACCAAACCAAATATACAAGAGAACTTATCAAAAAGTTTGGTATGGAAAAATCACCGAAATTTCTACACCAATTGGGACCAACATCAGGCTAGATGAAGACAAAGAAGGCAAGGATTGATCAAACACTTTACAGAAGAATGATTGGATGCTTACTCTACCTTACAGCAAGTAGGCCAGACATATCATTTACTGTTGGTGTATGTGCAAGATTTCAGTCGAAACCAAAGGAAAGACATCTCACAGTTGTTAAAAGGACCTTGAAGTATTTGAAAGATACAGATAGAGTTGGAATATGGTATTCAAGAGAAGGAGAATTCAAACTGATATCCTATTCAGACTCAGATTATGCAGGTTGCAAAGTGGACAGAAAAAGCACTTCAGGCACATGTCAGCTGCTAGGAAATAGACTTGTGTCATGGTTTAGCAAAAAGCAAAATTCAATTTCAACTTCAACAGCTGAAGCTGAGTATATAGCAGCTGGAAGTTGTTGTTCTCAAGTTTTATGGATCAGACAGCAATTAAGAGATTATAGGATAGAAGAAGGAACAATTCCCATAATGTGTGATAACACAAGTGCAATTGCAATAACTGACAATCCAGTTTTGCACTCAAGGACAAAACATATAGATGTGCGACATCATTTTATAAGAGATTATGCAGAGAAAAAGGATATTACAGTTCTTTATGTGCCTACTGAAGATCAGTTGGCTGACATCTTTACAAATCCATTGGACAAAGAAAGATTTGCCAAACTAAGAACTGAGTTGGGTATAATAAAAGTCAGCTAAGTCAGTTTAAGCCAGAACTTCGTCAAGGGGATTGATCTTTGTTCTGCTGGGTGCACTCACTTAACAGATCAGTCATTGACATCAACAATTTCAAACTGACTAACTGAAACTAAAGTAGTAACTGATATTTAAGCATCAGTTTTTACATCAGTCAACTTAAGTCAAAGGTTGATAAGATAAAACCGACAGTGGTTGCATCGCATTTAATTACCGTAGTTTATGTCGAAATATGTTGCGTGTACACCGCTTTTTGTCGTAACAGTACATGCATCGATTACAAAAACCATCATGGAATTTGAAAATTTGTACCAATCAACCGCCAAGACATTACCCTATATATCCAACCTCCTTTCATTTTTCCTCAAAAACAAAAATCGATTTTTCATAATTCTTTTTCCTCTCAAAATTCAATCTTTTCACACTAAACCCGAAATGGCCGCCTCAATGAAATCTCAAGAAGAAAGATTGATCACAGATTTAGATGTGTTTACATTTGAAATTTATGAAGCTATATGCAACTACACTCTACTTGCAAGTTATATCCATGAGAAGATCCAAAACAACCAGATTAAGAAGCATTCGAGGTCACTTTCAACGAAAAACGTGATGTGGAAGGGATTTTGCGGCCTGGGGAGAACATGCGTATGGTAAGAGACTCCTCATCACTAAGGTTCATGGAGATCGAATCATTGTCAATGAACGAGTCATGAAGTCACTATTTGGTTTCACAAATCCACCTGTGACATCAATAGACTTGGCTTGTCTACCATTGAAAAGGGGACGCTTTCTTAGGCAATTTTCCTTATCTAAGGAACCGACAATGATTGGTATTCATGTTGATAAACTCAAGCCGAATTTGGACTCCTCGGCCAGATGGCTCACGGACATGTTATTGGAAAATCCAAAGGAATCAATATATTATCCGATGGCGATGCTGCTTATCCTCGATGAACGAATCTGGGACGAACTAGAATTCAATTGGGCGGTTATGTCGTCAATCGATAAAGACACAACATTTAGCGGAATTGGAAAGTGTGCAGAAATCTCAAGCAGAAGGACAAATAACTATTGGCAGATTCTGACTAAAGAAATCACTCAGGTGGAGTTATTCAATACTATTTGGAGAAACTCAAGGCGGGGAAGAAAGCAAGACAAATCGCACCGCAACTCATCGATCTGAGAGGAAATTGCGGCGATTGCAAGTTCAAGAAGAACAACTTCCCAACTGAA
Source organism: Gentiana macrophylla (assembly GCA_026214975.1). NCBI lineage: Eukaryota > Viridiplantae > Streptophyta > Magnoliopsida > Gentianales > Gentianaceae > Gentiana > Gentiana macrophylla. The sequence continues at coordinate 48,389,545 of CM047810.1, read as the reverse complement.
GCAAGGAAGAAAATCGTGTCTCAAAGAGAAGTCAACATAAAGGAGTCAAGCGGAAAGCTGACTCAGCAAAAGAAAAATCAGTTGTCAAAAGTTTGTACCCAGGTACTTCGAGTCAGCAAGCACCAACTAAGGGGAAACTACAACAACTGACAGCTGAAACTACATGGAAAGATATTCTTGCTGATGATACTGCTTCTCAGTTACAACAATCTCAGCACCAATCAGATCAGCAACCAGCCACAATTTTTGAAGCTAATAGAATCATCAAGCTGGTGAAGATGAAGCTCAAACCAGAAGACTCTATTTCCATTGTCGCTTTTACTTATGGTAATTGAAGATATCACTCAGTCTAAAGTCCAAACAGAAGACACATATGATCCTTCTGATATTTTGACAAAGGAGGAATTGGGCAAAGTTCATGAGAACTTGAAGATTATGTTCAGCCAAAAGGATGCATACAATGGCCTTCTGTCAAACATCTCTGGATATCTAGATTATATACAGAGAATTGTCTTGAAAATTGTACACTTGTGTTCTCGAGGCGGCCTCTTATTTATAGCTATCTAAACCGACTTAGAACTACTAGTTCGACCTCTCGTCCAAGAAACGCGCGTTTGAAAGCTTCGGGACCTCGGTAAGTCGGCACCGCCCTCCGGGTTACCGAGGGTAATTTCGTTTTTTTTCTTCAATCGACTTAACTTGGATGCTTCTGGAATATCCTAGGCCCATTCCTTTCGTGCAGTCCACTCCAGATTCATCCATCATGCTTAGCCCGATATTTCGTATCACGAAAATCATCAAATAACGCAATAAAAATAATATCGAAATAGGAAAATAAACGCTAAGTCTGATTTCTCGACTCACGAACCCGATATATGATATTCAACGTAAATGGTTCATATTTATAGGTCGAAACAACTATTTTTAGCTCATAATGGATAGAATATTGATTCCGTAGGATAGAATATTTTAACCGTCATCAACTACCCCCACTAGCCTTTTGCTCGTCCGTGAGCGAGTATCAAGCGCGGAATGTACCTCCAAGAACAACTACCCATCAACTATCACATATTCAATAAAGATTTCCGGCGAGACATACATCAAGCCACAATCCATAAGCTCCCATTAATCCCTACTTACCAAGCATCAATGTGTCGTGTGATGAATCGATCGCGATAGTGCGTTCATGAAGAGAATCAAGTTGTACTAACCACACAATCTTAACTTGCTTGCGCATACACTCGCTCATCTTGCCTTGGACTTAGTTACACAACATGGTACCGTAATTGGTTCGGGCGGCCTCGGGGGTGAGCATCGCTCTTAAGTCCTCGTTTGTTTCTTTTATGCGGTGGTCGTGCCTTTTTACACGAGTTCTCTTCCCTCACTACCTTTATTGCATATATATTTTCTTTTTCTTTTTTTTTTTTTTTTTCTGGCGATTTCCTCACTTTTTCTCTTTCTCTCACAAGTCCGTGTGTCCCGGTCACCTTTAAAATCATCAAGTTGCTTCCTTTGTCTTACAACAATTTGTTAAAGTATATAGACAGACAAATAATGATTCCAGTTAAAACAAACCATCATCTAATCTTAAACACTTCTCACTCGGTTATGTGCTCAAGTATTGATTGCAATGACGAATAATAATTAATAAGTTACCACTTCACGCAACCTAACATATTCTCGTTCTTCCATACTAATTGAATATGCTATAGCTCACTTCAAATCGAACTTGGGCTCCTTTTCTACCGATTCCTTACTTGAAAACGTGCAAATAACAAGCTAAAGACAGTGCTAAATTTTCAAAATTATTGCCTTTCCGATTATCTAGCTAAGACGCCTACCCCTCACTTATTATAGACATTGTCGCCAATGACTAATAATAAAGAGAAAAAAAAAAAGTACTTAGCTCGAAATGTTGGTCGAGTCAAAAGCGAATCCTGGAGCGTGATCATTAGCTCCTAGGTTATTCTTCTTCCAAGTTATTACCTGCTTCCCAAAATTCTTCCTAAAACTGTGAGTAACAAGCGAAGGGCAACAATAAAATAAGGTGGCGGTAATTGTGCATACCGAAGGAATGCACAAAAACAGTTTAAGCCACTTTATTTTGTCATTGGCCTAAGCAAGACGCGAAAACTTTTACGAGGGTATCACATGAGAATCGTGAAGGAAAAAACCACATATATCCTAGCGGTGGATCAAGATATATGTGATGAAAAAAACTTGCGATTTTCATGCTACTTTATTTACTCAAAATAAAATAAACAAAAGCAATAAATAAGGGTTTAGAAATAGTTCTAAGTTTATAGTCGTCACTGATTGCATTAATAGGGCTCCTTTATTCATATTCAGCTCCTCTAACGTAAATCGTGAAATTTGCCCCAGAGTGTTCATGTCTAACTTCACATGCACTGAATTGTAGACTTTCATGACTTCAAGTGGTCCATACCATCTAGACTTCAACTTCCCAGGAAAAAGATGAAGACGCGAGTTGTATACCAGCACCTTATCTCCTACTTGAAATGTGCAGTTCAGAATCTTCTTATCATGCAAAGCTTGCTTTCTTTCCTTGTAAATCTTTGCATTCTCATATGCTTGAAGTCTGAACTCTTCTAATCTATTCAACTCTAGCATTCTCTTTTCACCGGCTAAATCCTCATCCATGTTTAGAAACCTCGTAGCCCACAGCGCTCGGTGCTCGAGTTCTACCGGTAAATGACATGCTTTTCCAAACACTATCATATATGGTGACATCCCAGTCATGGTCCTATAAGCTGTTCTATACGCCCACAGAGCGTCATCTAATTTCAAAGACCAATCTTTCCTCATGGGATTCACAGCCTTTTCTAAAATTCTCTTACTCTCTCTATTCGTGACTTCTACTTGTCCACTCGTCTGGGGGTGATACGCTGCTGCAATATTATGTCTAACCCCATATCTTATCATCAACTTTTCAAATAACCTATTATAGAAATGACTCCCTCCGTCGCTAATTATGGCTTTGGGCACTTCAAACCTCGTCAAAATGTTTTTCTTAAGAAATCTCAGGACAACCCTGGCATCATTAGTAGGTGAAGCTCCTGCTTCCACCCATTTAGAAACATAATCGACTGCTACCAGGATGTAACGATTTGATTCTGACGATGTGAATGGTCCCACAAAATCAATTCCCCAAACATCGAATACTTCCACTTCTAAGATACTCTGCGGTGGCATCTCGTTATTAGAAATATTGCCGGTCGATTTGCCAGGAATGACGAGGATCTCATAAACTCGTAGCGCATTTATGAATTGTTGGCCGATAGAATCCACACTGCGAGTACCTTTCTTTCTTTGTCTTGTCCGGCCCATAGTGACCTCGAACTTTCTAGCATGACACATGTACAAAATACTCGGAATCTCATCATCGTGGGCGTATCTCCTAAGAATAGCATCGAGGCACGCTTTGTATAGGTATGGATCTTCCCAATGATAATGCTTCGGATATGTGAAAAACTTCTTCTTATCTCGCATTATTGAATTCTCGTGATAGGTACTTTCCTCTTTAAGTAATTCACAATATTGGCAAACCAAGGGGTATACCTTGCCCACTTTTGATGTATGATATCGGGTCTGAGATTCAACCCGAGCTAACACTGAGACTGAAAAGAGTTGTTCATCAGGAAAACTTTCTTTGATCTCAGACGGTTGCTCTTCTTTTAGCAAAGTTAATCTTGACAGGTGATCAGCCACCTGGTTCTCAGATCCTTTTTTATCTTTGATTTCCACATCAAACTCTTGTAAGAGTAGAATCCATCTTAACAACCTCGGCTTGGAGTCTTGCTTGGTTAGAAGGTATTTTAAAGCTGCATGGTCAGTGAACACAGGGACTTTCGACCCTATCAGATAAGGTAACTTATCAAATGCAAAGATGACAGCTAAGAGTTCCTTCTCTGTAGTCGCATAATTCCTCTAGGCACTGTTAAGGGTACGACTGGCGTAATAGATAGGCTTAAAGATTTTATCCTCCTTTTGTCCCAGGGCTGCTCCAACTGTCGTGTCGCTTGCATCACACATAAGCTCGAAAGGTTTGTTCCAATCTGGTGCTACCAGAATTGGGGCGGTTATAAGCATTTGCTTCAATGTGTTGAATGCTTTCTTGCACTCTTCTCCAAATACGAAAGGTACATCCTTTGCAAGTAATTCCGTCAAAGGTTTAGAAACTTTAGAGAAGTCCTTAATAAACCACCTATAAAATCCTGCGTGGCCAAGAAAGGCTCGCAACGTCTTCAAGTTCGTTGGAGGGGGTAACTTCTCTATCACATCTATCTTTGCTCTATCAACTTCCATTCCTTTCTTTGAAATTCTATGACCCAACACTATTCCTTCTGTAACCATGAAATGGCATTTTTCCCAATTAAGTACAAGGTTGGTCTCTTCACATCTCTTCAACACTTTACTCAAATTGTCCAAGAATTTATCGAAGATATCTCCAAATATAGAGAAATCATCCATGAAAATCTCTAGAAAATCCTCCACCATGTCCGTAAATAACGACATCATGCACCTTTGGAATGTTGCTAGTGCATTACATAAACCAAAGGGCATGTGATTGTATCGTAAAAAGTTCCATATGGACATGTGAAAGTTGTTTTCTTGCGCTCTTCTGGGGCAATATGGATCTGATAAATAACCAGAATATCCATCTAAGAAACAATAAAACGCATGACCACTTAATCTTTCCAACATTTGATCCATGAATGGTAGGGGAAAATGATCTTTACGAGTTGCATCATTCAGTTTCCTGAAGTCTATGCAAACTCGTTGTCCAATAATTAGTCTCACAGGGATTAACTCATCAAACTCATTTGGTTGGACAGTGAATCCTCCTTTCTTGGGCACCACATGAATTGGGCTTACCCACTCACTGTCTGCAATTGGGAAAATGATTCCCATTTCCAACATCTTTATGATCTCTTCCTTAACAACATCCTTTAGTTGTGGTGTCAACCTCCTTTGAGGTTGTGCTACCGCTTTTTTCTCAGGGTCTACAGAAATCTTATGCATGCACACCGATGGGCTTATTCCTCTAATATCTGCAATCGTCCACCCAAACGCTTCTTTATACTCTCTCAGTACTCTTAAAAGTTTCTCCTCCTCTAAAGGTGATAATGATGCTGAAATTATAAGATGGAGAGTATCATCTTGTAAGTACACATACTTCATGTGAGATGGCAAAGGTTTCAACGTTAAGTTCTTTGGTGGTTCCTCTAATGATGATCTTAACATCTTACCAGTCAATTGTAAGTCAAAGAACTTGTGCCAGGAAGGTCTATGAATGGTTCCTCCTAAATCCACAGAGGATATAGGCTCTATTTCTCGCACTTGACCTTCACTACACCCAGGCCAGGTTTCCTCATAACTTTCATCTTCCTTTAGGAGTAATGTATCAGCTACTTCAGGGTCTAGTGCCACTTGCTGATATAGTTCCATCACAATTTCATCTATGGCATCTAGCATGTAGCATGCTTCTCCTTCATCTTGAGCATGTCTCATTGAATTCATCACATTGAATACTACCTTGTCCTCCTTCACTCTCAGAATCAGCACATCCTTATGAACATCTATCAATGTTTTGCTCGTAGCTAGGTAAGGTCTTCCTAAGATCAATGGAACATCGTGATTAGCTTCCATGTCTAGCACCACAAAGTCTACAGGGAGTAAAAACTTATCAACTTTCACCAAAACATCCTCCACCACTCCACAAGGTTGCTTCATAGACCTATCTGCTAATTGAAGGGTTATAGATGTCTCATTCAACTCCTTCATTCCTAATTTATGAAAGATGGAGAGTGGCATCAGATTGACACTGGCTCCAAGATCACACAATGCTTTTTTTAGGCATACTCCTCCAATTATGCACGGTATGAGGGAGCTCCCAGGATCTTTACACTTAAGAGGCAGTTTGCGTTGCAAAACTGCCGAGCATTCCTCATTCAAGCAAATGGTTTCAAGGTCTAACAATTTCCTTTTGGTAGAAATTGCTTCTTTTAAGAATTTTGCATACTCTGGCATCCCAGCCAGAGCTTCTACCAAAGGTATATTTACTTGCAACTTTTTAAACATCTCTATAAACTTTTTATAACGCGCATCATCATTATTCGGCTTATATTTCCTAGAGGATAGGGTAAAGTAGCGAGATTAATAGTTCTGATTCGTGAAGATTTACTGGCGGCTGCTTCTTGCTCTGCTGCTTTGTCTGCTTGAATTTTCGACTCTCGGTTTACGGAGTAGTGTCCCGGTTACCGCCCCTCTTTTTCTCTAGATTCTGCTGCGTTCTACTTCTGACTGCTTTCTGATTCTACCTGGATAGTTGGTATAATAGGTCCAGGCAGTTCCTTTCCGCTTTTAGTCATGATTGCATTCACGTCCTTCGCATTCTTCTCAGTATTACTTGGCAATCCTCCCGGAGGACGGGCTGACACTTGTTCTGCAATCGCCGCCACTTGTGCGGCAGTTACGAACTAATACTTCTTGATTGGTCAGTCTTGTATCATTCTTCTGACAATAAGTGGTGAAGTTTGTATTCAGCTCAGTCATGGATTTCGTAAGTTGATTGATCGTGTCGGTCACAGTTGAGCTCATTTTATCCATGGTTGCTTCCCAACCACCGGACTTATTGAATTGAGGCATGAATCCACCAGTTTGTCTCAGTCTCTCTCCGCCGTTTGAATCACTTTGTCGAAAACCCCCACTAGGGTCACTCAGTCTAAAACCAGGGTGGTCGTGAGAACCTGGGCGATATCCGCCCCCATAAGGATTTCCTTGCCTCCCTATATAGTTCACGTCCTCAGTGTTGGTTGCTTCAATCTCTTGAACTTTCTCAACCTTGGCTATGCGATCTTGCATGCCATCTATCTTTTCATTCATTGCCATTAGCTGGTATAAGATCTTTTGAGAAGTATCTTCCCCAAATACTCCTTCAGCTACTTTGGCGGTTTCAAATTGGTGTGTTCTTCATTGACTTGTAAGCGCAATCTGCTCCAATTTCTCTTCGGCTTTTTCAGGTGATAGTAACGCAAAACATCCGTTGCTTGATGCATCAACTCTCATTTGTTCACTTGGCCGCAATCCGTGATAAAAACTATGCATTCGTACGGGCAAAGTGATATCATGATGAGGGCATCTCCTCTGTGCTTCCTTAAATCTTTCCCAAGCTTCTTCAAAGGTTTCAGTGAGTCTCTTCTTGAAATTAATAATGTCTTGTCTCATCTGTAGTGACTTCCCAGGTGGGCAGTACTTATTCATAAACTTCTGCAGCAGGTCGGTCCAAGTTTGGATCGATCCCGGTGCTAGAGACAATAACCAAATTTTTGCCTTGTCTTTCAGAGTGAATGGAAACAATTTCAACTTGATATTGTCTCCTGATACTCCTGCTGGCTAACTATGCTGACTATCTCCAGAAAGTTGGTGACGTGTACACTAGGATCTTCGTTCATTACTCCATGAAAGGTAGTGTAGTTAGTCACCATTTGTATCACATTTGGTTTTGGGTGAAATACCTCAGCTGCATTCTCAGGCTGAACAATTGTTGGCACGAATTGCTCAATCATAGGCATTGCATAACTCTGTAGAGTTCTCCTATCTGCTTGTACCATAACTCCCGCTCCCATTCTCCATTACTGTGCCATGTTGTTTTCTCAGTATCTTCCAAAGGTGAAATCTCTTCTTCCTCTCATTGTGATCTCCTTCATTCGAAACCACGTCGTCCATGCCACCTTAACAGATCTCTCTCGAGTTTCCTTTCTCTTTTGTCTAGCAAACTTTTCAATCTCATGTATGAATCTCTCTCGAGTTTGGTCTTGAACTTCGTGTAACGTACTACAAGACACCAAAAGAAAATAAAAGGTTAGTGACTCGCCTCGGCGGTATTTACACGCACATGGCGGATCGAAAAATCTGAGACTCGACTCACGACTCGACTCTAAACTAACAGAAACGATTCTGGAAAATCGGAACCCTCGATTTATCGTGGTGGACCCTCGGTAAACCGGTGGCAATTTTCTTCCAGAATTCACAGAACTAAATATGTACGACTCTAGAATAAACAGACTATAAAAAAGATTCAATTAAATAGACTCAAATATATACAGCAAACTCAATCTAAAATAAAAAGTATTCTTGACACGAGTCCCCGGCAACGGCACCAAAAATCTTGATCGCGTGCAAAGCACTTACTAGCAAAAGAACTAGGTCTATCGTAGTAAAGTATTGGAAAATCAAGGTCGATCCTATAGAAACTCATAAGAACGTCTAATTATCAAGATTGAGTTGTCACGATAACAGTCTACGACCAACTATAATATAGACAGTAGTAAAATTGGTAACAATCAACTAGCAAGATTATGCAAGTTCAACGAAGAAAACTAGAGTTTCTAAGGTATTAGTTCAATTATGAGTAATTAGTTATTCCCCCCACACATGCAACAGTCCTCCCCATTGGTGAATTTATTCATTGTTCAGCAACGGATACAACGCCTAACCCTATCTACTCCGAAAATGGTAGTAGATAATCTATACGCAAGCTACCCTCCTTAATTGGTCCGTAATAGCCCATACGCATAAAGAACTAGAGTCGCCGATATTGGCGCTAACTCATACCGCAAACCCGCCTGCACAAATTTATCGACATTGACCAAAGACGTTCTGAGGTCCACTCTCAGATATGTCTAATTAACACTTCACTTGTGGTCCTTCATGTTAATTTACGAAGACATGCAAATAGTTGATCAGGCTAAAAACATGTAAATTAAATCTATCGATCAACGTAGCTGGCGCCGATTATCATGAATTAGTAATTTACTAGGTATCCAGATCTAGCGATATAGACCATCACAGATCTGAAGAACACAACTACTATTTCATTATTTCTTCACCAACGAATCAGATCTATAACACATGGGGTAAAATAAACTAACTACTACATAATTAAACTAAATAAGCAATTAAAACATGCTAGTCGAATAGAACAACGATAGATCTACATCTTGGAAAAGACAGAAAATCATACCCTCGAATATGAGCATAGATCTCCTTCGAATCTCTCCCTAGGCGGCGACTCCGTCGTCTCTCCGACCAGAACTCATAAAATAAATAAAATAAAGAACTAAGAACTTTTATTGCATAATATTTGTCTTGAAAATTGTACACTTGTGTTCTGAGGCGAAGCCACTTATTTATAGCTATCTAAACCGACTTAGGAACTACTAGTTCGACCCCTCGTCCAAGAAAATGCGTTTCGGAAGCTTCTGCGACCTCGGTAAGTCGGCACCGCCCCTTGGGTTACTGAGGGTAATTTCAACTTTTTTCTTCAACCGACTTAACTTGGATGCTTCTGGAATACCCTAGGCTCATTCCTTTCGTGCAGTCCACTCCAGATTCGTCCATCATGCTTAGCCCAATATTTCGTATCCTGAAAATCATCAAATAACGCACGAAATAATATCGAAATAGGGAAAATAAACGCTAAGTGCAGATTTCTCGACTCACGAACCCGACATATGATATTCAACGTAAATTGTTGATATTTATAGGTCGAAACAACTATTTTTAGCTCATAATGGATAGAATATTGATGCCGTAGGATTGTTTATTTTAACCGTCTTCAGATATCATCGGTTAAATAAAGAGAACGTTAGGTATACAATAGAGACTGAAGAGATGGAGACGTGTGAGACATTTTCTAGGAGAGCATTGAATGTTTGACAGAAGAGAGTGATCTCATCGCGTGCTACCTCACGAATTACTAGCAAGAGTACTAGGTCACTCATAGCATAGAAAGGGCGAGTCAAGGTCGATTCCACAGAGACAATGCAACACAGATAATAAACGCATAATCCCAATTGAGAATACATGCAATGGTCCCTAGACCAACATAAAGACAAAAAAGCAATTGGTTTCTCCCATTCTTACCAATCTACTAACTTGGTGTGATTAATCGTTATGTTTACTTTTCCCCGTAGTTCCCTAATTCAACCAGAACTTGTGTTTTAATTCTGTTTTAGCCACGGTTGCAATCTTCTAACCTTATTTACTTCAATAGGATGGACAGTAAACGTCTATGTGCAGTTGACCTCCTTCGTTGGTTGTATTAACTCAAACGCAATAAGTTCTAGAAAGTGTCGGCTAAAGACTGAGAACCTCCCTGAGCTGATATCGTGGATTGACTAGCATGTTTCTAGGATTTGATCTAGACTATGTACTAACTAACACTTCACCTTGTAAGTCGTTCATGTTAATTTACGATGACATGCAGTTAGTTGATCAGGCTAAAAACATGTAAATTAAATATGTCAATCAACGTGCTGACGATGAATCTACAGATTTAGGGTGACCTAAAGTTGCATTGCAATAGCGATATAGACCGTCGCAACTGCGAGTGTGGCGGTTCCTACTTCTGGAATTTCATAGTTACGCTTCGATTAATTACGTAAGTATGGTTCGTTTAAACAGTCAGATTGATTATATCGCGTAATTCTAAGCTAATCTACCATGATAAAAACATAAAGGAACGTTCAAAGCTTCATACCTTTTACAATGGCGGATCTACCTTGATCGACTAAAGCTAGTCGATGGCTTGGAAGAGAAAACCAATGGAAGCAACTCAAAGCAATAATAAAGAGACTATTTTATTTCATGAACTTGATAATGAATTGAGGTGTGTGTTACAATGGACTAGTACAGGCTTTATATAGACCTGTAAGACTTAGACTTGCCAACCCTAACCGACTTAATGCAAAAACGAAGCTTTTGTTTCGTGTTTCCCAAGGCTCGATGTTGCGGCTAGAGCATCCGTAATTGCGGCCCAACCCGGCCTTTTCAGCTTCAAGAGACTTCTTCAGGGACTTAAATGTCTTGTCCCAATGACTTTCAATAGCTCAGATCCATCTTTCCAGCTCCAGAATCAAGACACCGAAAATCACAGAAAGCGAGTCGAGCGATTACCATATCGAGGGATATTTATGTAAATGCGGAATTAGCAACCGAGGTAGTACAAGCACTTAAGAATCGACATATATTTCATACAATAATCGAATTATTTTTAGTCAATTGAGCACGATTCGGGAGAAATACTAGTGTAATTTATATCACTAAATATGGTGTGATCAGAGAGGGACGTTTGAAATGTGTGGATGAAAAGTAGAGGGCGAGAAGGTTCTAGGAAATGGGTGAAGGACGACAGATTATGGAGATGAGATAGGGTTAGGAGGTCGGGAGTTATAAGGTGTTATGTTTTTTTTAGAGATAAACAGGTTGACGGCCGGATATATTAAGAAAATAAGGGCCAGCCAAAATTTATAAAAGTAAGCCATCGTTTAATTTATTTAATTATCAGGCCAAGAGACACAAAGGTCATTAAATTAATCCAATCTAATCATGCCATAACACAAAAAATTATTTGCATAACTAATCAGATTAATTTTAGATATTGCCATAGCACAAAATTTATGTTTGCAATATTATACATCATATCATAAAGCCATTTTTAATCATCCATAATGTGTATGGTGTACCTGCAAGAAATACTCAATAAAAGTGTTAGTACACAAGATAGAAGATAATTAATTAACACATAATAAGAGTAATGATGGAAAATAATCAAACTCACAAAATGAAGGCACAACAAAAGTGCTACTTAAAATATGATGAAATACGATGAGTACTATTTATATTACAACTTATCTTGAATATTTGGCTCATCATATGAATCCGGAAATCCAAAATGAAAACAAGGTTTTTCTTAGAAATAAAATTTAAAAAAAAAAGATTTATAAACATCATGATCCAATAATACCTGAGTCGCAACTTCTGCAATGGCTATTAGTATGCCATTTATCTATTTAAAATATTTCATGATCTATCACTACTAATATTAAGGTCGCTTATAAAATAATGCTCCGACATATAAATTGTACTCCTCATTATATTCCAGGAGCAGGATCTGATGTTGGAGATTCTCGAGAACTCATTGTACTGAAACTTAGTTTGAATTCATCCTCTAACCCGACAGTGAGGTGTGAACCGTAACATTATTAAAATCCTTTAAACTTACTGTCTCTATTGGTTTGCCTGTAGTGTCTCTCTTTTCAAAAAATATTGTTATTCTAAAGACACTATTATAACTTTAGTTAAAATTGTAAGACTTTCTGTTGATATTTTTATGTTTGAAAATCTGTTTATCTTTTGAAAATACTGATAAAACTCATAAAACTGACTTAAGCTTCTCGAAACAAATTCTTTAATTGTCTTTCTTAAAACAATGCTTAGTAAAACTATGTTAGTTCAGGTAATTGTTTATAAAACCCTTTTAAAACCAATAAAGTCTAAATATAATCATTTTATAAATCTTCTAAAGAGATGCATACATTTTGAAAACATAGATTTATTGAACTTCTAACCATTTATCTATCAAAACCTCAAAATACATAAAAGGGAGTAATAATTTGTTATTAGCTCCTAAAATATTTATAAAATGATTTTTGAACCAAACCAACATGCCGTTGTTTATGTCTCTGAAAAATATTTTGTTTTCTGGTAACATGCTACAGGCTTGACGGTGTCTAGCTAGCTCTTCAGTGGTGTCATATTATTTGTTCTGATTTATTATGTGTTCTATTCAGTCTTGCTCAGTTATTTAACAATTACGTTATGCAGATATACAACTATAATGAACATTGAAAACTAATTGATGAACATGAATTTTCAAATAAATAAAATAAAACATGATATGATGAAAATGCTCTTGATACTCTACATACCTAAAATTCCAAGTCAAGAATCCGTTTTTAGAAAAAAGAAATGTTTGTCTTGCTTACAAAAAATATATACAATAAACGTCACAACACACTTTTAAGCCCATTCATTTTATGGGATCTATATAATTGATAAGCGCCACATCATAATCAATAGTCCCCAAGTGTGTTGTGCAGCATATGTTGCTGGTTATTTTGTTACAAGACTATCATTACTAGAGGTGTATACTGGATATCGATTATCAAAAAAAACCCGAACCAATGTCATTTGATTCAATTCAGTTCGGTTAATTACTACTTTCGGTTCGGTTTTAAGTTAGCATTATAGAAACCGAAATTTTCGATTCGGTTGTGGATAACTCTATAAATTATCCTTAACCGAACCGAAAGCCGAACCGAATAAAAAGCCGATCTATTAACCGAAATTGAATAGATAACCGCAATATTAACCTATATAGTTTTCTTAATCAAAATATTATTAACGTTTATGAAAAATTGCATATAACACAACCGTTGTCCAAACAATTTTTTAACCGATTAAAAAATCGAATAAAAACCAAACTTTTTATAACGTAATAGAATTGTTAAATTATATTTCAATTATCGGTTAGCCGAACCAAAACGGTTCGGTTTCAAATTTCAATTAACCAAAACTTTTGGTTCGGTTTCAGTAAGGCCAATCATACCGAACCAGACCGTGTACCTTTCTTATTTCTCTTTTTCTTTCCTTTAATTCTCTCTTCCTTTCTTTAGTTCGAACTCCAGCACCCCTCTACTCCAGCACCCCTCTCTTTCTTTTTGTTTTCCTGCTAATCATCCCTTCCCTTTTTCACATGTAGTAATCAACTTACCGTCCCTTTAAGGAACCTACGGCAATACATTGAATATGAAGCTAATGCTAACAAAATGGACTTACTTGATCAAAAAAAAAAATGGACTTACTAAATACTACCTACGTCTCAAAATATAAATCTGTTTAAATTATTTCTACACAGATTAAAAAAATGGTTAAGTGTCATTAATTTAAGTGGTAAAAGTCTAGAATGCACTTTGACTATCATTAATATAATAGTTGTAAATTATTTGAATATATAATAAATTAAGGGTAAAAAAAGAAAATATAATAAATACTTCATTGATATTCTAAATGAATTTATATTACATTTTTGGGACGGAGATATTACATATTACCAATGACCAAGACATTTATATGTCCAATTACTCATATTACCAATGACCAAGACACTTCTATGTCCAATTACTCATCTTAACAATCATCTTAGATTTATTAGACCACTCAATCATAAAAGGCAAGCCCATATACTTGCTATGAAAAATTACTCCATGGTCACCAGACACACTCAAAAGATTAATAATATGACAAAAGCAAGATTCATAAAGAAAGAAAATAGCTTTCTTAACAAAAGTTTGCTTAACACCAGCTTTTGAGCATATAGAAGTAAAAAATATAATGAGATAAATGATCTCATTGTCTTATGCCTTACAAAAAATAAATAAATAAATAAATCAGTAGGTTGGAATTTATTTCTTCCTTTGCTTTGGAGTTTTGAGGTTGGGTTTGGGTCACTTCACCAATCATTTTTGCAACTAAAAATAAAAAAAATATTAAATTATCTCACTATTTCATTTTATTTATTTTATTACCTTCTTTACCATTATTTTATTCAATTTCTTTCGCCAATTATTTCTTTAACTACACAAATTTTTAAAGAAACATTTTAACTTTCTAATTATTATTTCAATCATTTTTTATTCGTATTTTATTATCCACTCCTCCATCCGTTCCAATTTATCTGAGACCGTTGTCAAAATCAAGCATATTGAGGATGTAAGTTAATACATTAACTTTTACAATGAAATGACTAGAATATCCTTTGATATAATTAATGTGATTTTCATTTTTATATCTCCTTGTATAATAAATAGGGTAACAAGTAAAAACACAATAAATATTGTATTGAAAATTATATTGTCCCATATACAATGAAACAAAACATTTTAACAAATGTCTCAGTTATCGTGAAATGGAGAGAGTAACCCAAAACAAGAGGTTTCATTAGATATCATATTTAATCCAAAATCTTAACCAAAAGATCACTAATTAAAATAAAGATTAAATACTATATATATGGAGATAAAATCGTCTATTGTATAATGGGAATTGTTTTCTCAGAGGACTTAAGATGAAGTTTACGTGGCGGATCTCAACCACACAATTTTTCGAGATGGAATACACAGCCATAATAAAGTGTGTGAAAATTGTGTGGTCAGACATCTTGTCACGCGTCTTGTTCTCTAATAGAGAGTCTTTAGGATAGAATTTTCCTGTATAATGTGATGTGATAGAATAATGAAATGCAAACGGCCAAAGTGTTGCATCACATTCAACAGCAAAGCAAAGGCATAATAATTATAATAATATCCAACATGTACTACTACTTTTTGATTATTATAATCTCCAACATCTGCTATGCCAGCCAGGCCGGTCTTTTGTTTCACATTTGTCTTTGAAAAAATATCTTCTTCTTTCTCTTTTTTCCTCTTATTACAGCTGCTTTTCTTCCTTAAGGTTGGGTTCCTTTTTCTTCCAAGACCAAGATTCAATACTTTCTTCGATACTAGTATATTTTATAAGTTTTGCTGAAGTGAAATTGTATCTGGGTTTGGCTTGTTAGAAGCTCAGTGGGTGGTCTCTTGGACTGTTGAAAGGGATAGACTTTAGGAGTTTTGCAGCTGGATTTTCTTTCTTTTTTTTTGGTCTAATGGAGTGTTTGGGATAATATCTTTGTTGGAGGTGACTGGGATGATGGATGATCTTGCTTGACGTTTTCGTCATTGGGCTTGTTTCGTTCATGCGTTCATGCGTTGGATACTTGGAACTTTTTTTTTTTTGGGGAACTCTACTTGTGAGGATTTTTAGCAATTAAAGAATTATCCATCTGCTCTGAGTTCATTTGATTGAAGTTTTACTGAACTTGAAACAGATTTCACTTCCTTTTATGGACAATCGGTCTGCTTAGGTTTTGAGAAATCACACAAGCTTTCTTTCTGTTGTATTTGGACTAGTGTATCTTGAAGGCAAATTCCAAAGACTGTTTGATTTCACCGCCAAAAGTTCCGCCATTACTGATTGTGATTGCGACAACTTCAAATCAAACAACTTTTTTCTAGTGGTTACAGCAAATTGTTTCTTTTTTCAACTTTCGCAGTGTGTTTTTCCTTGGAGGTGTTGATAGTAGTTTTTAATCCATTTCTGAGGCACATTGCAACTGTTTCTTTTAGTGGGGCTCAAGTATATAGGTTTTCAGCAATGCCAAGATGGAATATTTGGGACCTAAAATTATCTTGGTTCTCTTAAGCTTGTTGTTATTGGCACAATTGCAGAAAGTATCAGCTTCTGGGTTCTTTACCAATTGGAATATTTGTGGGGATAATAACCATATCAATTACTTGGATCATTCTCACAAAACCCTGTTCTATATCAATGGAGAGCTTGTAGATAGATATTTATTTTGTATATCCCTCCTTTTCTATGAACAGAAAGGTTGTTTCCCTGACCAAAATGTCAGACACCGATACTGTGGCTTCTTCGATTTTTCAGTAGGTATGTTCTATTAGAGCAGCCTTAATTTGCAAATCTGTCTTGAATTTTGCTGCTGTGATTTCACTTTGAGAATTGACTGGATATTTGTTTTTGTCATAGACAAGTTGCCTGTCAGGATAAAGAGAAAATTTTCAAGGAAGGTTGCCATAGAAGGATCTATGGAACAACAGTTCAAAACCCAGAAAAGCTATGGAAAAGATTCTGAGGATTCTGTGATATCTCCAGCACATATGGCCATGGCTGCTTCAGCTGCTTTCTTTCTTTGTTGTGGCGTAATTTGCCCGTGCTTTCGCGCAAGGAGGAGGACTGCCCATACCGTTCTTCGAGAGCCAGATTCAAGTGAGTGAAATATTTTTCTCCATTTTTTAGAATAAGAAAATTACGCACGAATCTGTTCTCTCGTTTAGATTAGTCTTTTATAAACATGGAACTCTTTTGGACTTTGATTTTTGGGGATTAAACGTTAATGAAGAACGAAAAACACTTGTTCCATGAACATGCATATTCATTATGTTGATTGTATTTTCCTATGATGTAGTGGATTCAATTTCTTCCATGGAAATGATCTCAGTTCAAGAAAAGATTACAGCCAGTCCATTGCGACTACCAGGCAGTCCTCTGCACGTATCACCAAGTCCATTACGAGTTATTCCTGGTAGTCCAGGGCGTTTACCACCAAGTTCTTTACGAGCACCCCCAAGTCCACTACGTGTACCCCCAAGTCCTCCTAGATTTTCTATGTCGCCTAAACTTGATAGAGTTGGTTCTGTTCACTTAAACATGAGTCAAGTCATGAGAGCTACTCACAATTTCTCCGAATCAATGAAGATAGGGGAAGGTGGGTTTGGAACGGTCTACAAGGCCCGGCTACCTGATGGTCAATTGGTTGCCATCAAACGTGCAAAGAAGGTATAACTTTTGACTGTTTTATGCTTCTTTGAAAAAGGCTATTATTGGCTTTTGCCTAAAAAAAAAATAAATGACAATTTGCAGGAACTCTTTGAAAATATACGAACCGAGTTCAGGAGTGAAGTTGAAATGCTAACCAGAATTGATCACCGTAATTTGGTGAAACTGCTTGGTTATGTTGATAAAGGAAATGATCGCGTTATAATAACCGAGTATGTACCAAATGGTACACTGAGAGAACATCTGGATGGTAAACATTTTGGACTCTTTTAATAATTGAATTTCCAATGCTTAAATAATGTATTCATCAAATAATAAATTTGTCAATGTCACTTACAGGTATGCGTGTCAACATCTTGGACTTCAAGCAGCGATTAGAAATTTCTATTGACGTTGCACATGCCTTGACTTATCTGCATTTGTATGCAGGTTACCTCTCTTCCTATACTCTGCTAAATCTTTTCGGATTACTACCACTAGTAATATATGGTTGTTGTGAAACCCCAACATTCGTAGCGATAATTACACTTTTGGTCCATTTATTTCACTGATGTTGCAATTTTGCCTCCAATGTTCCGAATTTGCATTTTTATCCCTCGTCCATGATTTTTTTTTTAATATCAAATGTGCTACGTGTCCAACAAACAACCTTAAAGAGATGATGCGTTGCCCAAATTTCTAACCAAATAAAAACTTGACTTGTGGCAAAATGGACTGAAAAGGTGATAACAAACGCATAGTTGAAGGATAAAAGTGCAAAACTGAAACATTGGGGTTAAACATCGCAAAATTCGTACAACAAAAGGGACCCGAATTGTCATTATCCGTTTTTTTATTATAGTCTCTGTATTCTGAGCTATTCGACTTTGATTATATCCTTTTAATTGATGGTTCTCAGCATTTGTTTGTTCTTTGTTCTTTAAATTTAGGTTGATATTTTAAATATAGGTTTGGTAACTGTTGTTCTTTCTTATTAACTTTCTACAGAGAAGCAAATTATTCATAGAGACGTGAAGTCATCGAATATTCTTCTAACAGAGAGCATGAGAGCCAAAGTTGCAGATTTTGGATTTGCTAGACTAGGGGATCTAGACTCTGATGATACACACGTTTTAACGAAAGTTAAAGGCACGGTTGGTTATCTTGATCCTGAGTACATGAAGACGAATCAACTCACAACTAAGAGTGATGTATACTCATTTGGGATTTTATTACTGGAAATATTAACGGGTCGTCGGCCTGTGGAATTGAGAAAACCGGCGGAAGAGAGAGTGACGCTAAGATGGGTATGCTTCTTTATAAACACATGATCTGGTTTTTGCATGTTTGTGGTGACCTGCTTGTTTCTCGTGTGGTGGTTGATAAGTGATGACACATGTCGTGTTTTGATTGGATGATAATGGAATAAAAGTTAAAATGTATAGCTGGCAATAGTGCCGCCATTCATGCAGAGGCTTAACTTAAGATTACAATTTGTTTTTTGCGCAGGCTTTTAAGAAATATAATGAACGGAGTGTGGCGGAATTGATGGATCCTCTAATGAAGGAAGTTGTAGACAAGGTGGTTGTAATGAAAATGTTTGGATTAGCCATCCAGTGTGCAGCACCGACGCGTTCTGACCGCCCCGATATGAAGTTAGTTGGAGAGCAGTTGTGGGTAATTAGAATGGATTACCTTAAGAGTGGAAACATCAAGTAAAAGCTGAGCTGTATAGTGTTTTAAATAGAAATTTGATTTGAACATCCAATTTTCCCTCTGGAATTAGCTTTTTTTTTTTTTTTTTTTTTTTTTTTTTTTTTTTTTTTTTTCCTGGTTTTACTTTACTGGTGTAGTATTGTATGGAATGAAATGACTATTTGTTGCAACTTCTATATTCATTTATATAGACATATGTGTCCAACGGCCCAGGCTTTAAAAGTAATAGACCAACTGACTTGTAGACATGTCTATAGGTATTTGAATGAACTTAATTTTTAGGGAGAATGAGGGAGAAGGACAAAAATATTTCATCAATTGAGTAGAAGGACAGTCTTTTGAAACTTTTGCATAAAGGACAAAACTATTTATCCACTATCGAAATTCACTTGTGTTCAAAATTCACTGCTTTAAATTCACCGCCAAATTCATTTGTCGAAATTCACTAATTTTCAAAATTCATTATTATTTTATTCACCGATTTTCCTGATTCATTTATCAAAATTCACTTATCGAAATTCACTGATTTGAGATTCACTATAGAGATTCACCGATTTTCTGGATTCACTGTTTGTCCTTCTCGCTATAAAAATTATGCAGTTGTCCTTCTCCCTATAAAAAATATATAGTTGTCCTGTTGCTTAATAATATTCCAAATTGTGTCCTTATCCCTAATTTCCCATAATTTTTAACGGTTGTATCATATATATATATATATATATATATATATATATATTAGCCAGCCTATAAAAAAAAACTCTGGATCCGCTGCAGTGTTGAATTCCAGGCCAGAGAACTCTGGATCCGCTGCAGTGTTGAATTCCAGGCCAGAGACGCAGACACGGATCTCGCAGAAACTTTCTCCCGTTCCGAAAAATATTCTACCTGTCCCGATCCTAATGATTTTTCTCCTGTTCCAGTGATTGTAAAATTAACAATGACTTGGAATTTTCTCAGAAACAGGAAAAATTTCTCTCCATCCGACTAAAAATAAACTCAGGAACTAGAAAAATAATCTTCGGGACCGATGTTACTGACCCATCACCATAGGATGATCACTAAAGGGAAGGGATCCATATTCCTATAAAAGTAAGAGCCTTTCTCTAATCTTCAGCAACCATATAACATAATATCCGGATGGACGACCCTTATATGCTGGAAGCAAAACGGGATCTTTTAGGTATATTGGTAGGAAGCCCCTTTCTGTATTCGCAACGGCTATATATACATGGTTTCTCAACTCTTCTCTGCTGGATCTGCCTCCATAAAACTGCCTAAAAAAGTTTATCCCAACGTGAAAACTGGAATCTCAATCTTTTCCACCTGCTCCTTGATCCCATTGGATGCAAACTCAGTATATGTTCTGGGAAGAAATCGTGTCTTGTCAGAATCCCTACGACCGGCACTCCCTGGTAGAATACAACAGCAAACGATTAGAAATATGAAAAGTTTATGGCACTTTATACAAGGAAAAACGAGTATGAAATCCAGGATAAAAGACACTCCGGTGCATGAAAGCACCTAGCCTACACAATAAATCAGACCATTGACCCTACCATACACGCAACCTTACCTTATATTTTCATACGAATCTGTTTCCATTCACAAAGAGTTTCTTATGGCAACTGCAACAATATTGGTTGCAGTTACCATAGAGTGGCATGTGTCACCTATTTACTTGCGAACAGCTTGAAACTTTTGCTCAGCTTGCTAACAAGGGCCACGTGTCACTCCATGGTTAATGCCACACGCAGTGTAGTTACGATGTTAATAAAGGCAGTATTTAGACAAGCTAGGTGCAGTATTATTAGCATGAAAAAGTATGTAAGGTAAAGGTCTTACTCTAGAACATCTGGGGATCACCAGCAGATGTCTCAAACCTAATTCACGGAAAAGTATGAGTGCCTTTGCCAAGGACATCGTCTCTACAACTGTATAGGGTGAAGCATTAGAAAATGGATGCAAATCTATAAACATATCCATCTCTTCAGCAGATAAGTTTAAATCTTCTACTCTGTCTCCATTACCCAAACCCTTCTTCGCAAAATCATCTGCTGTGAACTGATGGAAATCAACAGATGGGTTTGGCTCCGGATAACGCACGAATGGTTTGCGCTTGAGCAGTGTAATCAGATGGGCACGGAGGATTAGACCGGAAAGAACTGGTTGTTCAGAAAAAGGAGGCTCGTCTACAACAGGAAATCCGTTATGAGTAGTTGTTTTCAGGACATGAAGTATATTTCCAACTTTCTCAATTCCATGGAATAGCTGAAGGGGGCCTGTAACAACGTCTCCAACGGTAAGCTGTCTCATGTATGGCTCAGCATGGGCTTCTAAATAAGGAAAACCTTTAGCTTTCATAATCAAATCATATATGTTTCCATTGAATGTATCAGCAACAATCTTTGAGATGAGAAGAACCAGCATTACCAAAGGTAAAAGTAATAGATTGTCTGTCAGTTCAAGAATTATCACACATAATGAAACTGTCATCCTCATAGATCCACCAAGAAGAGAAGCAGAACCCAAGACTGCAAAGAGACCATGGTTAAGGTTAGAGCGCGAACCAACCAACATTCCTACAAATCGCCCATAAGATGCACCCGTGACGATTACAGGTACAAAAAGCCCTGTAGGCGCCACAATACCATAACTGAAGATGCTGAGAAAGAAACAAGTTATGAAAAAGATTAACATTGAGATCCTATGGAACTCTGCATCAGTATTCTTGCTGAATAAGTTTTTTATCGCGTCATCATTTGTGTTGAAAAAGAGACTGGCTAAGTCATTGTAGTGACCAGGAGGGCATTGAAATTTCTTGTAGTTTCCAGACCGACCAATTGTCGGGCAAGGTTCTAATGGATCAATTGGACATGGTCGGCAAGGTGCAACCCACGGTAATCCAAATAGAAGACAGGATGTGATAATGGAGATAATGCAAGCAAGAATTATTTTGCAAGTTTTGCCCCTCCTGCAACAAGAAACAAAATAATTGTCAAATTTTTGTCTTGTCATTTGCTAGAGGATGAGGTTTCAAATAAACAGCATAAAGCATGTAATCATACTCATTTATCAGCTTGTAAATCCGGAGAACCTTTGTCAGCAAAGAATTGTATAAGCTTCCTAAGATGCCCCCGAAAAGTCCAAGAAGTATTACAGGGGGCACATCCTCCAGATGGTAAGTTATATTTTCAGAGGTCACATCGTACATAATCAGACCCCCTTTTCCAAATAGTCCACATTTGCCTCTCAGACACAAATCGATAAGAGCCCGAAGTACGATGGCAACAACAGCTGTAGTGAAGAAAGATCTCCACAGAAGGGAACTTCTCCACCTACAGAAGTAATATAATTCATTATTTCAAACAGCATGGAAGCATTCTGAAGAGAGTAATCTACAGTAGCAATTCTTTCACGTAAACATCTGGTACTTCTAACTGGAGTGCTCGAAGCCTCGAACTGCTGCTTACTAAATCTGAAAAAATAGTTTTAGCTTAAGCACAGCACCACTTTTGGGTATTAAAATCATGACTTTACAATTCTTTAATTAAAAGTCACAGGACAAATCGAAACAAGAAATACACTAGGGCTCTAGATGTTCCAGGACACTGCAAAGTTGATCAAAATTTCGCTTGTAGCAACTCATTAGAATGTTAGCCCAGACAGTGTGGCTCAAACAAGTGCAGAAAATCAACACAACTATAAAGACAAAACCAGTTAAAAAAGAGAGATGCCAAACAGATAATCATAAATTATAGATCATGAATTTATACCAAGAAGCCATCTCCTCAAGAGCAAATAATACACCACCAACTGGAGCACGAAAAGCAGCAGCAATTCCAGCAGCCGAGCCACAGGTCACAAGATCTCGCCGATCTCGATCATTTTGAAAAACTTCAACCACTTCCATGTTACCCTGTACTTCTTTGACCCACCCTGGCCCAGAAGTGCTGCAATGCATGCTCCTGTATGAACCATGGGCCCAGCCTTGCCTACATTAAGAGATGATGACACTGCAGCTATGCTGCCCACTATCTGTAAATTAAGATGGAATGAAAAGAAAAATTAATTGGAAAGCTTGATAAAAATTGATAAGATTTTTGTGGAGGAAACATTGTCAATTCTGATTTTCACCAGGAATCAATAGATTCATCAAGTTCCCACAACTTCTAAGTGAAGATACAAGTACTCGGTTTAAGATAAATGAGATCAGGGAAAGATAAAGAAATAACTATTACTTCATTTATTTATTTATTTTGAGGAGAAAATGAACTAATACTTGATTTAAATGAATTACATGCATAGCACATTACCTTGACAATTAAAGTTCTAAAAGAAAATATCGCCGGTGCATCTACGCCATTCAAGTAGGCCTTAACTTCTGGTATACCCGACCCAGCAGATTCTGGGGCTATAAAAGCCGTAATCAAACTTGCAAACAAGGTCAACCCAAAATTTGAAGAAGCAAAAATGACGAAAGCTGCTACATACCTGCATGAAGTGGTCAAAATTCACAAATGTCGCTTACGAAAAAAGAATAATAACAGTAGTATCTGATCTATTAACCTCACACTTTTAAAAGCTATGAGAAGCTTAAAAAATTAAATTTGAGATACTGAAGAAGTTCAAAGCCTTTGACAATGACACAAAAGTGTCTTCTAAAGCAACAAAGTAGATTTTCTTTGTGTGAGGAATATGAGAAGATGCCTACTGTTAACGCAACATGAGTGAAACTGAAGTAAGTTAATAATAATAAAAATATAAATTATTCATATACATATGACGCCAAAAACTTAATCTGTGAATTCGCCAAGCAATTGAGAAAGGTGAATTACTTTCTGTTAAGCATCATGTTTGAGGTGACAACAAACTTCATTCCTGCAATGTTTTCAACAGAAAGATTGTTGACTGAAACCGACAAGACTGACAGTGAGTCCAATGAGGAAACAAAATGCCCACTTCATACACGTGTACTGGAATATCTGGATCGTCTTTCTGCTCCTCCAGTCTTGCATGAACATGACATTCTCCACGATCCTAGAAAAGCATTTACCGGAATTATCTAGCTGACTAGTTTGCATGCTAAAAGTTTAAGGAAGCAAAACATTATTTTAAGCAACCAAAGCCACAACTATGCATCCATACATAAATACATCATTACAGCACATTTCATGAACTGGTAGTGTCGGGAAGAAAATACCAAAAGGCATGGCAGTTCAAATAATAGATTTTATACGGTGTACATGCTCTATTGATGCAAAAAAATAAATTACTGATTATATCACATAAGGTGGTGAAATAGATTGTTTTAGTATAACGATTATAATAACTGCATTCTCGAGTTCATGTGAGTTATATCTGCAACAGGAGAAAATCTATGGTATTAATGGAAACAATCTTCTGAACATAAAAAGAGTCATACAAACATGATGCTAAAGTTGGAAACACATTAATCACTCAAACATATGAGTTTATGTACTAAGATATTTCCTGAATTAACGATTTATGCAGCAACAACACGGATTAAGGAGGTCAAGAGTACACGTATGAGTAAACTAGGGCTCACAAGTATCCTACTCTCTATCTAACTCCCCGTCCCAAAAAGAGATAGTATCTCGTGATCATATCGATTTGTTCACTAGTAACCACACTGAACCAATTATAAGCTCTCATGACAGCCCACTGCCCTATGCATTTACGCAGATATCATAGTGAGCACCACAAATTAAAAATGAGACAACATGATCTCAACCTCGAAAAGACAAAAGGTACACAAAAAAATAAAAAAACAATAACAAAGGTGTTGCAATAGTAATACACCACAATTACGATTACCTTATATTCAAGAACTAGGGAAGCCGAGCAACGGATTTTTCACTTGACAAGATAGGCATTAATCCCAAAATAAGTAGAAAAAAACAATAGACGAGCTAGATGTTGGGGCTAGATGTTGATTGATGTATAATAGGCTAAGAGAAGCAAATAAAGAAGAAAAAGACAAAATTGCATACTCGTAATCGAGGCTTTCTATTGGGCAGACATTAGAGCCGACAATGGCAACTTGAGAAGTGCTATTGGAGGTAGATCGCCGTAGAAGAAGATGGCGTTCCTGTAGCTGGTGTTGTTGAAGCAGGGGTTGAGTAAGCAAAGATTCTTCTTCTACTTCCTCTGACACTTGCAGCTGCGGCGGCGGTGGTGATGATGATCCATTCATGGCAGCAGGGGGGGCGGCGGCTGACATTGCCAGCAGCTATTTTGTGCCGGGAAACCAGTGGTAGGGATTGAGAATGAATAAGTATGTGAAATTGTATGTGTGGAGTGGAGTGAGTATGAAGATTCGAGCATAAAAATTAAAGAGACCAACTCTGCTGGAGTGAGTGGGATAGAGATTCTCGCCCATCAACCATTTTGCGTTTTGCAGAATATTTGCTTTGGAAATATAAGTCATTTTATGCATCGGAAAGTATGAAATTATCTCCCACCCCTTAATAAATAAGGATACATATAGAAAAATACAATTGATAATACTTTGAAAATTTTTAGTTTTGACAACTGTGACAGTTAAATAGGAACGAAAGAAGTACTTCTCAACAAAACAATAATGATTTGCTACTTCCGTCTCAAAATATAAGTCTAGTTGATTAAATTGATTATGTGTCATAAATTTTGATTAAAAAGTCTAAAATGATATTTGATTGTTATTAATACAAAGTATTGAAAAGTAATTGAGTACTACATCTATCCCAAAATGTAAGTCTGTTTAGGTTTTTTCACACAGTTTAAGAATGTGGTTAAGTATCACTAATTTTAATGATAAAATTTTAGAATACCATTTGATTCTCATTAATGTAAATGCGGCAAAGTAGGTAAATGTATAATAAATTATGTGTAAAAGAAAGAAAAATGTAATAAATACACCAATGGTATTCTAAATGGACTTATATTATGGAACAAATTCAAAAAACTAAACTAAGTTACATTTTGGGACAGACGTAGTCTATAATAAATGAGGGGTAAAAAGAGAAAAATATAATAAATGCTTCATTGGTTTCTAAATGGATTTATATTATGAGACAAAACAAAAAGATAAATGGACTTACATTTGGGACGGATGTAGTATTTATTATATTTTTCAAGTTGTAACGTCTTGTCCTGAATATCGAATCCTTATCCGGACATGTGACGTTCACCACATGACATTTACAGTAAACCATAAATCTCACGTAAGTCTCGTGCCATATCATAGTAATAAAAGACGCGTGGAAGAAAACTAGCTGAAAACTCGGGAAATAAACCCTCAGAGTCTTTCCAAAACAACCATCAACCAAAAAACAACTATTGTCACACTAAATCATAAATAATTGAAAGTAAATGCTATTATCCATTACAATTGACTGGTCTGAAAAGAATGAACAACTATATAAAAGAAAACTAAAACATACACGACTCCATTACTCCACTCCTAAGATAACATTCCTAGCTCGTCGTCAAATCAGCATGTACCTGCAATCTTTTTATTCCAAATAAATGAGTGAGCACTAGCCAAATGCTTAGTAAGGAGAAGAAGACCAAAAGGGAGACTCATGGTTGTCAATTGCCGGGAGACATGATATGAATCTATTTTACCCACTTTCGCAAACAATCTAAAGACATTTCTTGTAACATAAAGAAAACCACCTTTAAAGCATTACTTTAACACGTAAAGGAAAGCCAACATGAAACAGTTACTTAAAATGCACTAGAAACGTGCTTAGTTACTATGTCAATTTATCTTGCACGTATTTGTTCAGTTACATTAATTTCTTACTATGTTCGTGTTCAACTGATCGAAAACTTACGCAATCTATCTACCAACCCATACTTGTCGACTAACCATAGCATGTTCGTGTCTTGTCTATCTTGTTTATGTCTCTTACTTACTTAACATGTCGATGTTCTTGTCTTGACTTTTCTGCTTCATGTTCCTTACTTACTTAACATAACATAAGGGTCTGGTGCAACACGGCTAATATGACTAACCATACCTCCCACTTGGGACTTAAAGTATCCAAGGTACTCCGTACAATACGTCGTCTTAAGAACGACATGGCTAATACAACAGTCATACATCTTACACGGAACTTAAGTACCCACGGTATTCCGTACAGTACATTGCTCAGTCGCTAACTATAAACAAATAGGAGGACATAAAGCACATAGATTTAGGTTAAATTCCACGTGTCACCTACGTTAACATATAAAGGCCGTAACGACACCATACTCCCAACCTATCTCCACTATTAACACGAAAACAGAACCCAAAAACATGACCAAAACTCGAAATAATTTTCTGAAACACTGTGGACAACACAGAACGACTAGAAGGCCAATCTGGGAGTTTTTTTATGGGTCGCTTAACCGGTAGAGGCTCTCGGTTCAACTAGCCAATGATGCCTTGTGTAGACGTAAATAAAGTGTTTCTTGGAGGTGCAGTTGTCGTCTTCGCCCTCTAAAATCCATGGATCTTCATCTGTAAGGATATCGCATGGCGTCAAGGACGGAGGTATGTAGATGTTATAGGGGGGCTAAGCCCATCGGACTAAAAAATATCACACTAAAAATCTATGTTTTCCCGTTCGATTCATTAAATATTCTTAATCGAGCCCACCTAACAAATTTGATATAGTCTATTAGTCCACCCCAAATTCAAATCCTGGCTCCGTCCTTGCATGGCGTTGAGTTTTCACCGTAAAGCTGCTTCCTCACAACTAGTTGCAGAACATCGGAATCTTCATCCTTCAACCATTCGATAATTTCGGTCGATCCCATGGACCAAAATGACAACCTACTCCTCCAACTTCTTCCATATTCATCTCTTGTTTACCTATGATCAGATGGCACAAATTAAGATTTCTCAATAATTAATTAATATATAAGCTGCAGAATGCAATTAAAACTGTGGGTTTTTGTGTTTGGGGCATAACAAACGTTTGTCGATGATGTAATGTTTGAAAGATGATGCATGTGATTATTAATGTTATTAGGGTTATAGATATATATAGCCGTTAGTTTATTTGTCAGTATTTTTATCTAATATTTATCCAAATATAATCCCTTTCTTAAGGAGATAATAAGCCATTTTGATTGAAATTCAGAATTTCTCGTTTGAGATGAAATATTTGTTATTTTTATTTTTTGAATAGAAAATTCTATTTAAAATTCATCAACACGACGATATTTATTTTATTTTCCTTTTCTCATATTATTCATACTAAGCACAGATGCAATAAAGCGTATTATTATTATTTTATTTTGAATTATAGTGTATTAATTAAATAACAAAACATTTTTGTTTTTAATTGTATTCGATTCATCTACCACTTACTAAATACGTATATTCATACCCATTTCCTTATTGTTCCCCACCCCAAGAATGTGGTGTATTGTAGGTTGTTTTCGAGGTCACTGAGAAATGGCCTCGGGGATGATGCAACCGGAGTTTGTTATTCATTATTATGTTGTAATTTGAGTATAGACTCTCCTACCTTTGTAATCATAGAAATCAGTGGTTGAGTTTGTGGATATCAAAATGTAATGGATTATTTGTTTTTGACAATTGTAATAAATTCTTTTGATGATGTTTTAGATGCAGCCTATGTTGCTTTAGATCGTTGTGTTAGTCGTTTTAGTTGCCCGAGTCAATTGTTTTGTCTTTCACCTTGTTCTTTGATGTTTGGCTACGTAAGGCTTACGTATATAATTAGATTAT
This sequence comes from Gentiana macrophylla, assembly GCA_026214975.1. NCBI lineage: Eukaryota > Viridiplantae > Streptophyta > Magnoliopsida > Gentianales > Gentianaceae > Gentiana > Gentiana macrophylla. Next base: position 48,360,780 of record CM047810.1, on the reverse strand, counting down.
AAATTTTAATTATATGCGTGTCGGGCATTCTTTTCTGGATAATGACTCAGTATCTGAGACAGGGGCGTCACAACCTCCCAAACAGTTCCAAAAGGTTAGAATTGCAACTCTTCGGGCAGATGAGATTAAAAACGAACATAATTTTTTCTCGTTTCTTTCATTCTGAACTTCACTCCCACAATTCTCTTATTTCTCTCAAAGCCACTAAGCCTCACTGCAATTTCCATCAAGGCAAAACAACATCTTGCCAAGTTCGTTAAAGTTCTTGTAAGTATGTGTATGTCTCATGATCCTCAATAATTTAAGCATGAATTCTCTTACTTAAACATAGGGTTTCTTCCTATTCTAAGTAAATACCATGAAACATTGTAGGAAAATATTACTACCTAGTTGAAGAAAAAGTTTCTACAGAAAACCTCCCCAATCAACAAGGTAAGGACTCCGATATCAAGGCTCTTTGCATCAAGTCATGAATTATGTGTTTCTATGGCATTTTAAGTGTAAATGTGTTACTATTTTGCATTTTGAACGTATGATACTGGGATTTACAAATAATATCATGTTATACTGGTAAGATAATCGGTTCGGAACCAAAATGGTTTTCGACGCCTGCTCAACGTCGCGTCTCTTACCTGCATCCCGATGGCTTTCTCTTCATTTTATGAATTTGCAGTAAGTTTAATGAATTCTGGGATTGCAGTAAGTTTATGAGTGTATTTTCCATATACTACCATGGTTTCATTTTAATTATATTTTCTTTTCTTTTTGAACAGCCAAAATTCATTTATTATCAGCAAGATGCTAAAATCAAGTTACAAAATGTTCCAAAAATTCCACAAAACTAGCAGATACAAACATCATCCTTTTTTAGCCCAACATTTGCTAAAAAAGCGAGTTCAAAATGACCTTCATCCCAATTTAATGGGTGCAAAAGCGAGTTCAAAATGGGTGCACTAGACTCAATCTCTTAACTCCCTGATCCTATATATGAGGCGGCATTCATCGGATTAGCCTTCCACTCTTCCCACTCCAATTTCTTGAGACCCTTAGAATGAGACAACCAAGAAAATGATAATCTTTGAACTTCCCTGAATATCATCTCCGGGTTTAAAACTTGAGCACGAAAAATGATTTTGTTTCTATAATTCCAAATAACCCAAGCTGTGACTCCAACTAAAGCTGCCCATAAACAAAAACCCATCTTTGACAATGCATTTCCATCATTCCCTACTTGCAAAAAACATATATCACTAAACGAGAAAGCATTTAGGCCAACGATCTTACACCAACTTTGAACATGTGACCAAATCAAAAGTGACACATCACACGCGAACAAAAGATGGTTAACGGTTTCTTCAAATTTGTAACACAACGAACATAAAGAATCTTGAATTGCAATTCCACGATGAATAAGATTCGGTTTTGTGGGAATTCTTTTAAGACTTGCTTTCCACATGAATAGGTTTACTTTCGAAGTTAACAATTTGTTCCACTTGACAACCTGCTCATTAGCCGAAAAAGAATTTTTGAAAAAATCAATTTCAAGTTTTTTCCGCAAATAGGCCACCGAGAAGATGCCATTCGAGCAAAGACTCCATCTCAATTTATCTATTAAACATGCATTTATATCGACAGAGTTAATTAAATTCTCCAACACACCTAATTATATTTCTTTACTGGGCCTTTACGCTCACCTCTTACTTAACATTTCCAGATAAGGATAATGTTGAGATCGAGGAGACATGAGATGACTTTGTAGAAGATATTTGTTAAGCTTCTTAGTTTATCATGTTTAGGTTGTGTACTTATCTTTTAATATCAATTATTCTATTTTATTATTTGGGTTGCATGTGGCATTTATGACCTTTCGGTTTCCGTTTTGATAATAAATAGGAAATTGGCTGTATTTCTTTGTAGAATTGAAGCTGTGTAGTTATTTGGGAATTATGGCAATTTTTGGATTGTCCTTTGGATTCATTGGAGCTGTAGATATATCTGTAGCAGGATATGAATTTATTAGGATTTGACCCACCAACATTGCAGCAGGTGTAATATCCCGATTTTTCGGAAAGGGCATTTCCGTCTTTTAACGAAAAGTCGGAATATTATATTTATCATTCTTTGGATTTAAAAGAAAAGGAAATAAAAGAATTTTTGAAATAAAGAATTAAGGAAATTAATGGGATTGGATTTAATTGGGAATTAACTCCCTTAATTCCCATTAATCAGTTTTCACAAAAAAGAGGAAACGGTTTCTTCATCAGAGTAGCACGCAGCATTGGGGAAGAAAGAGGGCTGGGAGAAGGTTTCAAAATTGAAGCTAATCCGTCGCTTTTCTGTACAGACTCCTCAAGGGAAAAACATTCTACGGAACGCAAGGATCGTGTGGATACCAATTTACGCCTGTGAAGGTTAGTCGTTTTGGAGTTATGGTTTACGTGTTTGGACGAGTTTGAAGCTAAATTCGTTTTGCCTTGTAATCTGTCAATTTCGACCCTTGATATCTCCTCGTTTCTATTCCGTTTTCAGATCGTAGCATACCGTTAGAATCCTCGTGACGAGAGCTTTGCATCGGTACTAGGCACAGCAGCCATTTCTGAGTTTTAGGCAGAGAAAGGTAAGGAGAAACCCTTACGTTTCAGTTTTGAAATATGTGGTATTTGTGTTGATTTCTTGTTGTTTTGAGGTTTTTAAATTGCGTTAAATTGATGTCTATGATATGGTTGATGTTGGGTATGGTTGGTAGATTATTTAGATGGAGTTTGGTTAAAAAGATTGGGTTTTGGATTGAAAACCGAAGGAAAGCGATGAAGGATCGCGTTTGATTTTAAAATTCCCGGGACGGACGGGCGTCGGTTTTACGACGGGCGTCCAACCTTGGGCGGGCGTCTGGGATCCTCGGACGGGCGTCGAGGTGCGATCTTTGATCTGAGATTGAAAGGGATGTCCGGACGGGCGTCCACTTTTTGGACGGGCGTCCCGAGCCCTTGAGACGGGCGTCGGTCCTTCGAGCAGGCGTCCACAGGAGCCGGTCTCCCACTTTGTTTAAATTGGCTTTCGACTATCGTTTAGGGTTGTTTAATCAACCTTAAACCTTTATAAACGTATTATTATTTTATTATAACACTTTTAAACCTTACTTAGGCTAGAATTGGTCTTTTGATCATGATGAGTGGTGTCGGTAAGGGAGTGTTATCTAAATGAACTAGGAGGGCGATTAATCACCTAATACTACACAACTTGCTAGATAAAAGATTAAACACCATGTGGTCTTGGGTAGATCCTCAAGATCTATAGCGTGATGTGTGAGCAGACAGTCAAAGTGAGTGTCCTATCGGCTGCGAGCCTATAGGCATCGCCGTATGTTCATACTATCGGAACCGGTTATTGTATCCTGAAGATTTCAATGCGTTCCGGGTTATTGTATCCTGAAGATTTCAATATGTCACGTTCCACCTTGATAGCATGTTGTAACAAAGATAAGCTAAGTAGTTCTGATTTAGGCATATTGGGAGATGTAACCTTTATGCGTAGAATCGAGTCTGTCTTGCCTTTTAATAGAAACTTGATAATAAATCTTATATATATTCTAAGCTTAAACGTGCTTCTCTTCCTTCTTCATCGAGTATTATATACTTACCCCTTGTGCATGTTTTTGTTATATGTGCTTGGGGTGAGAAAAGCGAAACAGTCTGAGTATTTAGGAGTATGTCCCGAGGAGGATCTCTGAATTTGATATTTCATTCTTCGCACTTTTGTTTACATTTGAATTGTTGCACTATTTTTATATACTTTGTTCATAGCACTTTGGGATGACGTGTGATCATCTTTATTTCTTATTTCATAGTATTTCGTTTGGACTTTCGAGGGATTTCAGTTGTATTGTTTTGATACACTTTCGACTTTTAGTACCTTTTCGTATTCTAGTATCTTTATGGATATTCATTACCCGAGCATTAAATTCCGCGCGCTTTGATTGTATTGATTGTAGGCTTACATATATAAATGAATTAAATTTTATTTATATATGTGCCGAACGTCGTATTTCCGGATAAGGGCTCGGTATCCGGGAACGGGGCGTTACAGTTGGTATCAGAGATACGTGTTCCTTAGGCTTCTATTCTTTGAGTTTAACTCAATCCTATCTTTAGATCTTTAGTAACACTCTGGTTCTCTTGGTTGTCAGGATGAGTAGAAACACAAGATCGAGGACTTTGGCTATTGGTAATCAGACATCTGAGAGGGGTGAAACCTCTGAGGTCGTCGCGATTTGTCACCGCCGCCCGCCTCGCACAGCTACACCTTCACCTGAGCCGGGCGGGATCAACATCGAGACTCCACCACCACCTCCTCCACCTGTGGTTAACCATGCAGCGTCACTTTGGCCTTCTTCAGATCAACCAGGTCGAGGCGGTTTCGGCGAAGGGCGGTTGTTTATCCACCACCAGGTGACACGAGCACTGCGGCGAGCTATCCTCCGGTATGGTTTTCGGCGACCACGGTACCCTCCGCCGTATCCTCCGCGATACCAGTGTATCCTCCTTATCGGTGAGCATCGAGCTCCGTACTACTATCGGCGGCGACGCGAGTGCCGCCCTGGTTATCCCTCGGTCTATCGACCTTTTCAGGCCACGGTTCAAAGCGGCAACAACGAGATACCTTATGGTTACCCTCCGGTTTACCCACCAGTTAGGCGGTTGTTGAGTCGGCACCGCCGATGGATTGGCACACTAGTGAGGAGAAACCGTATGCAAGATTTTTATGGGAATGTGGAACATACCAAGGCCGAGAATGGATCGAAGTTTTGAGAAGTCTTGCAGAATATAGGCGTTCTGAGAGCGAGAGATGGCCCGATTAGCGGTCGGTTTTCTTTTGGGCTCGGCCGAGGCTTGGATAGATCTGGTTCGAGTAGCGGTAAGGTAGCAGATTAGGCGGCTTTTAAAGCCATGTTCTACAGCGAGTACTTTCCGGCAGCGGTACAAGCGGAAAAGGCTAGCCAGTTTCTGAAACTTCAGCAAGGTGATCAAATGACAGTGTCCCAGTATACAAATCGGTTCAATGAGTTAGGGAGATTTTATCCGGAGTTGATGCAAGTGGAAGAACGAAAAATGGCCCGTTACAAGGGCGGTTTGGCGCGTGAGATTGACGAGCATGCTAGGCTTTACAACAAGGAACATGGCGAAGCTGGCTGAATAAAGCTTTAGAAGTCGAGACCTTTAGAAAGAAAATTCTGATGGGTCGAAACGCATTTGGGGACCCGATCGAAGCGATGTGAGAGGGGCTCCTCAGCGGCGATTCGAGAGGTTTCCCACACAGACAGCAGTTAGACCACCGGTTGGTGCCCCATCAGCAGTCAGGCCACCGGCAGCTAGACCACCAGTTGGCGCTCCACGGCGGCTAGGCCACCAGCTACCTCGAGTTGTTTCTTTTGTGGCGGCGGCGGTCATTACTCGAGAGTTGTCCACGCAGGTAGCGATTGCTCAAGCGGTCGACCCTAGCGAGAGCGAGTCCAAGTAAGCGAGTGCGGATGTTTGCTATGGATGCCGAGAGTTTGAGCAGAGGATGATGTGATCTCGAGGTACCTTTTATGTTTGATTTTGTCCTTTTGAGTTATTTATAGCATGCTTGGAACATGTTGTAACTTTAGTTAATTGGACAAATGCATGATAGGTATGATAAGAGTAGGCAATCTAGTAGTCGGGGCCTTATTTGATCTGAGAGCTTCAACCACCTTTGTGTCCTCTAGGATTGCTAAGAAACTAGATTTACCTATGGAGCATTTGAGAGATACTATGGAGATTGTTACACCCCTAGGCAAGGTAAATAAGGTGGTTAAGATGATACCACAAGTGGATGTTCGAGTTGGACCTTATCGGTGTAAGAGTGACTTCACGGTTATGGATTTCTCGGACTTTGATGCGATTCTTGGGATAGGCGGCTATCCAAGAATTATGTTCACTAGATTGTAGGGCCAAGAGAGTTACTTTGAGTCCCGGGAAAGCGAGATAAGACTTATCGAGGGAGCGTCTACAGGCCAAGCAAGAAGAGACATCCTATCATTTCAGCGGTCAAGGCCATCGGGGCATGTCGAAAAGGATGTGAGGGCTACTTGTTGTCTGCAGATGGATGTGGAACAAGCAAAGCCTAAGTTGGAAGACACTAGAGTGGTCGAGAGATTATCCAGAGGTTTTCGGATGAGTTGCCGGGGAACATGCAGGCAGGCCATTGAGTTTGAGATCTGACTAGTCCCGGGCGGCACCAGGTTGCCAAGGCACCATACTGAGATGGCACCGGCTGAATTGAAGGAGTTGAAGGCTCAACTCAAGGAGATGTTGGAAAGGAACATCATTCACCCGATCTTCACCTTAGGGAGCACCGGTTTTGTTTGTGAAGAAGAAGGATGGCGGCATGCGGATGTGTATTGACTACGGGGGCTTTGAACAATCGACTATCAAGAATAAGTACCCACTACCGAGGATAGATGATCATTCTCAATCGATTGCGAAGTCGGAAAGTGTTTTCAAAGATTGATTTGCGGTCAGGCTACCATCAGTTAAAAGTTAAAGTGGCAGATATTCCGAAGACAGCATTCAGTACTAGATATGGACATTATGAGTTCCTTGTTATGCCTTTTGGACTCACTAATGCTCCATCTGCATTTATGGATTTGATGCGGGTCTTCATGCCTTACCTAGATAAGTTTGTGATTGTCTTCATTGATGATATTTTGGTATACTCTAGGGATGAGGCGGAGCATGAGGAACATCTACGGATTGTTTTGGAAACATTGAAGAAGGAGCGATTGTATGCAAAGTTTTCCAAGTGTGACTTTTGGTTGGACCAAGTGAGCTTCTTGGGTCATGTCATTTCAGGTGATGGCATTCGAGTTGATCCGGCCAAGATTGAGCGATTAAGAGTTGGCCTACACCGACTACGATTTGAGAGGTCGAGAGCTTTACGGGTTTGGTGGTTACTCTGAGAAAGTTTGTGAAGAATTTCATGAAGGATAGCTACTCCACTCACCGGACTTACGAGAAGAACACCAAGTTTGATTGGACACCCGAGTGTGAGTTAGCATTTGAGTTGTTAAAGGGCGAGGTTGACTACGACACCGGTTTTGGCGATACCGAGGTGTTCGATGATTATGATGTCTACACCGGCGCTTGAGGCGAGGAGTCTAGGTTGTGTGTTGATGCGAGGAGGAAAGGTCATTGCCTATGCATCTAGGCAATTGAAAGTACATGAGAAGAACTATCCCACACACGACTTAGAGTTGGCGGCGATGGTTTCGCATTGAAAATTTGGAGGCACTATCTCAGTATGGAGTCAAGGCTAGAATCTTCACCGACCACAAGAGTTTAAGGTATTTCTTCACCCAGGAGAGTTTGAATATGAGGCAGCGGAGATGGCTAGAGTTCGTGAAGGATTATGACCTAGACATTCAGTACCATCCGGGGAAGGCAAATGTAGTAGCAGATGCCTTGAGCAGGAAACCGGTGGTTTTGGAGCCCAGTGTTGAGGCTATCACAGCGGGGGGATGATGATTTGCGATTTAGCGATTTGATCAGATTGAGGACCGTCGGTTTGCGGCACCGTTGTTGGCTAGATCGAGTTGATGGATGAGATCGAGCAAAGCGGGGCGAAAGACGCAGATTTTAGTTGACTTGAAGAGGTTGCAAGAGAAGCCTCTGATCGGCTATGTGTTGGATCAGTGGAAATCGTGGTATCGGGATCGTCTCTGTGTGCCTAATGTTGGAGATTTGAGACAGAGAGTTATGGAAGAGGCACACAAGATTGCTTTTGCGGTGCATCCGGGTTCTACCAAGATGTCTGGGATTTGAAAGAAAGATTTTGGTGGCCCTCAATGAAGCTAGAGATTGCTAAGTTTGTTTACGAGTGTGGCGTCATCAGTCGAGTGAAAGGCTGAACATAGGAAGCCAGGCGGGATGCTTAAGTCATTAGATATCCCGAGAATGGAAATGGGAAAAGATCACCATGGACTTTATTTCGAGTTTACCTAAGGCGAAGGGTGGACATGATTCTATTTGGGTGATCGTTGATAGATTAACCAAGTCGGCTCATTTCTTGCCTTTCAAGATGAATATGCCCTTGGCAAGGATGACGGAACTATATATGGACAATATAGTGAAGCTTCATGGAGTTCCGTCTCCATTGTTTCGATCGGGATTCGAGGTTCGTCGATCGGTTTTGGCGAGCTTACGGGAGGCTTTTGGTACCCGGTTGGATTTGAGTCTGACGTTCCATCCTCAGACAGATGGTCGATCTGAGAGGACTATCCAGACACTTGAGGATATGCTTAGAGCATGTGTCTTGGAGGTAGGCGGATCTTGGGTAGATTATCTACCGATTCTGAGTTTGCTTACAACAACGAGTTATCACGCGAGCATAGGCATGCCACCGTTTGAAGCTTTGTATGGTAGAAGATGCACGGGCGCCTTTGTTTTGGGACGATGTTGGGGAGAAACGACTGCTTGGGCCAGGAGTTAGTTGAGCAAGCCAAAGAGAGGTTCGATTAGTGAAGAAAAATCTGCGAGATAGCTCAAGGCAGGCGAAAAAGTTGGGCGGATGTCGAGGCGGAGACCGCTTGAGTTTGAGGTTGGTGATCGTGTTTACTTGAAGGCATCACCAATGAGAGGAGTAAAGCGTTTTGGTCGAAAAGGAAAGTTGAGCCCGAGGTATGTTGGACCTTTTGAAATTACGGAGAGGATTGGACCTTTAGCCTATAGACTTGATTGCCGAGTCTATGTCCGAGTTCTGCGTCTTCCATGTTTCGATGTTGAAGAAGTGTTTGTGAAGGCAGAGAGTTGAGTCTACGATGGATCGAGAGATACTTGAGGACAACCTCGCTTATGATGAAAAGCCGATTAAGATTACGAGCAGGGAAAGAAAAGATGATTAAGAGGAAGATGGTTCGATTGGTTCTTGTTCGATTGGAGCAATCATACACTGAGGAAGCAACTTGGGAAGTTGAAGGTGATATGGTCAGCGAATTTCCGGAGTTTTGGATTTACAGTGCGTTCAAGTTTAGAGACGAAACTCCTCTTAAGGGGAGGAATGTAATATCCCGATTTTTCGGAAAGGGCATTTCCGTCTTTTAACGAAAAGTCGGAATATTATATTTATCATTCTTTGGATTTAAAAGAAAAGGAAATAAAAGAATTTTTGAAATAAAGAATTAAGAAATTAATGGGATTGGATTTAATTGGGAATTAACTCCTTAATTCCCATTAATCGATTTTCACAAAAGAGGAAAGCGGTTTCTTCATCGTGAGTAGCACGCAAAGACATTGGGAAGAAGAGAGTGGGAGAAGGTTTCAAAATTGAAGCTAATCCGTCGCTTTTATCATGAGACTCCTCAAGGAAAAACATTCTCACGGAACGCAAGGATCGTGTGGATACCAATTTAGCCTGTGAAGGTTAGTCGTTTTGGAGTTATGGTTTACGTGTTTGGACGAGTTTGAAGCTAAATTCGTTTTGCCTTGTAATCTATCAATTTCGACCCTTGATATCTCCTCGTTTCTATTCCGTTTTCAGATCGTAGCATACCGTTAGAATCCTCGTGGCGAGAGCTTTGCATCGGTACTAGGCACAGCAGCCATTTCTGAGTTTTAGCGCAGAAAAGGTAAGGAGAAACCCTTACGTTTCGAGTTTTGAAATATGTGGTATTTGTGTTGATTTCTTGTTGTTTTGAGGTTTTTAAATTGCGTTAAATTGATGTCTATGATATGGTTGATGTTGGGTATGGTTGGTAGATTATTTAGATGGAGTTTGGTTAAAAAAGATTGGGTTTTGGATTGAAAACCGAAGGAAAGCGATGAAGGATCGCGTTTGATTTTAAAATTCCCGAGGCGGACGGGCGTCCGGTTTTACGGACGGGCGTCCAACCTTGGGCGGGCGTCTGGATCCTCGGACGGGCGCCTGGAGTGCGATCTTTGATCTGAGATTGAAAGGGGATGTCTGGGCGGGCGTCCACTTTTGGACGCGGCGTCGAGCCCTTGAGACGGGCGTCACGGTCCTTCGACAGGCGTCCACACAGCCGGTCTCCCAGCTTGTTTAAATTGGCTTTACGACTATCGTTTAGGGTTGTTTAATCAACCTTAAACCTTTATAAACGTATTATTATTTTATTATAACACCTTTAAACCTTACTTAGGCTAGAATTGGTCTTTTGATCATGATGAGTGGTGTCGGTAAGGAGTGTTATCTAAATGAACTAGGAGGGCCGATTAATCACCTAATACTACACAACTTGCTAGATAAAAGATTAAACACCATGTGGTCTTGGGTAGATCCTGAAGATCTATAGCGTGATGTGTGAGCAGACAGATCAAAGTGAGTGTCCTATCGGCTCTGCAGAGCCTATAGGCATCGCCGTATGTTCATACTATCGGAACCGGTTATTGTATCCTGAAGATTTCAATGCGTTCGGGGTTATTGTATCTGAAGATTTCAATATGTCACGTTCCACCTTGATAGCATGTTGTAACAAAGATAAGCTAAGTAGTTCTGATTTAGGCATATTGGGAGATGTAACCTTTATCGTAGAATCAGTCTGTCTTGCCTTTTAATAGAAACTTGATAATAAATCTTATATATATTCTAAGCTTAAGCATTACTTCTCTTCCTTCTCGAGTATTATATACTTACCCTCTTGTGCATGTTTTTGTTATATGTGCTTGGGGGTGAGAAGCGAAATGAGAGTCTGAGTATTTCGAGAGTATGTCCTGAGGAGGATCTCTGAATTTGATATTTCATTCTTCGCACTTTTGTTTACATTTGAATTGTTGCACTATTTTTATATACTTTGTTCATAGTACTTTGGGATGACGTGTGATCATCTTTATTTCTTATTTCATAGTATTTCGTTTGGACTTTGAGGATTTGGTTGTATTGTTTTGATACACTTTCGACTTTTAATACCTTTTAAGTATTCTAGTATCTTTATGGATATTCATTACCCGAGCATTAAATTCCGCGCTTTGATTGTATTGATTGTAGGCTTACATATATAAATGAATTAAATTTTATTTATATATGTGCGAACGTCGTATTTCGGATAAGAGCTCGGTATCCGAGCGCAGGCGTTACTGAGAGGCCCCAACACCGGCGGCATGGTGGATTTCTGATTTTATGTTATGTGTTATATCCGTTCAGTTCTGAGTCTGATCAGTTCTGTTAAATAATACTTGTTTCATTTTCCGCACGTTCTGATTAATGTACTCTTTCAAACTTTCGCTCTTTTGTATGATACGATTGTTGTGTAAAGCGTACATGTGTATTTGATCACGAGATATGCATGTGTCGAAAGACCTATGACCAATTTAGCATTGCCTATACTTTAAGTCGTTACAGTTATTTTGACTAGATTTCCACCGCAATATCCTTTGAAGAATTTTTTTGCACCTACATAGACTTGTTGCAAATCATGTGAAGACAGTGATGGAGCACAAGGTGGAAATTTCACTCATTGCAGCTTAAGGGGGTATGTTGCGGATCATATGGAGAATATGATGGAGCAAAGAATGAGATGAGGGTTGGAATCGGTTAGGTTAGGTTATGTTTCCGGCCAAATCCGCCATCTCCGGGCCTATACTGCTTCAGTCGCCGTTCTTGTTTCGTTTTTATTTTTATTTATGTTGAGTTTTGGCTACTCCCTTCTCGTGATTCTTCATTTGGACTTTTCTTTGTACCTATTTATTAACTCGATCGTAGCTCTTTTTGTTCGGTTCATGGGCAAACACCAATAAGGGAATATTTCACATGTCCCTCCAACAAGTACTGTCCATTTAACTTGGATTTCATTTTTACAATAGATGTTTAATATTCATAATTGTTAAAAACCCAAAAAAAAAAAAATTATTGTAATTTATACATGTGTATCGTCTGAAGCAATCCTCACATATAAGCTTCCTGCATTTGGATTTTCCGGGAGAGCGGCGGCGAGGGATGAGATCGGCAGAGCAGCGTCTAGGGTTGCTAAAGTTCAAAGGTCACATATAAGCATGCTGATGAGAAATAGAAACAAAAACTGGAAGTATGAGGGTGATGAATATAATGAGCATGAGATGATGAATACTTTATGAAGATGAAGTGTTTTTGTAAATGAGTATTATAAGGAAGAACATATTTGTTGGAGGAAAATTATGGGGTGTGTAGGTAGGCGGGTGGGATATAAGGTAGGTGAAATTGAGGACTGATTCGTAATAAAAAAATTTGGTGTGGAAATACGTTTAAAAGTGCGGTGTAAGGTAGAAAATATGGTGTATATAAGGAATTATAAATGTTTGAAAATTAATATGGTGCAAAAGTAGATTTTATATTTAGGTGCGGTGAAGTATAAAATGGTGCAGCGATAGATTTATTGTGGTGCGAATAAAGGCCGCCAAGTAATAATTTTCTTCTTTGTGTTTTCAGTCCAATCTTTCTTGAATTTCCACAAATCACACGGGGGCGAAGCCACACACACCGCACCAATGATTTTCTTACCCTTCATATATTTTATTAAGGTATTTTTAAGGATATATCCGGCATTAAGACCTGCATCCAGTAACTTTTTTTTTGGATCCGCTATTGAACTAACGCTCACCCATAAGCTTTTTAGAACATTCACATAACCAGAGTGCAAACTCAATTGTACAACTAAATTTGCAGATTTTTATACTTTTGCGGGAGTAATAAAATTAAAACCACTATTGATGTTTTTTGAGAAAATCATTAGTCATTCAGAAAACAAAAATCTGCATGACATGAAAATTCCATTGTTTTTTATGGCAAGAATCTGAAATACTTCATATGAATCATATCAGACTAAAGCATCAAGGCCTAAAATAGCTTATTCATTGTTATCATCATAAATTCATGCCAAACACAGGGGACATTATTCACTTTTTTTTTTTGTAACATATATAAAGGGTAAGTACAACAGTAAAGACTTATTTATATGATTTCCTTATACGTATATAATATCAATGCCCTTTCCTTTCCTTGTTGCTGCAATTGATACATCATATTCGTATAGTTTCAATGGCAACCACTTCTTTTTGGTAGCATTCTAAGCAATATTTGCTAAAGTTATTGACATGTTTGTACAGTCTAGGCGTTTGCTCAATTATTAATCCTTCTTCAGGACCAATCTCTTTGTCACATTCCGGCTCATTAGCCACTGATACAGATATCCTCAACTTCTCGGGGTTTGCCACTACCATGTGCACGGGACTGTTGATCATTCCATTAGTGACAATCTTCCAATGCCCTATATTCTGATTCAGTGCTTGACCTTGACACCACATCTTGTTTTTTTGAACTCCAAGAGACAAGAGACTCCCCAAGAAACACACAATAGTCTCCAATAGATTTCCTATCAATAGTTGAAACCCCCCAGTCAGCATCAGAAAAACCAGTGAGAGTTTGACATGCAGCAGGTTTGAAGTGTAGCCCAAGATTGAGAGTTCCAATCACATATCTTCACAACCTTTTGACATCTTTCCAGTGCTCAAAATGAGGATTCTGCATAAATTGACTTAAGTACTTCACTGCAAATGTAAGATCAGGTCTTGTACAAGTTAGATACTGCAAATCACCAATAGCACTCCTATATAATGTAAAATTCCGGAATGGCTCTCTTGGGTCTTCTTCAAGTTTCTTGCCAGGTACAATAGGAGTAGGACAGGGTTTAAGAGAATCACACCCTAATCTGGATAACAATTGTGTTGCATATTTTGTTTGGTTCAAATACAAACCAGATGAATCCCTAACAACCTGCATTCCCCGAAAATGTGACACAGGTCCCAAGTTTTTCAAGGCCAATTCGGAGTCCAACATTTTGATAAACTTGTCAATGTGTTAAGGTGAGTTCCCAGTGAGAAGTATGTCATCCACATATACTAACACAATAAGAAGAAGATCTGCAGTTCTAAGAATAAACAGGAATTTTCACAGACTGACTGTTTGAAGGACCATACCGATAACTGAGATCTTACGGCTTCAAACCATGCCCTTGGAGCCTGCTTAAGACCATATAAGACCTTTTTAAGTTTACAAATATAATGAGGCCTGGTAAGGTCCACATCATTCTGGTTGAGCCATATAGACTAGTTCCTTTGTAGGACCATTAAGAAATTCATTGCTTATGTCAACATGATTGATAGGCCAATTACAGGTAACAACAAGACAGAGAACAACTCTAATGGTTGGGGCCTTTGCTACAGGGCTAAAAGTCTCTGTAAATTCCACCCCATAGGTTCGACTGAAGCCCATAGCCACAAATCTAGCTTTGTGTTTGAGCACAGAACCATCACTTTCGGTTTCAGTTTGTACACCCATCTACTGCAAACCACAGTTTGAGGTGCAGAATGAGGAACTAAGGTCCATGTGTCATTCTTCATAAGAGCTTGATACTTCCTCCATGGCCTGTTTCAGTTATGCACTAGATAAAGCTTCTAAAACACTTGAAGATTCAGTATGATGAGTAACTACAACAAAGGCTTCTGGTTTAAAGATGCCTTTCATGGCTCTAGTGATCATGGGATGAGTGTTGATAAGTTTTGGGTTAGGATGAGGTGTGTGAGTGGGTGTAGGATTTGGTGTGGTTGTGGGAGTGGATATTGGTGTCGAGCTAAAAGAAGAAGTGATGGACTGATTTAGTGGTGTGGACTGAGTTTGTGGTGTGGGACTTGACGAAGGAGTGATAGTTTGAGTTTGTGGTGTGGATTGACTTGCTGGTGCAAGTGACATAGGAAAAGAGGATTGATCATGGGAATACGGTGAAAAATTATCCTGTGTAGGAGAACTAGAGTGTGATGCAACAAGTATTGTAAAAGTAGGAGTATCAGTAATTACCTAAACAACTGGAGTGTATGTACTTGATTGGAGAATGCCATCCTTCTGATAGTGCAGGGAAGGTAGAAGAAACTGACTTTCAGATTCTAGTATGACAAAAATAGACCTATGAGGGCCCTATGAAAAACCACTAGCAAAAGGAAAGCTGGACTCATCAAAAACCACACCTCTTGTAATGTAAAGTCTACCACTTATATCCAAACATCTATACCCTTTGTGAACAGTACTAAGGCCCAGATTAACAAACCTAGTAGAATGGAATTGGAACTTGGTGTTTTGGAAAGGCCTCAGATGTGGATAACAGGTGATCGAACTTTTCTAGATGTCCAATATTACCGGCAAGAATAATGGGTCAATTGTAGTCTAGTTAACTGGTCAAGGTCGTACCACGAGGATTGTGAGGTGAAGTAACGAAAAGCTATGATTATCTTGATATAAGTCGCACAAATTAGAAAGTAAACGGTCTAAGGATCAAGCTACTAAGCTCAATCGACTACAACTAAAACGAGTGATCAAATTATAAAAGGCCTAGCCAAGACAATGCAATGATCAATCCAATCTCTACTAGTATCATAGGAATGAACTTCGACCAACCTTCCATTAGTGCTCAAGTGTGTGTTATCGGTGCACTCTTAAGCTAGTAGTTTCCCATTAGAGTGTATGAAACTACTCTATGCTTCCTCCTTGGTCTAAGAACCCTAGACCGAATGATTCAACATAATTAAGTTCTTGAGTGCAATGAATGAACAATAACCCCCGGATAATAAATTGAGTTCCACTTAAGGTCAATTTTACCTTCCGGTTCTCCTACCTATTTTCTCACACCTAAAATCTCCTTTCGGTCTCAATTAAGTGTGTGCGTGTAATCATTGGTTAATTATTCCAACAAAAACAAGGCATAAAATGCTAAAAAGATAAGATAAACAACACACAAAAAGCTATGAATTTCAAACTAACATTCCTAATCAACCAATAGATATTAAACTATCACAACTACATTATCATGGCTAGTATCGAACTAGCCACTCATGAATATGAACTCCAACATGTCAAGGTTAGAATTCATGTCAATGAGAACAATTAAATCAAGGTAAAGGCTAAGAATTTACCAACTAGAAGCAATGAACTTGTAGAATGAAACTTTCTTCAATAACAAGAAGCTTCAATGGATTTTGCACACCAAAAGTGATACACTTGATCCCACAAAAGTGATTCTAGAAATTAAACTAAGAATGCTTAATGTTTACAATTGGAATTAATAGCTAAATATTGATGGTTTTGGCTAGGAGAGCCTTGAGGTTGGGGTGCCTTCAAGAACTTAAGAGAGGGTTAGTGTAAAAGTGTTTGGTGAGAGAGTAAATGTTTCTATTAAATGCTGAATCTGCACCAATTGGCGTGCGCCAATGCCTGTTAGCGTAAGCCATTATGTGCTTGCGTTTAATTGGTGTGCGCCAAACGTAATTGGTGTGCACCAATCTCTGACACGTAGTTGAGGCTGACATCATGCATTTAATGCTCTTTAGTAATTCTGATCTCTCACATTGGCAGGAATTTCAAACCTGTTGGCGTGCACCATGATGGTATTGGCGTAAGCCAATTATAAAGGAAGAACTCTCTGATAGCTTTGAACGTCATTGGCGTGCACTAGGGGTCATTCGCGTAAGCCATTTATGCTGAGATCATGCGTTCCACTTTTGATGCCATAGATTGATCCTCCTCAAATCTTGAGCTTTGACACTCTAATTCCCGAGCTCCTAACCTTGGTATATGTGCTACAAAACAAAAACACAAAGATACCACGTGTAAATCCGATAATAAAATTGGCTAAAAAGCCAAGATAATCGACAAAAGAGTTGGTTTTTATGATATTTACTATATGCACAAAATGGTCCAAATCATCACAATAATCGCCGAGTTGATACTTAAAACATCAATAAATGCATGGGAATTGGGGTAAAAACATCGTAAAATGTATCATCTAATTGACTTACATCACATACAAACTAAAAAGTGATTAATGCGTCAGAAATATAGTATGAAACGACAAGATTATCCTTATGTCTATTATTGTAGAGACCTTTTATATACTTGTGTTAAATAGTCCTCTTGGAACTTGTATACCGAGCTGTTTACCTCCATTTGGTGGAGCTTCCATGGTTGCTTCTCTTTGATTCTTTTGGTTTAGTAGTATATGTATTTTAATTTAAAATAGTTTCCTATAACCCTCCCCCAACCGACCCCCATAATGAAAGACTAAATCAAGTCAAGACTATATGAAACAGCGGTAGGAAACTATAAATCAATAACTAAATTTTTCCTTTTGAGGAACAGATCACAAACTCTTCATTATCTATTTGAGTTACTTTTAATAAGGCTGTATTACCCGTTTGCATCATTTTACATCATCTCTCATTGAAGAACGTAACACTCAGCCCAATAAATTTCCACTATCACACATTCTCACTATTAAAAAAAATCAAACCAAATAAACAGCCTACTTGTACTAAACTAGAATGTAGTCTTTGAATTTTCCCCTTTCCTTGAGATAAATTCTTAAATTCTACTAACATTGGGAATTGATTTTTTTTCATCTTCATTTATTATGGATATTGGAAATATAAAAACTTTGTTTACAAGTGTTATTAGTATGAGGGTAAAAATGGAAAATATTAATAAATGTTGTATTGGTTTTCTAAAATTACAGATAAATATGAACAAATCAAATTCTCAAATATGATGATTAAAAAAGCAAAAAAAAGTATCAATAACCGGATGTATCATTTTTGTATTCACAATGTCAAGTAATGAAATTAAACACTCAAAATTGAAAATGCCAACCTTTATCTAAAGATATCCCGATTATGCCGCCGTCGGCGTTCGTGTACACATATCGTCGATTGCTTTCCTCCACGAAATCCGGAAAGTGATTGGTGGCAGTATGTAACGTTTTTTCTTCTTCTAAAGTAAGCTCAACTTCAAACTCAACTTCTTGATATGCTGGTGAAACTCATTGTTTTCATCCTTTGAATTTCTCCCACCATCACTGTTGTCCTGTTTTGCATTATTATGATCCACAAAAGGATTTTTCATGGCCAATTGTTTCTTCGACATGGAGTGTATTGGGCTAAGGGCCCATGGCAAAAAGACAACAACACAATATCAGGCTGATTTAGTCTATTTTTTAATAAAAAAATACTCAGATTTTAGCTGCTTTTATACACGACGAAAGGTGTGCGGAGTATGCGGGATGCATGCGTCGGTCACGCGTGAAGCGTGTGCGGGATGCTTGCAAGATGCGTGCGTCGGCTACGCATGACACGTGCGTCGCTCCTGCAGGGCATATTTAGCAAATAACTTCCTGCGGGGCATATATATCAAATACTTAACTTTTGAGGCATAATTCTTCAAAAGTTACCATATAAAAAAATAAGGTAAAGATAAAATATATGAATATATATATATTCATAAGGACCAAGAACACTTACCATATGTGGAAAATTAGGTATTGGCATGCCCTGAGCAGTACAAAGTTCATTCAAGAATGTCATCGTAGAAGAAAATTGCATTTTCATTTCTTCCATTTCCGATACTTTGCTTTGAAGTTCGGAAATTTTTCCTTTCAATCCATCTATAGTTTTTTGTTGCTCTTGTTGTCTTGGCCTTGAAGACAACACATTTGTTAAGCCATGTTGTGAAGGTTTGACAATTGGACCCATGCCGTGCATGCGACCAGGCCTCTTTTGTGGGAATTGTTGGCTATAAATTGTCTCATCGCTGAGTTGTTCTGCCTCATCATTGTTATCTATTTGGCCTTTGGCTGTCTCAAACGCATCTTATTTAGAAAAAAATAATCAGATCCAATCATACCCATCGATTCCTCTGAATTGCCCGAGAACACGGTTTCATCAATCTTCATTTCAGCCTGCGCGCAGTTCTTTTTTTAATTGTCTTATAAAGTTTTTTGCACGTATATTTAGTCTTCATCATACGACCCACCATTTCCTGCAATGGCCATTATTTCATTTAATCTTTTTTCGCAAATCATATTTTAAACCAAAACTTACATGCTTTTTTCCGGTAGAAAGGAAAAAAATGTATTTAGTGGTACCATTATATTTTTAGCATTGACAATTGGATTATCAATTTTAGGATCGATTTTCACACGGTTTATTACGACACTCGATCGTTAGAGTTTACCTCTTGTACCTGTACCGTTAAGACATACATTCGATGCACACTAAGTACGATGTAGCAATATGGCGGGACTGGTGATTCTTTTGTATCACAGGGTTGATGTCCACAATTCATCGGTGACCTGGCCTATTGATCATATATTAAATGAGTAAAAAGGACACAAACAAAATTTCTTTAAACAAAAAAGACATTTTGTGGGTGTAAAGTATAAAGATATCCCTAAATCAAAAATTTCCAAAGAAAAAAGGAAAATGAAAAAAATATATATTAAAACCACTAAAAATAGAAAGAAAAAAAAAAGAAAACTACTTCCCCATCCACATCAAACGAACTACAAATAGATAGGAATTTGAAAGAAAATGTTGAACTACAATCTCTCAAAAAACTTAAGCTGATGAGGATACAAATAATTAACATTTTACTCACTTTAACATGCTCCCTCAAGCGTGGCCCTATATATAACAGGTTGAGCCAACTAGGCTCACAAAGGCCAACTAAGCCAAGGCCCAACACTTACCCAATATAATTAGGGGAAATAATGTTGGTAGCAAAATTTGAACTCAAGACCTCCCGCACAGATACAATGTTGAACTATCATCTCTCCCAAAAACTTAATCTTTTAGGAGAGATGGTAGTTCATCATGATGTTGAAAATCTAGGCACAAACCCATATTTGAGGAGGGGCCTCATCCTCAAAATGTGGGACAACTTTAACACACCCCCTCAAGTGTGGACCTATAAAGAGTCTGGGTCATATGGCACACAAGGCATATAAAGGGCACTATCAGGTCAACAAAGATGCTCAACACTTGCACAATAAAGGGGTGGATTTGATACCATGTTGAAAATCTAGGCCTAAACTCATATAAGAAGAGGGACCTCATCCCCAAAACCTATGTTATGAGGTGAGGGAAGTCTATTTCTTAATATGATGGGAGATACAATAGCAAGTGCCAATGTGGGACAACTTAATACAGGAAAAAGAATAAATTGACATTTTAGGAACCGATAAAAAATATGAAGATGGTATTTAAAAGTAGTGTGAATAACAAGAGGCACTGCTAATTAATACTTTTAAAATAGTGTCAATAACCATGTTCATATCAGAAAAGTAGTGTCAATAACAAGAGTCGCGGTTAATTGACATTATAAAAGTAGTGTCAATAACCAGAGTCACCACTAATTGACACTTTAAAAGTAGTGTCACTAACCATATTCAAGCTCTAAAAATAGTACTCCCTCTGTATTTTATCAGTTGTTTTTTATGTGGGCATACAGACTAAAAAAGTGATTAATGTGTCAGAAATAGAGTATGAAACGACAAGATTATCTTTATGTCTATTATTGTAGAGACCTTTTATTTACTTGTGTTAAATAGTCCTCTTGGAACTTGTAGAGTTGTTTACCTCCATTTGGTTGAGCTTCCGTGGTTGCTTCTCTTTGATTCTTTTGGTTTAGTAGAATATGTCTTGTAATTTAAAACATTTTCCTATAACCCTCCCCCAGCCGACCCCCACAATGAAAGACTAAAAAATCAAGTCAAGACTATATGAAACAACATAAGGAAAATATAAATCAATAACTAAAATTTTCCTTCTGAGGAACAAATCACGAACTGTTCATTATCTATTTGAGTTACTTTTAATAAGGCCGTATTACATGTTTGCATCATTTAACATCATCTCTCATTAAAGAACGTAAACACTCAGCCCAATAAATTGCCACTATCACACATTCTCGCTATTAAAAAAATCAAACCAAATAAACAGCCTACTTGTACATTATAACTTCGATAAATAAATACTCTCAGGACCAGAAAAAAATATTCGTCTAGCAAGATATTTATTTATCGATAAATGAATATTTATTCATTTAAATAGTATTTTTACATTTGTTTCTTATGATTTGTATTTTTACATTTAATGTACAAATGCACGTAGAGGATAATGGTCAAAATTCTTATGAAATACTTTATAACATTCATTTTCTTTAGAATCTAGATTCGGAATACATACACTATACATGTGGACTAAGTACAGTGTATTATGCATTGAGACTACTAATAAGATTGTATGTATGAAATACTTAGAGTCTAAGAAAATATACGTAACCGAAACTACAAACTATATATAGATCTAAAATCTTAGTTTAATAAAGAATTCATACAACCGTATCTTTTTTAATCTTCAATTTAATAGCTTCCGATCATCAGTCAAAATTACCAAATTTTATGGAATTGCCTACAGAAGAAAAAATTATTGAGTCAGTACTAAATGATGAGAATGATCCTGAACCAGATGATTGTAGTGTCATACCAAATGTGTCATCAAAAGATGCCTTTCTAGCAGTAGTCCCATACAAAATTACTTGCTACAACACGAGCAAAACATTCGAGAAGTTGTGCATGCATTACAAAAAAATTAAGGATGAGATGCATTTTGAAGGAAGGAAAAAACAAACAACTTTTGATGCATTTGTTTGAGAAGAAATGACTTCTTATATAAACATTGTTGATTGGATGAAATATTTTCGTTTATTATATATATATATATATATATATATATATATATATATATATTTATATATACATAGTAAATTTTTTTTATGGAATTTAGTGATTATTCATTTATATTTACATGGGGACTTTAAGGACTCAAATTTTTTATTCGTTAATGCATTTAGCGAGGTTATTCATTTAGCCCCTTTGACCACGTCGGGACCAGAGAAATTTATTCATTTGGCGAAGTTATTCATTTACCGAACATTCATTTATCGAGGTTATATTGTACTAACTAGAATTTCGTCTTTTAATTTTCCCCTTTCCTTGAGATAACTTCTGAAATTCTATTAACATTGGGAATCGATTTTTTTTCATCTTCATATATTATGGATATTGAAAATATAGAAACTTTGTTTACAAGTGTGATTAATGTGAGGGTAAAAATGGAAAATATTAATAAATGTTGTATTTGTTTTCTAAAATTACAGATAAATATGAACAAATCAAATTCTCAAATATGACATTTAAAAAAACGGAGAAAGTAACAATATCCAGATGTATCATTTTTGTATTCACAATGTCAAGTAATGAAGCTAAACACTCAAAATTGAAAATGCACCTTTATCTAAAGATATCCCGATTTTGCCGCCGTGAGTGTTCGTGTACCTATCTCGTCGATTGTTTTCCTCCACGACATCCAGAAAGTGATTTGGTGGCGGTATGCAACTTTTCTTATTTTTCTTAAGTAAGCTCAACTTCTTGATATGCTGGTGAAACTCATTGTTTTCATCCTCTGAATTTCTCCCACCATCATTGTTGTTCTTTTTTGCATTATTAAGCTCCACACAACGATTTTTCATGGGCGATTGTTTCTTCGACCTGGTGTGTATTGGGCTAGTGGTCCATGGAAAAAAGACAATAAAACAATATCAGGGCGATTTAGTCTTTTTTTTATAAAAAATATTCGGATTTTAGCTGCTTTTATACACAACAAATGGTGTGTGGCGTATGCGGGATGCGTGCGTCGGTCAGGCGTGACGCGTGCGCGACATGTGCGGGATGCATGCAGGATGTGTGTGCCGGTTACGCATGACGCGTGCGTCGCTCCCGGGGAGCATATTTAGCAAATAACTTTCTGCAGGGCATATATATCAAATATTTAACTTTTGAGGCATAATACTTCAAAAGTTACCATATAAAAAAAACTAAGGTAAAGATGAAAAACAATATATATTCATAAAGACCAAGAACACTTACCATAGGTGGAAAAATTGGTATTGGCATGCCCTGAGCAGTACAAAGTTCTTTCAGGAATGTCATCGTAGAAGAAAATTGCATCTTCATTTCTTCCATTTCCGATACTTTGCTTTGAAGTTCGGAAATTTTTCCTTTCAATCCATCTATAGTTTCTTGTTGCTCTTGTTGTCTCAGCCTTGAAGATGACACATTTGTTAAGCCATGTTGTGAAGGTTTGATAATTGGACCCATGCCGTGCATGCGACCAGGCCTCTTTTGTGGAAATTGTTGGCTGTAAATTGTCTCATCGCTGAGTTGTTATGCCTCATCATTGTTCTCTATTTGGCTTTTGACCCTCTCAAATGCATCTTATTAAGAAAAAAATAATCAGATCCAAACATATCCATTGATTCCTCTGAATTGCCCGACAACACGGTTTCATCTACCTTCATTTCAACTTACAGTTCTTTTCTGAATTGTCTAAATTTCTCTGCACGTATATTTATATATGTCTTCATCATACGACCCACCATTTCCTGCAATGACCATTATTTCATTTAATCTTTTTTTTTTCCTTTTTTCGCAAATCATATTTTAAACCAAAACTTACATGTTTGTTCCGATAGAAAGGAAAAAAAAATGTATTTAGTGGTACCATGATATTTATAGCATTGACAATTGGATTGTCAATTTTAGGATCAATTTTCACACGGTTTATTACGACACTCGATCGTTAGAGTTTACCTTTTATACCGGTACCGTTAAGACATATATTCGATGCATACTAAGTACAATGTAGCAATATGGCGGGACTGGTGATTCTTTTGTGTCACAGGGTGGATGTCCACAATCATTTATCGTTGATCTAGCCTATTGATCATATAATAAATGAGTAAAAAGGACACAAACAAAATTTCTTTAAAAAAAAAACATTTTGTGGTTGTAAAGTATAAAGATACCCCTAAAATCAAAATTTTCCAAAGAAAAAACTGAAATGAAAAAATTCTAATAAAACCACTAAAAATAGAAGGAAAAAAAAACTACTTCCCCATCCAAGTCAAACAAACTAAAAATAGATAGGAAGTTGAAAGAAAATGTTGAACTACCATCTCTACAAAATACATAAGCTGGTGAGGATACAAATAATTAACATTTACTCACTTTAACATGCCCCTTCAAGCGTGGCCCTATATATAACAAGGCTGAGCAAACTAGGCTCACAAAGGCCAACTAGACAAAGGCCCAACACTTACCCAATATAATTATGAGAAATAATGTTGGTAGCGAAATTTGAACTCAAGACCTCCCGCATAGATACCATGTTGAACTATCATCTCTCCCAAAAGCTTAATCTTTTGGGAGATATGGTAGTTCATCATGATGTAGAAAATCTAGGCCCAAACCCATATTTGAGGAAGGGCCTCATCCTCAAAATGTGGGACAATGTAACACACCCCTCAAGTGTGGACCTATAAAGAGTTTGGGCCACATGGCACACAAGGCATATAAAAGGCACTATCAGGCTAACAAAGTGGCATAACACTTGCACAATAAAGGGGTGGATTTGATACAATATAGAAAATCTAGGTCCAAACTCATATAAGATGGGGGTCTCATCCACAAAACCTAGGTTATGAGGTGAGGAAAATCCATTTCTTAATATGATGGGTGATACAATAGCAAGTGCCCAAAGTGGGATAACTTAATACAGAAAAAAGAATAGATTGACATTTTAGGAACCGAAAAAATATGAAGATGGTATTTAAAAGTAGTGTGAATAACAAGAGTCACTGCAAATTAATACTTTTAAAATAGTGTCAATAACCTGGTTCTTATCAGAAAAGTAGTGTCAATAACAAGAGTCGCGGTTAATTGACATTATAAAAGTAGTGTCAATAACCAGAGTCACCACTAATTGACACTTTAAAAGTAGTGTCACTAACCATATTCACACTCTAAATATAATACTCCCTCTGTTTTTTTTATCAGTTGATTTTTATGTGGGCATACAGACTAAAAAGATGATTAATGTGTTAGAAATATAGTATAAAACGATAAGATTATCTTTATGTCTATTAGAGACCTTTTATATACTTGTGTTAAATAGTCCACTTGGAACTTGTATACCGAGTTGTTTACCTCCATTTGGTTGAGCTTCCATGGTTGCTACTCTTTGATTCTGTTGGTTTAGTAGAATATGTCTTGTAATTTAAAATATTTTCCTATAACCCTCCCCAACCGAATTTCACAATGAAAGACTAAAAATCAAGTCAAGTTTATATGAAACAATAAGGAAAATATAAATCAATAACTAAAATTTTCCTTTTGAGGAACAAATCACAAATTCTTCATTATCTATTTGAGTTACTTTTAATAAGGCTGTATTACATGTTTGCATCATTTTACATCATCTCTCATTGAAGAACGTAACACTCAGCCCAATAAATTGCCACTATCACACATTCTCACTATTAAAAAAAATCAAACCAAATAAACAGCCTACTTGTACTAAACTAGAATGTCGTCTTTAATTTTCCTCTTTCCTTGGGATAACTTCTGAAATTCTACTAACGTTGGGGATTGATTTTTTTTCATCTTCATTTATTATGGATATTGAAAATATAAAAACTTTGATTACAGGTGTAATTAATGTGAGGTTAAAAATGGAAAATATTAATAAATGTTGTATTGGTTTTCTAAAATTACAGATAAATATGAACAAATCAAATTCTCAAATATGACAGTTAAAAAACCGGAGAAAGTATCAATAACCAGATGTATCATTTTTGTATTCACAGTGTCAAGTAATGAAGCTAAACACTCAAAATTGAAAATGCCAACCTTTATCTAAAGATATCCCGATTTTGCCGTCGTCAGCTTTCGTGTACACATCTCGTCGGTTGCTTTCCTCCACGACATCCGGAAAGTGATTTGGTGGGTGGCATGCAATGTTTCTTCTTTTTCTTAAGTAAGCTCAACTTCTTGATATGCTGGTGAAACTCTTTGTCTTCATCCTCTGAATTTCTCCCACCATCACTGTTGTTTTGTTTTACATTATTAAGCTCCATACAATGATTTTTCATGGCCGATTGTTTCTTCGACCTGGTGTGGATTGGGCTTGTGGTCCATGGAAAAAAGACAATAAAACAATATCAAGGAGATTTAATCTATTCTTTTAAAAAATATTCGGATTTTAGCTGCTTTTATACACGACGAAAGGTGTGCGGCGTATGCGGGATGCGAACCTCGGTCAGGCGTGACGCGTGCGCGGCGTGTGCGGGATGCATGCAGGATGCATGTGTCGGTTACGCATGACGCGTGCGTCACTCCTGCGGGACATATTTATCAAATAACTTCCTACGGGGCATATATATCAAATATTTAACTTTTGAGGCATAATTCTTCAAAAGTTACCATATAAACAAAAAAGCTAAGGTAAAGATATATGTGTGTGTGTATATATATATATATATATATATATATATATATATAGACCAAGAACACTTACCATATGTGGAAAATTAGGTATTGGCATGCCCTGAGCAGTACAAAGTTCTTCCAATAATGTCTTCGTAGAAGAAAATCACATATTCATTTCTTCCATTTCCGATACTTTGCTTTGAAGTTCGGAAATTTTTCCTTCCAATCCATCTTTAGTTTGTTGTTGCTCTTGTTGTCTCAACCATGAAGATGACACATTTGTTAAGCCAAGTTGTGAAGGTTTGACAATTGGACCCATGCCGTGCATGCGACCAGACCTCTTTTGTAGAAATTGTTGCCTGTAAATTGTCTCATCGCTGAGTTGTTTTTCCTCATCATTGTTATCTATTTGGCTTTTGGCCCTCTCAAATGCATCTTATTTAGAAAGAAAAAAATCAGATCCAAACATACCCATCGATTCCTCTGAATTGCCCAACAACACGGTTTCATCTACCTTCATTTCAGCTTGCAATTCTTTTCTGAATTGTCTTATAAATTTCTCTGCACGTATATTTATGTCTTCATCATACGACCCACCATTTCCTCCAATGACCATTATTTTATTTAATCTTTTTTTTCGCAAATCATATTTTAAACCAAAAACTTCCATGTTTGTTCCGATAGAAAGGAAAAAAAATTTATTTAGTGGTACCATGATATTCTTAGCATTGACAATTGGATTATCAATTTTAGAATCGATTTTCAAACGGTTTGTTACGACACTCGATCGTTAGAGTTTACCCTTGTACCGATACCGTTAAGACATATATTCGATGCCTACTAAGTACGATGTAGCTATATGGCGCGGGACTGGTGATTCTTTTGTATCACATGGTGGATGTCCAAGATCATTCATCGTTGAGCTGGCCTATTGATCATATAATAAATGACTAAAGAGGACACAAACAAAATTTCATTTATAAAAAAGACATTTTGGGGGTGTAAAGTATAAAGATACCCCTAAAATCAAAATTTTCCAAAAAAAAAAAGGAAAATGAAAAAAAAAATAATAAACCCACTAAAAATAGAAAACAAGAAAACTACTTCCCCATCCACGTCAAACGAACTAAAATAGATAGGAATTGAAAGAAAATATTGAACTGCCATCTCTCCAATTTACTAAAGCTGATGAGGATACAAATAATAAACATTTTACTCACTTTAACACGCTGCCTCAAGCGTGGACCTATTTATAACAAGGCTGAGTCAACTAGGCTCACAAAGGCTAAATAGGCCAAGGCCCAACACTTACCCAATATAATTAGGGAAAATAATGTTGGCAGCAAAGTTTAGGGGAAATAATGTTGTCAGCAAAGTTTAAACCCAAGACCTCCTCCTCTGATACCATGTTGAATTATCATCTCTCCCAAAAGCTTAAGATTTTGGGAGAGATTGTAGTTCATCATGATGTAGAAATCAAGGCCCAAACCCATATAAGAGGAGGGGCCTCATCCCCAAAATATGGGACAACTTTAACACACCCCCTCAAGTGTGGGCCTATAAAAATTATGAGTTGAGGGAAGTTCATTTCTTAATATGATGGGTGATACAATAGCAAGTGCGCAATGTGAGACAACTTTATACAGGAAAAAAAAGATAAGATTGACATTTTAAGAATCGAAAAAAATATGAAGATGGTATTTAAAATTAGTGTGAATAAAAAGAGTCACTGCTAATTAATACTTTTAAACTAGTGTCAATAACCAAGTTTATATCATAAAAGTAGTGTCAATAAACCAGAGTCGCGGTTAATTGACATTATAAAAGTAATGTCAATATCCAGTGTCACCACTAATTGGCACTTAAAAAGTAGTGTCACTCACCATATTCACACTCTAAAAATAATATTCCCCCTGTTTTTTTATCAGTCATTTTTTATGTGGGAATACAGACTGAAAAAGTGATTAATGTGTCAGAAATATAGTATGAAATGACGAGATTATCTTTATGTCTATTATTGTAGAGACCTTTTATATACTTGTGTTAAATAGTCCTCTTGCAACTTGTATACCGAGTTGTTTACCTCCATTTGGTTGAGCCTTCATTTAACTTTTGACAAGGAATAATGCATCGTAATAAGTGAAATGGCACATCAAGATTTGTTAGCTGGAAGAAGAAAAGATAACATGTATGTTGAAGATTGGTCAATTGCAGTCTCCGAAACATGCTTACTTCTGCATACCAATTCAGAAGTCAGCTGGCTATGGCACAAGATGTTGAGTCACTTAAACTTTGATGACACCAACTTGCTAGTGAAGAAGAAGTTAGTAGTTGGACTGTCTGAGATTACTTACAAGAAAGACAGCATTTGTGATGCATGTCAAAAAGGAAAGCAGATCAGATCAAGCTTCAAGACCAAATCTCAACCATCAACAAGCAGAGTACTAGAGCTTCTGCACATGGACCTTTTTGGACCAGTTACACCAATTAGTGTTAGTGAAAAGAAGTACACACTAGTTGTGGTGGATGACTACTCAAGATACACATGGGTGATCTTCATGACAAAGAAGAGTGAAACTCTCAAGAGCTTACCGAAGCTACTAAAGAGACTTCAGAATAAGAAGAGTGTATCAGTTGTAAAGATAAGATCAGACAAGGGAACTGAGTTCCTCAACAAGGTAATCATGGAATACTGTGAACTGAATGGTATTCTACATCAACTGGCAGCTACAACAACACCACAGCAGAATGGAGTAGCTGAAAGAAGAAACATGACACTCAAAAAAGCAGCGAGAACCATGATAAGTGAAGCAAAGTTACCAGAAAGATACTGGGCTGAAGCAGTAAATACAACTTGATATACACAAAATAGAGCTTTTGTTGGAAAACTGATAATAATAGAGCATTTTATTGATATGTCAAATTGGACCTATTGGGCCTTAGTGTGTGTGAATGGAAAGTGTTATGGAAAGGAAAATTGGGAAGAGGATTTTCTCCCACATTGGTTGGATGGAGAGAAAGGAGTTAACATATATATGATGTTAACTTAGTGTAATAGTAATAATATGCTACTAACATTATATACGCCCTCGCTTTCGCACGGGGGTGCAAATCAATCCAGTTTCACTGAGACTTGAGCCCACGACACTGTACACGAATGTAGCTCGATTTGGAGGGCTCACGATAAGGTTCGGTTTTGCTTAAAATTATAATATTTTATTTTGCTTAGACCTTTCTGCTTGCCAAACTGAAGGCTGTTGAAGCTGAAACCTTCCCACTTCCAACACTTATTTCATACCATGAATGACAGACGTGATCAATTGATATACTAGTAATCTGAGTAATGATCATTGGAAAGCTAGAGTGAGGATAATGAGATACTTAAGGTATACTCGTAACTACGGTCGTCACTATACAAGAGAACCAACTGTTATAGAAGGATATACTGATACAAAGGATTCAAAATCCACAAGTGGTTTTGTATTCATGTTAGGAGGTGGAGCTGTGTCTTGGAAATCTTCTAAACAAACTGTAATAACCAAATCCACAATGGAAAATCTGAGTTTGTAGCATTAGATAAATATGGTGAAGAAGCAGAATGGTTGCATCAATTCTTAGAGGATATTCCTCAATGGCCGAAACCTGTGCCAGGAATATGCATTCATTGTGATAGTCAATCTGCGATTGGAAGAGCACATAACAAAATGTACAATGGTAAGTCTAGGCATATACGCCGAAGACATAACTCCATTAGACAACTACTTTCAACTGGTACGATTACCTTAGACTATGTTAAGTCAGGGGATAATCTTGCGGATCCGCTAACCAAAGGGTTAAATAGAGAAGTAGTTGCAAAGTCATCAAGAGGAATGGGATTAAAGCCCATGGAATAACTTTTGCAAAGGAAAACCCAACCTTGTAGATTGGAGATCCCAAAATCTAGGTTCAAAGGGACAACCTAACTGCAAAAGTAAGGTCACTGTGGGGGGTTACCCTCAAGCTCATTCCTAAGATGAAAACAGTGAGAATGAGGATAAGCTTACCGTAAAGCTTTTAATGATTTGTGTAAGAAGAATAACTCAAGAAATTCTGAATTACAAAATCACCTATGTAAGAGAGAAGATGGGCCGCTTCAGAAGGAATTGTATAGGGCACAATTCTTAGAAACTCTTACAGAACCAGGCAGATGTCCACGGCCAAAATGGACATAACCGCAAGAACTAAATGTTTCCAGGTAGATGCATTGTGATAAATATGTCATCGTTTACATCAACAGCAGAATAGTTCAAGGACATCGCGTCTACTAATCAGCTAGTAAAGTAAACATATTTTTTCAAGGGAAGGTTCAAAGGATCATACCTACCAATCCTATGCATACATCTACCGCCGAACTCTCTATTTTATTCTTAGAGCTTTTCTAGGGTTTCACAATTTCCATTCATGTGGGGGATTGTTGGAAAAATGATAATAATGGAGCATTTTATTGATATGTCAAATTGGGCCTATTGGGCCTTAGTGTGTGTGAATGGAAAGTGTTATGGAAAGGAAAATTGGGAAGAGGATTTTCTCCCACATTGGTTGGATGGAGAGAAAGGAGTTAACATATATATGATGTTAACTTAGTGTAGTAGTAATAATATGCTACTAACATTATACGTCCTCGCGCCAGCGAAGAGTGGGTGCAAATCAATCCGGATTTCACCTCGTCTTGTGCGAGCCCGCGACCTGCGTACTCGATTTGGAGGGCTCACGATAATGTTATGTTTTGCTTAAAATTATAATATTTTATTTTGCTGAGACCTTTCTGCTTCCCAAACTGAAGGCTGCTGAAGCTGAAACCTTCCCACTTCCAACACTTATTTCATACCATGAATGACAGACGTGACCAATGATTGATGCCTCTTCAGTTTCTCAACTCTCTCCTATATCTACTCCTATTTAAACCTTCCAGTTCTTCAATCCCAAAACACAGAGAAAATCTTCCTCTTCTGCTTGCTTATGGAGATAGAGAGTTCATACAAAATAGATCTTAAGCAGATGGAAGCGTGGTGCATCTTGTCGTTGCTGACCGTTCTATCATGGGAGACTAACGTTCCATTGAAACTCCAAGCACTCGACGGTGAGGGGACGAATTAGTCTTAAGGAAACTGTGTTCAACACAGGGCTCGGTTCATCTTCTTTACATCTTTACTATTGCTTTTTTTTTTTTTGTTTATTGTGATTTTTAATTCAGTCATTGTAATCAGATTTATAACAGCTTTAATGATTAAGAAACATGAAAGACTCCTTATGAGATATGGAATTGAACAAAACCCAATGTTTCATACTTTCATGATTTTGAAAGCAAATGTTTCATTCATAACAATGGAGAGGATCGGCTAAAGACTTTTCAACCAAAAGCTGATGACGGAATATTTCTGGGATACTCAAGTCTCGATAAAGCGCTCGTGAGTTTTGAATAAGAGGACACTCAAGCATGAAGAATCAATTCACGTTGTTTTTTATGAACCCAAGTTCACTGGAGAAACAATTGTAGATGTTCCAAAACCAGTTTCTCAACCAAAGGAAACTACCCAGTTTATGTGGAAATTGGGAAGAATCTTGGTCAATCGAGATCGATCGAAAGCTCATCGTGAAGTTGACCATTTGATATCAACTTAGATCCTTTGAATCAACCGGAAGTTGAACCCACAAATGATCAACTCTCTTTGGAAGTCGGAAGTTGAAAATCCAGCAAATCAAGATGATCAAACAGAACCAAGTCAAGCAAACCAAGAAATACAGCCTGATGAACGGAGATGGATGAAAGTTCATGCTTCTAAACAATTAATTGGAGATATTCAGCAAGGAGTACAAACAATAAGTCAGTCTGAAGTTATGTTAATTGTTTCCTATCTCAACTAAAATCAAAAGTAATTGAATAAGCAATCAAGGATCCAGATTGGATAATTACTATGCAAGAAGAACTTAATGAGTTTGAAATAAATCATGTTTGGGAATTAGTTGACAGACATGAACATGCGAACATCATCGGAACCAAGTGGGTATACAAAAACAAATTTGATGAATCAGGCATCATTGTTATAAATAAAGCAAGACTAGTTGCAAAAGGATACTCACAAGAAGAAGGAATCGATTTTGGTGAAACTTACGCACATGTAGCAAGATTGGAGGCAATCAAACTCTTTCTTGCTTATATAGCTTACAAGAAGTTCAAAGTTTATCAAATAGATGTAAAGAGTGTTTTTTTAAATGGACTAAGAATTTTATGTACAACAACCCCCAGGATTCGAAGTCAAAAGTCAAGAAGACAAAGTTTACAGACTGAAGAAAGCCTTGTATGGACAAAAGCAAGTACCAAGAGCATGGTATGAGACCTTATCTCAGTTTTTGATGAACAATGGTTTTACAAAGGGAACCATTGACAAGACTCTCTTCAGAATCAAAGATGGAGACAAGACTCTACTTGTACAAATATATGTTGATGACATTATCTTCGGATCAGAAATTGAAGTGATTGTGAAAAATTTGCCAACCTAATGAAAAGAAAATTTCAAATGAGTATGATGGGAGAGTTGAATTATTCATACACCAAACTAAGTATACCAGAGAACTGTTAAAGAAGTTTGGTATGGGAAAAAAGCTCTGGCTTGAAACACCTATGAGCATTGGAGTAAGACTAGATGAAGACAAAGAATTCAAAGATGTTGATCAAAATTTATACAGAAGGATGATTGGAAGTGTTGGTCCCAGAGAAGGGTGCAAATATAGTTAGAGGGGGGTGAATGACTATATTAGAGTTTCAAAAACTTTTCTTGATGAAAAGCCTTTGTGCAGCGGAATTAAGCCCTTCTAAACTTGTTTCAAAGTATGACTGGATACTGAGAGTGGCTTTCAGGTGTTTGGTCGAGAGAGAGGAAGGAGATAGAAATGATGTCGTCAACTAAGAGTTAGATCGTGTTGCGCTAGTTAAGTTAGTCAGACGTTTTGTCTTTTATCCGATGTAGTCCTTTAATGACATTCATCATTGGTCAGCTTAAATATATTGGTACGGTACTACCAACAATCCGATTTAGAAAAAGAGTCTAACCTAGAAAATAGGTTTTCAGACCAAGGAGGAGTAAAAACAGATTTTGAAAAAGAAAGAGTTTTTCAATAACTTTTTTAAGACCATTCGAAACCATCCTAATTTCAAAAAAATTACAAAAGAATTTATTTCGTACCCCTCAGAAATGGGTCAAATTCTACCGGATCAAACCAAATGGATAATATATAAATGCCGTTGGATTTTAAGTACGTTCTGAAGTCGCGGCGGCCGCTCCCACAATGACCCTTAGCGGACCCTGAGGGTAAGGAGCCGAGACGTCACAATGGCTCGGATTTTCCCATCTAGATTTTTTTTTTCAGGTTCTCGAAGGTTGAAACCGTTCTTTTCTTATTAGATAGATCACATTTTCCCATCTCAACTTTTTTGTGTGCAGTCTTCAAAGGTTGCAACCATTTTTCTTATTAGATTAATCATCTAATTTTGATATTTCATTCATTGCTTTGCTTATGTTGTTTCTTGCTGTCATTAGGATATTACTTTTTTCATTTAATTTAGTCATATGATGAAGAAGATCGAGGATCTTGGGAAAAAACCTTCAAGCAGAACATTTGATATCTAGACGGTACTGATTCAAGTATTGTATACGTCATTAGTCCGATCATTTGTAGGAACTACCCTTAATAAGGAACTTGCAAAATGTATATGTTTATCATAAAGAGAGTCGTCGTTCTTGACCCTGCTTCACCTTAATTGTTATTTGAACAAGTCAAAGTTACGCCTTGGTCCGATTGGGGATAGCATTTCTCTTACGCATGTCCATGGAGTTTTGAAAGATCCAAACATCTCGTAGATAGATCGAGAGGAAAACAATAGATCGTTGACAATCGAGGGCGGTGGATGGGGGCGCTGGGAGAGGGAAGCAACCAAGCGGGGTGGCAAAGCAGGTGGGGGGAAGTTGGTGGCTATGAAGGCTTAGGGGTTTCTGTAGAAAGAGAAAAAAAAATTGTGGATTGTGGTGCCATGAGTAGAGTTAATGTGTAAGATTTTGACATTTTATGGACCTTATTGTAGTTTTTTTTTTTTTTTTTTTTTTTTTTTTTTTTTTTTAGAGTGGAAGGATTTGATAGACGCAAGTCTTTAAGTATAAATGACAAATAAGTAATTACACTGTGGTATATTGAGTATATATAAAAATCAATGTGGTGTTTTGAGTAAAACCACATGTGAAGGTATGGTGCCCCTTAATTTAGGTGTCCAAGTAAAAATAGTGTGGTACCCTTAAAGGCTCCATTTGTATTTGTGTAAAATTAAATTAGTGAGACCAATTCAAAATAATGAAATAAAATCTCCTATTATTTAGGAAAATGGGATTATGATGGTTATTTTTAGGTTTCTATCTCATAAACCAAAATATATCTCTTATCTTTTCCATTTAACCCAAAATATACGTTGGAAAAGAAAGATCAGCTCTCTTTCTCTCTGGCGCCCAAACAAACCAAAAACCAGAAACCCCTTTTCTTTTTCCACTTTTTGGCGTATTTGCAGTACTATTTAGTATTTACAGAATAGTGCCAATAGATAGATATACAAAACCTATACATTTTTACAACATTACAACTTTGAGCATCAAGTAATATAGTGGTTTGACCATTCATTTTAATTGGTACACTTTAATCATTGGGAGATGTGGTGGTAGTATATGTGCACTGCACAATATGTGCAAGTGCAAATATCATTTTCCGAGTAATATATAGTGGTTCGGGGTCCTTTTCACTGCATACGAAAATACTATTTGCAGTACTATTTAGTATTTACATAATAGTGCCAATAGATAAACAAAACCTATATATATTTACAACCTTACTACTTTCGTGCATCGAGTAATATAGTGTTCCGGATCCTTTTTGCTGCATACGAAAGTACAAACAGGTTGTCGAATCTTAAGAGAGCAACACACGATCAATATTTACCAGTGCAATGGGGGGAGATTTACTCTCTAAACATAACGCTACAACTTACTTCAAACCAAATTTATTCTAAACTTATCTCTGTATTATTTTTTAGCACTTTATTATTACTGTTAGCTTGTATTTCTGGTGAATAATGGAACAACTCTATTAAAATGGAATGTGCTGTGCCCGTCTGGCTATCTCAGTACAAAAACCTGGGAACTTCATAACTATATATCCGTGGCAGCTTGGTTCTCTAATATATCTTACTGTTAAGCTGCTTTACACCTCTTACATGCTCCTAAAATAATAGTAATATACAGGAACACACCGAGGCTAAATATGTCAGAGCTCATACATATCTACACAATAATAATAATAATAATAATTCTAGCAGTAATTGCCGAAAGCAGAGGATGTTTATGAATCTCTATAAATGGGCTGTGACTTCCACTTTAGATGCAAGTTGAGCTTTCCTGATTTAGCACCATCTAATTCGAAGCTCTCTTTGTACTCTCCTTCCAGTAATACTCTTGTCAGCGTCAAAATCACACGTCCCATATAATCCTGCATTTCCACCGCGCGCGCACACACACACACACAAAATTGTTACAATCAACCAGCTACCAAAAGCCAAAGTTACTTTTTTTGGATGGTTTCGGCTCCATCAATTATTCGTCAACATGGTCTCACCCCTCTGATGGTAGTAGGAATTTGGCCAAAAAGCCCAGTTTCAGAGTTTACACGTACTGTAATGTGATTTTTCGTGTTTATACTCTTTGAAGTCGAATTTCAAAAAACCCACCAAGTTGCTGAGTCGACAAACACATGTCGTAATTCAAACAGAAAATAGAAAGGAAAAAAGAGCTACCTTGCCAAATGTATCATGGTCATAGACTTCAAGAATAAGCATATCATGTAAACCATCCTCTACCACAAATTCAAAAGTCTGATTCCATACTGGATTAAGACTTTCATTTACCACCTACAAGTTAAAACACAAGTTATTCTACTTTTTCCCAACACCCCTCCAAATCGAAAGAAAATTCCAAAAACAAATATGCATGCATGTAATGAAAGAAAGGCTAAACCTTAAACGAATCAACTGGAGAATAATTAATTTAACTGGAAGAAACAAAAAGCGTAAACGAACCCTGGTTTTGTCTTTGATTTGAGATTTCTTCAAGTTAAGCACGACATAAGGATCAGCCTTTCCCAATAGGTCTACAGGTGGCAAATCATCAGCAGATATAACTGTAACAATAAGTACTCCTCTTATAATCACATCCTTCTTCTTGTTTGCGTCATCTCCGTTTTCACCTGGCTCTTGCATACCACTTTTATATACCTTCTCGAGTGAAGTCATGGAAAAGTTTTTACCAAAAGGATTGGCAATTTCATTTGACGTTGTTCCAATAGGAACATACAGCAGCTCCAAATGAACCTACATTTGTAGAAAATTAGATCGGTGCACATGCTGCAAGAAGATAACTGTTTTTTTTTTTAATGAATACTAGGGTCCTTTAACTATTGTCATTGTAACATTTGGTCCCTAATAAATAAACATGATACATATCCGGCAATATAGATCACACTAATACGTAACTCTTGTTTCGAAACTATAATTCTCACCTCTCCCCTGTATTTGTTGTCCCTTTGGAGGTCCAGATCTTTTACCAATTTCAACCACACATCCTTCACTTTACCAGCCTCAATCTCCTTGAGAGATATTTGAGCACAGCCAATAAGTTCTGCTGACTGAAGTCCTTCATCGTCATAAACCTTTATAATAAGGTTTTGTGTAGAAACGTCCTCAACAACAAACTCAAAATGTTCATTCCAGATAGGATTTAAGTCATTATTCTGCGAGAGGAAAAACAAAACAAAACAAAACGGACATCCAAATAAATTGATGAAACAGGTCAAAAGATAATTGCTGACAGAAAGAAAGAACGAAAGAAAGATGACGTACTATGGTTTTGGTCTTCTTCATTTTGGTACGGACAGGTCGTATATATAACTCAGCAAAAGGATCAGACTTTCCAACGAGATCCTTATTCGTGAGGCCCTTTGCTTGCACAATCTTCACCTCCAACATGCCAACAGGCTTCATTTCAAGATCACTGGACGTAAACAAAAGACAAAAGCAAAAAATAATAACAATAAAGAAAGATTAACTAAATAAATAAAAATGTTCACAAATAACGACAACGGGATTTATTTTTATTTTTGATTGTGTACATAAGATGATTTAATTAAGAAAGGAGTATGGGATTATTCTCCACAGACAGACCTTACAAAACTGACTAAGAATACTAATCATGCCACAGTTTTGTATGATTTACCAGCATATTCTATTATTACCGACACCTCTCCATGTTCCCATGTGAAGTGTAATACTATCCATGATATATGAGCTCAAGTCATTGGCCTCTTCTGAACATTGTGGTGAAATATCTGATTATGCTCTTGACACACACACACACACACACACACACACACACACACAGGGTGCAAGCAAAAAAAGAACGGTCCTGATTCTCCTCACCAAAGGCACATAATAAGCATTGGCTATGCTTAAGCAAACCTCATTCTTTAAGCATATCTTTGGCAGTCATTGTCTTCCAGCAAGTGAGCTACATAAGCTTGACATTATTTCAAGAGAACACAACACACCCAATGCACTAAGAGAATCTAATAACTTTAATGTAGAGAAAAGCTCCAGCAGGTCATGTGTTGAAGGTTCTAGGAAAAATAAAATGATTAATTTCTGTACGATTGAACAAGGCCTTATTGTCGCCAACTGCTGCAGTTATAAAAATTACTACCTAGTACCTACGTCCCAAAATGTAAATCAGTTAAACTTTTTGAATTTGACCCATCATATAAATCCATTTAGAATACCAATAGAGCATTTATTACCTTTTTCTTCCTTTTACCCCTAATCTATTATACATTCACATACTTTACAACTATTACATTAATGCGAGTCAAAGGGTATTCTAGACTTTTACCACTAAATTTAATTACACATAACCACTTTCTTAATCTATGTGAAAAGGCCTAAACGGACTTACAATTTGGGACGGAGGTAGTACATAAACACCAAAGACACTTTTGTTCAAAAAACAAACAACGCAGATATATCATGCTATATGCTGAAAATATTGAACTGAAATACAACGCACTTCTTTTAAAATGTTTACAGTAAATTAAGACCACTAACTATTCATCCTGGAAGGAAACAATTATAACTTAATAACTAGAAAAGTATCCCCAACTTGCTACTTTTTAAACACATAATTAGTTTGATAACAATGAATAATTTTTTTTAATTTAAACTTTATCTATAAATATTTAATTAAGCCTGCATTCCGTAAGCTTACCATTCACTAGTTAAACTCTTTAAGCCACATATAATTGCTAATTATCAAGCAAAGTGTCGAAATAAAGTGAACAAAATTAAAATGCACTGAACAGAGGAAGGCATTTGTCATATCACATTGAGCAAAACACAGACAAGAACCTGTAATCTCCGGGCATAATGGGAATAATTTTATGCGAGTTGGCCATGTGATAGCATCCTCAATAGCATCTCGTATAGTGCCCTGCAGAAGTGAATGAGTATCTTCTAAATTGAGAATATAGCATATAGTGCTTGATGCAAATTAAAACAATTTTGGTATGTTATCATCAAGAATGCAATTCTTGCAAGATCTTGGCATTTGAATGAAGACTTGTTACAAATGTTGAATGTAGATGATATGCTTGAGCAATCACATTTATGCAATTAGAATTTCAAGCTTATGTCTTGCAGAGGTTTAATCTTATAATTAATTTCAAAATCATGAAAAGGCGTATACAAGAGTATTAAGTCAAGGGAAGAGAACTATGCGGTTGCAGCTTAGTTGCTGTGCTGGCATTTTCTTGTGTGTGGATGGAAAGTAAAGGAATAAGGAAACGGGATGCACAAACCAGCATCTTAGAATTTTGCGTGTTCTAAGCCTGTGTTACGATAAAACTTCCACACAAAAGAAAAGGGAATGAATTAAGGGGAAAAAACAGAAGTTCCAGACATTACTACAGACACAGAGCATTTCTGTTATATTGATCTCTACTGAGTTAATCATCTTCCTGCTTTTATGTTAGAAAAATGCCCATTTTGCCAATACGTATGGTGTGGTCAAATTTACTATGAGCAAACATAGGAACCTTTTTCTGTTGGACTAAAACAAGAGAATTTTTCAGTAAACTATATAAATCAATGTGGAAAGTATTGAACATTGACACTACAGGAAACATCCATACAATCTTGGATTGGCTAAATGACGGTTGAAAACAAAACCCTATGAATGGACAAGCATCATCCTTACCTTCGATGAAATGATTGACAAACAACATGGAATGGAAAATTACAAAATTTAATAACCAAAAGTGAACCACACCTCTATAGCATCTGACATTCCAGGAATTGCTGATATGTCGCCGCCAATAATTTTAAGTGTAAAATCCAGATTTTTCTGCAAATGAGATGAGAAAGTTTAAACACGTGAACCTTTGAATGATTAGTCACAAAAGATGTCAGTCTGCGGACGATAGCATGATTAGTTTTTTGTGGATCTGAATGGTTTTGATCTCTAATTTACATATTTACCTTGTTTTGAAATGTCTACTGCAAGTGCACCTAAGAAACGAGTTGCAAAGTCAGAGCGATCAAAATCCATTTTCCTAGGGAAAATGTTTGTTCCACAACAAAATGGTGACAACACACTTATACACCATTGATCATTATGGGACCCATAGGAATCAATGGGTCCCACACCATAATAAATGGTGCAAAAGTGTGTTATGCACTTTGTTCTGAACATTTTGTTGCGTAACTATCACTACACTTTTCCTACACACACAACACACACATGATTGTGTGCGTTTTTTGGGTCAAATCAAATGAAGATATAAAAGAGCCTGTCTCCCATTCAAGCTCTATCGTAACGCATATAAAGATCGATGATGGACTTTTGACAAATAGATAACACGAAAAGCATGGAAAAATTTGGAAATAATAACATCTGAAAGGAAAACATTTATTAATATCACATGTGAAACTAAGCTTGCAAAAATTCCATAAATAGCAAGAATCAACAAGACTAGTTAGTGAAGTTCAACATAATGCCAATACTGAATGGATTTAGGTCAAGATTGTACCTTTTCCTTAGGGAATAGCACACAGCACCAAAGCAAGGAAACTCATCAACTAGTGGCCTAAAAATCAACCTAAAAATACCAGTAAAGCCTATATTTTTCACCTGTAAAAGGAAAGCAACAAGAT
This sequence comes from Gentiana macrophylla, assembly GCA_026214975.1. Taxonomy (NCBI): domain Eukaryota; kingdom Viridiplantae; phylum Streptophyta; class Magnoliopsida; order Gentianales; family Gentianaceae; genus Gentiana; species Gentiana macrophylla. Next base: position 48,320,245 of record CM047810.1, on the reverse strand, counting down.
TGATTTGAGAATGACAATTGCAGGACTGAGACTTTGTGAAAGTACACCAACATAAATGAATTTTTAAGACAATCCACTGCGATGAAGATAGTTGCTATAAGATGATATACATCAATTTAGATGCTAACGAAAGCTAGAGCCACATGTTATCAGTTTATTATTAGATATCTGCAACATGTAGAAGTTGTCACGCATCTGTAAAAGAAACATCAACAAGCAGCTGGCAGTAGCAATCCTTGAGGAACACATCATGGATGGTGGAGAAACCGAGAAAGGCAACAGACAAAAAAGAGAGTTAAATTTAACCTGCACGGGGAGTGAGACACCAAGATAGGTCTTGATATCAAGTATTATGCTAGGATTCCCGTCCCATTGCATCTCTAGCTCCATGGTTATACTATCACTTTCACTTTCAAGGATAGACACACCTAAAGGATTTACAACAGTTAACATGAGCAGCAACAAATTTCCATATGTCCCACATGCTTGCCCTTCATGAACACTTTTAAAGACTTTGCAATAAAGAGCACATTTTTCGTATAGCATTTAACATGTAACCGCAAAAAATAAGGTGTCATTAGTCAACAAAGCATCAGTTTGATATTCAAAGAAACTTATTCATTAATCAATGGAAAAGGATTATAAAAGGACATGGCATGCAGAGATTTTTCCATGTCAGTGTTTTACTGTGTGTTGGAGCTACCCCAAACATTTCAGAAGTTATGCTATTTTAGCAAAGTCATTTCCTAAAATTAACGACAGCGAAAAGTGAAAAATGTCAACACTTTCTTATTGACTTCATGTTTGCAGAATATAAACAACTCTCCCAACTGAATGTACCGTTGATTTTCTTCTAGTTCGACTTACTATTGCAAACCTTAAAAGCCAACGTGGAGAAAAACATTTATGTTTTCTTTTGAACAAATTGGACCAATCTTGGAGATTCAGAAATTCAATCTTATACAGGCCTCTCATTTGGAGACCAGATCCTCCCCTGTAAGCGCACACTTCATGCATTTGCATATCCTCCAGCAGAAAATAGGCTTACTTAGCACAAAGTAAGTTTATTTTGTGCTTTGTATATCACAAGAGGACAGGTCTCACAAAGGAGGATCCCGATTCCTACCATATGTGTAGCAAGCAATTTGTCCAATTCCATAGATTTGAACCGAAATCTATACAAATCAAGAGCAAAGGACTGACCTGTAAACTGTGGAGCAATCGTTCCAAGAGTAAGCTTAGAGAAACTTAATGAGGCCAATAACGCTGGTCTATATTGCTCTAGAACAGGCTCCACACTTGCTTTGATTAAGTCAGATGCAGCCTGGAAATCCAAAAAGACAGGCATCACTAAAATCACATTCAACACCATTAAAACATAAATTAAATGAATCTACTTAACGGCCAGATTGTATCCAAGTCACCTCATTGACATAAGGCCACATCTTATCAAGGTGACTATTCAACCAAGTTAACTGAAACAAAACACCCAAAATAAGCCAATTCTCTCAAGAATAAACCGTGAATAACTTAATAATACATATAGTAAGAAAATATGAACACCTTTTGCTGTTGAGAGAAGACAACCCAAGAAGGATACTGATCCGGCGTTAGTAGCTTCTTTGAATCCTGCACTGTCATTTTCGCGAACGTTGCTACTGTTTCCGCCTTTTTCCAAGTTCAAAATCAAAATTAAAACTTCAGTCCAAGTAAAATCAAAACAAATTGTGATCTGAAAAAGAAGATCTTCCATTGAAGTACTACCAAACTTACAAGTTCGGAGCGGGATTTAGATCGAGCATTTTCCGACCGAACAAAAGCAACTATCAAAACCAGCCCAGCAATGAAACCAACCACAACACCAAACACAAATCCCATATCCAAGTTTGATGCCTTTTTTTCTTAAAAAAAATGAAAAAAAAATGATCTTTTTGCCAATACTACGATAAAGCTACTCTTTCAGGAGAGGAGAGGAGAGGAAAGAAAGTGAGAATCTTTGACGACCCTCCACTTCTGTGGGTGAGTAAGCACTTTATTTATTGTTTCCTTATCCTGATGAATAATTGAATATTTAAGAAGCTTATTTATAATGAGCATCAATAGAGGATGAGTAAAGTTGCAGGGTTTTGGAGGAGTGGACTTTGGAGTTTGGAAAAAAAAATGTTCTGAGAAATATAGTGTAACAATTTTTTTATCTTTAGTAGTATTACGTTTTTTTGAGCCGTAGTAGTATTACTTAAAAATGGAAACTATAATTCTTTTTTTTTTTTTTTGGGTAGAAATAATTCAAAATAAATTGAAAATAATAATTCAAAATTTTAGAAGAGTGTGTTTTTCTCAATGATTTACAATCATTTTAGTTAATCCAAATAATAAAAAAGATATTAAAGCATTTCTCCGTTAATAATGACAAAATTTTATTCCACGGGGGCCGAACCTCATTCGACACTACCCACCTGATTAAACTAAAACATTATTTTGGTAAAATACTTAAATTTAAAAGCGTTTTTTCTCTATATTTACAATCAAATTTTTTTTTTACATGAATTTTCTGTACCGTTCTATATCCGTATCTTTATATATCGTTATATATATATATATATGCTTGTCCATCATGAGTCCACTTAATCTAATTCAATGTGTTAGCTAAAGGATTTCAAAATATCATGTTCATAAGTGTGGCCCTGCTTTATAAGGCATCAAGTCTTATCCTAAAAAAGCAACTCATAAAAATTAAAACTAAAGAACGACTCGAAAATGTCAAAAGACAAACAAACGGTTTACTAGTTCCACTCCACGTCCAAAGAAAACCAAAATACTAAACCAACGAAATAAATGTTGTTTAACAATTACAATCCCAAATGAAATAGAAATGATGAAAGTCTACTCTCAAACATCAATGTCAATCTCTCAAAAAATAATATATAAAAAGCATAAAGTAAATTGATAACATTCTTCAGCATATATCTTGAGCTCAAACGTCAGCTCCGTCATTGCTATCATCATACTCATAATCATCACCCTGCCGATTACCTTATCGGGTGGGAACAGTAATAATGGGTGAGTACTACAAAGTTAGTAAGATGGTAGAAAAGCATGATATGTGAGAATATATATATATATATATATATATATATATATATATATATATATATATATATATATATAGAATAAGTTTTACAAATACTACCACGTAGGTGTAGTAGCAGATGGGCTCACTCACCCTCTACTAGCTCGCTTAGCATAACCTTGCCCAAGCTAGTTTGCTCGGTTGTTGTTTAGTTTCATTAATTTTCATAATAAAATCAATATTTGTGTTATTATATATAATATGCTACACTAATGGCCATGAAACTCAAAATTTACATGAAATGGAAAATCCTTGAGTTTAATTTTATTTTTGCAGTATCTCAAAAAGAAATTTATTTTTGCAGGATTAAATAATGATTAAATTAATTAATTACTCAATTTGTTGATTAATTAATTATTTATTTATTTATTTGGATTAATTAAAGCTACTCGACCTATATTTATCTCAAGCCTCAAATTTATTGTGTCCAGTCCGATTGTCAAAGCCTGGCCCAAGTTCTTATTACCCATATACCCGGCCTGCCAACCCGTTTGACCTGACTTTCATTCCATAACCCTATTACCCCCGTACATTCTCCGTCATTTCCATTATTCGGTTGATTTTACTAAAATCCCTAGCCGTTTCTTCATTCTTACAGTTTCTCTTCCTCATTCAATGAAATCTGCTCAATCCCGATAATCTGGTTCCTTGCCACCTAGTGTGAATCTCCCTTGAATCGCTGCAATAAATGCCTCTGTTATGAATCTTATTGCAACACGTTTCATCTGAATCGTGAAGGCTATCAATGATTCCGGAGTCATTACTACGATTTGGTGATATTCTCCATATCCTCCAGCTTTCTTTTTGGTTTCGAATTATTTGTGTTTAATGTTTTCGTATCTTGCATATTCGAACGTGGTAAGAATGGAGTTTTGCCTTGATTGAGCCACGTGCTGAGAAGGCTTTGATGAAATCTGGGGATTTCATCACCCCAGATTCTTTGGTGGTCAATTAAGAAATGAAAGGTTTCACCTTTACGTCCGTGATGCATCCGCCTCGTGGCAAACAGACGCAAGCCCTTCAAAGTCGTTTTAAGCACGGAAACTCTCGATTCACTTCGGTTCGGCTTCAACCGAGTTCCAAGCTGGATTGCAATGTTATATTGGCTTAACCCTAGTTTTCTTTCTACAATCGAGTCAGAATGAGGGTCTATACCCTGTGAATTCTCGGTTGAATCAAACCTGAGACCCCTTGTGGTTCATTGATGGGTTAATCCATGCCTAGTGGGATAAAACTGGTTTCAAGACATGAATTAACCAACCTTAGTGATGGTCTTCGGCTTCTTGACCAATCTCTGAGAAAATGTCAATTTTTGATTAGTACTGTACCCATGTGTGCTACTTGGTTTGATTTGGGTCAGTATTTGGTCAGTCTAGGTTGGCTTAAACCTAGTTTCATTGATTTGCAAGGTTAAAAACTCTCTACATGATGCTAATGTCGGTTCTGGATTGGTTTAACACTTCTGGTTCAAAATTCACAAGCCATATTACCTCATTCTATCGCCCGATGGCAACCTAGGGTGGAAATGTGAAATTTTAACCTAACACTACTTGCCTAATCTAGAATTTGGCACATGTTTATTTGTGCCTCGGTTAATAGAGTTCAAACACTGCAAGTCTCTAATGCCTAAGGGGTTCATCATACCCTCTAGGCTATAAATAGACCAGAATACTGAACATGATTGCAACAATTCAAGCAACTCTCTTGAGCAATCCCACATCCAAAACACTTTAAAGTTTTCTTTCTCTTTTCTAGTTGAATACATAAGTTGAGTTTCCTGTCTTGACAATCTGTGAGATTGGTAATCTTTTTGGAGTCTGTTCTTGCTATTGATAGTGGCATGTGGATCAATAGCTCCTTTAGAGTCCTGCTTTATTGAGGTTCTTATGGTTCCTACAAGGTACACAATTACTCAGTTGCTTAATCTGTGTTTTGTGTATGTATTGGTTGCTTGCTGGGTCTTCGGTGCATTTAACAGTAGTCTATGGTTTTGATACTGATTTACTGCACTTGCTTGAGTCTCAATTTCCTGCTTGAAATCCCGATTTTGACTATTGATCAAACCATTTCAAGGTAGTAGACGTAAGTTTGTTTGGTCTAAAGTGCCTAGATAACCTGCCTAGTAAGGCTTGTGGTTTGTGCCCTGAGTTTGTGTGATAGATCAAGAAGTCTTAACACTTGATTTCTAGTGACCGAAGTCTTGGTTTGATTTTCTCTGCCAGTGAGTCATACAATGTCTTGAAAGTCTACTTGATTGAATCCTTGTAAGTATTGGTCACATGGTATTCTGGTTTGAAGTGCCATAAGTACATGTACTTGTTATTGTCCATTAAACACAGTAACACTCTTTGTGGTTTTGGTTGTGGACCAATACTTGACTGTCAGTGATCTAGTCAAAGTGATTCTTAGGACATTTTGTGTGATTCTGTGTCCTTGCTTGTCAGTCTCTCATCCCTGGTTCTGTGTTTGATCTGCAGTACTTGTTATTGTCCATTAAACATAGTAACACTCTGTTGAAATAGTGTCCTAAACCCAATCAGGTTGGACCGGACCCGACCGGGTCGGATCATTTCTACTATTTCTTTATGTTTATACATATATTAAATGGATTTTCTGTTGTTATATATTTGTTCTTTTAAAGACTCAAATATGAATTATTATATGATGACGTCCTTAGTATTAAACCGTGATAGAGAAACCATGATAGGCGATTATGGTTGATGAAATCTCTAATCACTTTAATAAGTTTGATACTTAAATGTCTCTAGGCTGATGTACTATTAAATAGGGCATTGATAGTACAAACAGACTAGCACGTATTAGATGTCTTCTGTCTTTAAGGGTAGGGATAGATCTTGTCTATCGAAGTGTAGAGACACTTGGACTGTACGTGGACGTGTATTAGAGAATGCGTACGTTAGACTGACCCACTTACACTGTTAAGTGTCACACTATATGACGGTTGTGTAATTATCCTTAAGACCGGAGTCTACATGGCATCACGGTGTGGATTGTCATTCTTTGACACTTTGGAGGTTTCCCCTAGCCATGGGGCGATCATCCGGTAGTGATTGGGTGTGATACTGAAGCATGCAGAGTATACATGTATGGTCGTCCGGAAATCGCGTACCCTATCAGTATGGGTGAATATCCGAAAGGGCCTTCTTATAAGGAATGTCTTACTCTCGTGAATCTTTGCAAAGTGGAAGTAAACTTCGAGAGAGCATGATATCCAGATTATAAGATACGGTCGTTGATGCTTGACACTCGATAAACGACCGTATGGATATTATTACAGCGATAGGATTATATTTACACGTGAATCGCTTTCATGAAAGGTAGTAGTCATTGCATTTGACTCTTCCGATGATTGGGGTCATGGTGTGTTGCTTAGCGCTATCCCGTGATCGTTAGGCACGAAGGGCATTTTCGTAATTTGCACTTTGTGTCTACGGCCAACATATTCGGAAACCTATCGGGTTGCACATATATGAACATCTAGCCGGATTAAAATGCGGTTATAGCGATAACCAAATAAGGAAAAAAATTATCTCGTCACTATAAATGTTATAGTGGTAAATTAATATGGTGGTATTTATTTATTATGAATAAATATAATACAATATATTAATTATGTTAATTAATTAAATATACATATTTGTATGTATGTGTCGAATTATATATATATGTATGTATGTATTTTTCAAATTAATTAATCATAGTATTATATTAATTAAAGAAAATCTCAATTTCCAAATTAGTGGGAAGGGACGCCATATTCAAAGTGTATAGGATACATTTGGTTTGTGCAATTTAATTAATAAGATTACCAAAATATTAATATTAGATATTAATTTATTTTGAAAAATAGATTTATGGTAATAAGATAAAGATATATTCAATATAATATATTGTCAATATATATATATTGGAAATATATTTAATATAAGATATTGAATATTAAATGAGATAAATCAATCAAAGAGATTTTCCTTATTTTATTAGGAAAAAGTTCTCTCTCTCCTCAATCTACTACTAAGCTTCTTCCAATCAAATTGGGATCTGGGGCGCCATATATGCCTATATAAAGAGAGGCTTGGCTAGCTCTTTTGTACATCACAATTATAAGTCTTATTTTCTACAAGAAAATTAAGAGAGCTTCTTAGAGAGAGATTAGAGAGAGAAAAAAGGTCGGTCTAGCAACCGGATTTTTCTAGTAGCAATCCATGATGGGATTCCGGCGGACTGTTCATGTGGATCACCGGTAGAGACCGAACGCTTAGGCGGCTCCGTGCATCGCTACTCTCCTTAGACCGTCAAAGCGTCGATTTTTTAGATCAACCAAGGTAACCACCGTCTACTAGCTTATTTGTTTATTCCTTAAACGAAGTCAATCTTAGGAAAAAGGAAATCAAAATTTTGAATTCCGCTGCGTTCCCGCGTTGATTTCCTAACTCACTCCTTATACTGTGTCTGCAAGTTTCCTGCTATATTGCTTTGCCCTGATGAATCTTGCCTGCTGAATATCTGTTATGTTGAAGCCTAGTCTAAATTTGTACCAACCTGTAATAGCTTTAGCCTTAGATTTTAGGATACTGAACATGTATTATGCTTTCTGTGAGTTCTAGGCTTGATAATATTGTTCTCTGAACTTGATTATCCTTCTTGGAATTTGGCTGATAGTTCAGTCTATATTTTGTTCAGACTTGTTTGATCTTCTTAGTTCAAGTACCTTGATGTGTAATCCTTAATCTGCTTTTGTAATTTGTATTCTGCTGAGTACCTTGCTAAACTGCATACTAGTATGTTGAATTTGTATTTAGTCTGCTGAATTTTGAACTGCCTTGATCTGTAGTCAGTAGTATATTTGATTTGTATCTAAATTGCTGTAACTTGAACTGTATCTTGAACATTTGATTGAATATGTAACAGTTAGTTCATTCATTCATTTCATTATATCTGTTGTTGTTCTAGTTCTGAGTTGCTTATACACATACATCTGAATTGAACCTACATTTTATTAACACCACACCAAAATCAGTGTTAATCTGTGCAGATCTGTTTTATCAATCAAACTGTAAACTTGGCATAGGTTAAACAGTTAATCACTCTAACTTATTTCAAACCCTGCTTCTGGTTTATTTTAATTGTGCTTAGTTGTTGTGTATAAACTCTGATTTGCCTATTCAATTTGTCTATTGTGCTTAAACTTTTAAAAAGGCGAAAATTCCCACTGATTCATTCAACCCCCCTTCTGAATCAGGTGCACATCGATCCAACAAATGGTATCTGAGCAGGTTACCTAAGTGATCAAGTTTTGATATCTCTCTGTTTGATTGACTGCACCTTAAAATTCCATTATTTACGCTTGGTCTAGCTCTTTGATTGCAGATTTCTCAATTGATCAAAGTGTTTGTTTTATCAGCCTGCTTCTACCTTCAAAGGGTTCAGATTTAATTCAGATTTCTTTTTGTGTTACATCCCTCATTCATAATCACTTAAATCAAGTCTTTAATAATAATAATAATAAATTAAACCGTTTAGGAATGTATTACACTCGCACATTATTCTTCTGTCTGTTACTTAACTAGATTTTGTGATTCCAAATCATCATATATAGAATAATCTCGCATTGTAATCACTACATTGTCTTTTTGAGCATACTATTGCATTGTAATTGCATTCATATAGATTAGTCTCATTTTTTTTTTAAACAAATATTTCCTTGCAAACTTCCATGGCATCTACCGTGACTCTTAGGAAGGGCTTGTCTTTGGCAAGACCCCCATATTTCGATGAGTCAAGGTATATGGAGTGGAAGAACTCAATGGGCTTCACATTGAGTCAATGGACTATTAGCTCTGGCGGATAATTAAAAATGGTCCATTGGTTCCAATGAAATCCGTAAATGAGGCTGGGGTTGTTACTAAGGTTCCTAAGGCTGAACATGCTGTAAACTCAAAAGCCATTGATATCCTTGTGAATTCCTTGAGCCCAGGAGAAGCTCGTGCAGTGAACTCATGTAAGTCTGTCAAAGATATTTGGGAGACTCTAGCTAAAAGGCATGAGGGCACTTCCCAAGTTAAGCGTTAAAAAATAAACGGTTTCCTACGTGCATTTGAGATGTTTAGGATGAAATCAAATGAATCTAATAAACAAATGGGCACTAAATTCAATGACATAGTTAATGCACTAAAATCGCATGGTAAACCCGTCTCGAATGAGGACCAAATCCTCAAGATTCTACGGAGTCTTCCCCCTGAATATAATGCAAAGACGTCACAGAGGGATCGGCATTACACTAATTTTAAATATAAGTCAAATGTCAAACACATCTTACTTTAAATATTTATATTAATTGATTTTTTAAAGCAATTAATTGTTAAATTAAGTGATCAAATACCATATCAAGAAAATATGTAACTTTAAACAAAAAAAAAGTGTTGAATTAAATGATAAAATGTATTATTAAAAATCACATTATTCTTTTTTTGGAGACTATAAATCACATTATTCTAATCATGAAAATAATTAAACTTGGCTCAGCCTTGTAGAATGTGTGGAATGAGGCCACTGCTGCTATCTAGGTCGATTTTGCCTAATAAATTTCACTACCCCTAAAAAAAACTGCTGCTATCTTGGCCGATTGTGCCTAATAAAATCTCACTACCCCTAAAAAAATACAAGTACAAGTACAAGGAAAAAGACATTTTAAACGTATAATACATAACACTCTCAACAATTAAAATTTGTTAAAACAAATATAACACACTTACATAATTTTTTTGAGGGAAAAGAAACTTTTATTAAATCAAACCCGTACTAGCAGCGGAGATTACATTATGCGGAGGGGCAGTACCCCAAACAACACGACTTGTATGCACTAAACCATGCCTAGCTAACAAATGTGTAGGGACATTTTCAGTTCGTTTGACAAACGAAATAAAAGAAAGACCAAAAGATGGCAGTAACGCTAGACAATCACGTGACAAACTGCTGAGCACCGACAAGTCATCTACAGGGTGCAAGAGATCCTGGACACATGAAAGACAATCCGTCTCAAAGATAATCGCATAGAGGCCCAGACGAATAGCCTCCTCCATTGCCAACAGAATCGCTTGCATTTCCAAAACTCCGGACTTATGCCAGGGTCAAAGTGAACCGAGAAAGCAGCAACAGTCGAACCAATTGCATCCCTGAAAACCAATCCAACACCAGAATCCAACTCCGTCACCGAGGCATCGGTATTACACTAATTTTAAATTTAAGTCAAATGTCAAACACATCTAATTTTAAAATTTTATATTAATTGAATTTTTTTTAAAAAGCAATTAATTGATTAATTTAGTGATCAAATATCATATAAAAAAAAATGTAACTTGAAACAAAAATGTCAAGAAGGTTTTGAATTAAATGATAAATTGTATTATTGAAAATCATATTATTCTATTTTTTGGAGACTATAAATCACATTATTCTAATAATTAAACTTGGCTAAAGAGGTTTTAGCCTTGTGGAATGTGTGGAAGGAAGCTCAAATTCCTCCCCTCTCACACACACACACCCCTCTTCCTCCCCCTCTTCTGCCCCGCAGATGTTATCTTGGCCAATTGTCCCTAATAAAATCTCACTACCCCTAAACCCCCCCCCCCTCTTCTGCCCCGCAGATGTTATCTTGGCCAATTGTCCCTAATAAAATCTCACTACCCCTAAAAAAAGTACATGGAAAAAGACAGTGACATTCGACTTTAATAGTCACTTCTATTTGTTTGCCGCGGCACACCGACATATATTAATCAGGTCACCTTTGTTCCCTTTCCTGTAGAAGAAAAAAAAACCCAACAACAACAACATTGTTTATCTTTTATTAGGGAAGTGTGCCGCTTTTAAAAGGAATATATTATAAACCGGAAAAAAAACAACAACAACAACATTGATTACCGTTTGCCGATTCTGATTTCGTTAAGGAAAATGCTACATCCATTACATAAAGATGTAGTGGATGATGTTGTGGATGATGTTGTCCTTTGATTGGAGAGAGAAATATTTATTTTTTGTGGGTCCTGACTAAATGTATGGTATAGATGATGTTGTGGATATAAGTGTAGTGGATGTAGCAGTACCCGTTCGTTAAATATCAACCGTACAAAAGAAAAAGAAGATTGTTGTTTTTTGGGAGACGATTGTGATATCTGTTGACTAATAATCCGTACAAAATCGTCTTAACGATAAAGTGTTACACTCATATCAAAATATAAGTTTCGCATTTATTCATTTCACGTTTTGTCATTTTGGTTTAATTAATATAAATGTTGATATTCTATTCATGCGGTGTTTCATAATTGGTGTTAAAATTAGTTAACAACATACTAAAATTGGAATTATTATGTTCAGATTCTCCTGAGTAAAGAAGAACTTAAGACTCTTATGATCCGTGAAGATCCTTGCTTTGACACCATACAAATAGTGTCTCCAAAGTTTTAAGGCAAAAACGACTGCTGCCAACTCCAAGTCGTGTGTAGGATAATTCTTCTCATGCACCTTTAACTGCCTAGATGCGTAAACAATTACCTTTCCTGATTGCATCAACACACAACCCAAACCTTGACCCGAAGCATCTGTATAAACATCATAGTTATCAAAAACTTCTGGCAATGCTAACACAGGTGCTGTAGTCAACTTATCCTTCAAAGTCTGAAAGGCTACCTCACATTCATTGGTCCACTCATACTTAACCTTTTTCTGAGTAAGTCTCGTGAGAGGTGTAGCTATCCTCGAGAAATCCTGTACAAACTTCCTGTAATAACCGGCCAAGCCTAAAAAGCTTCTTATCTCTGTTACTGTAGTCGGTCTAGGCCACTTAGAAACGGCCTCTATCTTTGCAGGATCTACTTTGATGCCTTCTCCAGAAATTATATGCCCAAGAAAACTAACTTGATCCAACCAAAACTCACACTTAGAGAACTTGGCATACAATTTATTTTCCTTTAAAGTCTGCAAAACAATCCTTAAATGCTCTTCATGTTCTTTCTCATCCTGTGAGTATATCAAGATATCATCTATGAATACTATCACAAATTTATCAAGATATGGCATGAAGACTCTTTGCATTAAGTCCATAAATTTTGAGGGAGCATTAGTGAGTCCAAACGGCATGACAAGGAACTCATAATGTCCATACCTCGTGCTAAAAGCTGTCTTGGGTATATCTGCAACCTTAATCTTCAACTGATGGTACCCAGACCTAAGATCAATCTTAGAGAACACCTTCTTACCTTGCAACTGACTAAACAGATCATCAATCCTAGGCAGAGGATACTTATTCTTAATCGTCAGTTTGTTCAACTCTCTATAGTCAATGCACAAACGCATACTCCCATCCTTTTTCTTCACAAAAAGAACCGGTGCTCCCCACGGAGATGTACTAGGTTGGATTATGTTCTTCTCTAACATATCTTTAAGTTGAGTCTTCAACTTTTTCAACTCTGCTGGTGCCATCATATACGGTGCCTTGGCAATAGGTGCTGCCCCTGGGATCAACTCGATCTCGAACTTTATAGCCCTATCAGGCATATGCCCTGGCAAATCTTCCGGAAAGACTTCGGGAAAATCCTGGACTACCTGTGTCTCCTCTAACTTAGGCTTATGTATTTCCTTGTCCAACGCATAGACGACAAAACCTTGGCAACCCTTCTTCAAAGATCTCAAAGCTTTAACTGCTGAGATGATCGGATGACGACGTTTACTGGATTTAAGCACATTGCCCTGAAAGGTCTTAGAGGATTTTCCTGGGACCTTAAAGATCACTCTTTTTCCTCTACAATCCAAGAAAACTTAATTCTTGGATAACCAATCCATCCCTAAGATGACATCAAAATCTGTGAAGTCCAGAACTGTCAGGTCATGCTTACACTTATAAGTTCCAACCCTAATATCAACATGAGGTATTTTCTGTGCTACCTTAGTAATCCTTCCCAAAGGTGTAGTTATGTTTAAGGGTTTCTCCATTTCCTCGAGTGGTAGATTTAATTTATTAGCTATTTTAGTTGACACAAACGTTCCTGACGCTCCAGTATCAAATAATGCAGACACAGCTAGATTGTCTAAGATTATGGTACCTAACAAGTGAATCAATTTAGATACAATAGATAATACATACGTGCACCATATCATATTAAATATTCATAATAAATACAAACACTAAAAGTACCTGTAACCACAAGATCATCCAGCTCTTCAGGTTCTGCATCAACAGCGAAGACAAGCATGGGTTTGCTGTACGATCTACGGTTCCCTTGCTGGTTTCCACGGTTCCCTGACTGATTTCCCTGAGAGGTCTTCTTGGAACAATTTCTAGCATAGTGACCAACCTCTCCACACTGGAAGCATGTAACGGTTCCCCCGGTATTAGCTGCAGGTGCTGCTTTCTTTGTAGAGTTCGATGTCACTGGAACCACTGTTCTCTTCACATTCTGCTGAGCCGCTCCACGATTATTCCTCTGAAAAGCCTCAAACGGTCTCTTTCCGCCTACTACCACTGTAGGCCTAGCCATAATTCTCTCTACGTTCAAGGCCCGATCCATAACTGCGGCCATACTGATAGGTCTCTCTCCTCCCATGCCTTTAATCATGTCATACACAAACCTTCCATGAACTTGTCAATCTTTCGCTCCTCATTACCCATAATCTCTGGGTTGAATCTGCCTAACTCATGGAATCGGTGTGAATACTGTGTCACCGTCAAGTGTCTACCTTGTTTCCAATGCAGAAACTCATTTGCCTTAGCATTCTGAGCCGTCCTGGGGAAATACTCCTTGTAAAACGCATCCTTGAACACAGCCCAATCGGTAATCTTACCATGAATTTGCTCGTAAGCCTCCATCCAATTCTCGGCGTTCCCTGCCAAGAGTGATACTGCTAGCCGAGCCCACTCAGCATCCCCAACATCAGAAAAAAAGATGCAAAGAGGCTATTAACAACGATACGAACAAGGAAAAACAAAACAGAAAAACAACCTAAAATTGCTAACATTCGTTATAAAACATCCAATTATGCAACTGGAACACCACGTTACCTTATTTTGCGAGCTACACCCTTCAAGCTTGACCTAAAAGCCAAAGGTCCTACCTTTTGATTCAACCTACAATTGATCAATCAGAGTTGATCAAACTACGATTCTAATCACAATTAAGCAACCCAAACGCTGAATACGAATATCTATTCTAAGAATTGGATTCCAAAATCTAAGAATTCAAAAGAGGGTAAGAACTAACCTTAACCAAACGGAGAATCGTTTGGCTCAGAAGGATCACCGTCACAAGTGGAGTCTTTTCTCCTTGAGATGTCTGCAAAATCGATCGACGGATTAGCCTCTATTGAAGAAAGTTCTTCTCTTCAAATCTCAATCCCACAGTTTCTGTCTCCTACTTTTCTGATGATACTGGCGTATAAAACAATGAAAGTTGACTAATGGAATAAAAATTATTTATACCCAGTCAATAAACTATTAGATAGATCCTTTTATTTATTTATTTTTTTCCATTAATCCCTTTTTCCTTTTCTTTTAATCCTTTAAATAAAACCTAATATTCAGATTTTTCATAAAAAGACAAGAATGCCCTTTTTAGAAAAATCTGGATATTACATTGTTTGTGATACATGGTTAGACCTTATATCTATTTATGTTTCTTTCAATACTGGTGATGAGTACTACAGTTGCTTGCCCACCCATCTGGGAAATGGTAATAAGCATTTCTTCTTTTTTCCCTTTTTAATGTATACTTCCTTTGTTTTTTTAATTGTTTTTTTTTTTTTTCAGAATTTGATTTATTTTTATTTATCTGTTTTACATTAGCAATACAACATTTATTATTTTTCACTACTACCCATGTATATATACATTCCCAATATACTACTCCAATTAACACGAAATAATCAACATCTATTGAGTGTGTATATATTAAAAAAAAATCAAAGGACAACTTAGTCAATTTACTCTCTTTTGCAGACACATTAATCAATTTCTTAATTTGTGTGAATCTTTTCTCTGCAACAGATACAAAAACGGAGGGAGTAGTATCCTTACATGTATATCTTATCTTACTATTAGTAAGACCAAAAAATGGAGCCCTTATAATGGGCCACGACAGTGTTTGTTCAAAATGTGCTTCTAATTTGTTTGCTCGACAGCTGGCGTTTTCATTTTTTCCCTTTTTACAGAGACTATTAGTAAGAGCAAGAAATGGTGTCTTTAATACAGAGATCTATGTTGCACAGACACGGACACGGATACGTCACACGACACGATACGGAC
The DNA here is from genome assembly GCA_026214975.1 of Gentiana macrophylla. Classification (NCBI taxonomy): domain Eukaryota; kingdom Viridiplantae; phylum Streptophyta; class Magnoliopsida; order Gentianales; family Gentianaceae; genus Gentiana; species Gentiana macrophylla. Next base: position 48,304,802 of record CM047810.1, on the reverse strand, counting down.
ACGGCGATGCGGCTAATTGCAAAATTTAAAAACACGACACGTCACCGACACGTTAGATAAACTCTATGAGTATATAGAATAGATATTCGACATTTATACGGTGCCAAAAGAATTTGTGGTTGACCTTCAAAAAATTTCAAATTGTAAAAATTATTGTTTATCACCAAAAAACATATAAATTTGATACGGCGTATTGTTTGTTTAGTTATTATAGAAATAAAGATCGTGTATTTTGGCGGGACCATTGAAAAAAACTTAAATAAAGAAAAAAAAATTCAAAAATGGGTTCATGAGTGCCGGGGAATGTCAGTGCCGTGTCGACAGTGTGTCGGAAGCGTGTCAGATATTTAAATTTTAAATAATAATAATTTAATCATCCGACATGTGTCGGGCATGGTGTCGGAGCGTGTTGTGTCGTGTCTTATGTTGAACATGACGCACGTCGATCAGATTGAAGTGTCGGTGCATCATGTAGATGGATATATAAATACGAGGGTGCCCTTACAATTTGAAGTTATTTCCAAAATGCTTGGGTTCAAGAGTGTCGGGAAGTGTTGGTGCCGTGTCGGTGAGTGTCGACAGTGTGTCGGAAGCGTGTCGGATATTTAAATTTTAAATAATATTAATTGTGGTTATTAGTTATAAGGCCATCGTTAGAGACTTAATGATCATTTAGGACACTCTAAAAACTTATTATGTTATAAGGACAATCTAATTTATTATTTTTGTACCAATGTCGGCACCCTTAATTAAAAGAAAACTTCTCACAAAAAGCGACCAGATTGGATCTTTGCCCATAAAAACAAAACAGATCCAAAGAAACTATGGCTACAAAAGCACAACCAAGCGACTCGTGACGGTGATAGCATGAAAACTTCGGTGGCTATGGCGGTGAGCTTGAGATTCCAATAATTTAAATCGATTCCATTAATTTAAGTCGATTTTGAACTTCATCCGACCTTTGTTAGCTTTCCGAGCTTTCGCCATTTGATCGATTTTGAGTCGCTTGATGCAGAGTTGATGCTCAACAACTTTCTTAACCATCATCATACTTACCCATGTTCTTCTTTTGCTCATGATGTTTAAGAACATCGTTGATGGTTGTTGCCGTTGTTGTGGAAGGGGTGGGAATCAAGTTGGTGAATTTGTGGGTTCTTCTTCTATGTTTTCTGCCATGGATTAATTTGATTTTTTTTTTTGGGGTGGTGGTGGATTTGAAGATTCAAGTATTGATGACTTTTGATTTTTCGCCTTCTTTCCTCTTGTGTTTTAGCTTTTTGCTCTCTGTTGGATATTTAAGGTCTTTTTTTTCGCCTTAGGGTCTTTCCTTTTGGATTGGCGGTCTTGAATGAAACCGCTTCCATTGGTGTTGTTGGGAAATTGTTGTTTGTTGGTTCAAGTGGCATTGGACTTTGGCTCTGCTATATTGTACTTTTTGTGGTATTTACGTGGTTACTCTAATCAGATTTTATGTTGGTGTAGAGTCAGTTGGGTTGTTGATTATGGCACTCAATGTTTGGTGTTGTTGGTTACAAGCCTAATGCTTATATTGTATGCTCTTTTGCCTCAAATGGCATATTTCTTGACTCATTTGAGTCTGTTAGGTTGGTTTTGAGGTTTGCTGATGTTGCCCCATGCCTTTGCTTTGCCTCTTTTCTTTTGCAACCTGCATTTTCTATGTTGATGAAACTCTTTGGTCACTAGTAGTGTGGTCCTAGTAGGGACATTCTTTGACTTATCGCGATGACATTGATGATTTTAGCGATGACATTGATGTCTCAAGCGGTGACATTGATGACTTATGCGGTGACATTGATGTCCGATACAAGGACATTGATGACTTATGCGGTGACATTGATGTTTGATGCATGGACATTGATGTCTCACGTAGGGACATTGATGTCCGATCGCAGTGACATTGATGAATGATGCAGGGGACATTAAGCTAAACAAGATCGTCAAATGATTCAAGATCGTGTTAAAGAATTGAGGATTGCACAATGAATCCAATTATCGTGGAGGACACAAACAACGTGTGGCCATTACAAAGTCATAGTGAATAGTCTTTGTAGTTTCACCAAACTAGTAATTCTATCCATATTAAAAGCTCCACATTTGGAGAAATGCAAAATAAGAGCGGAAAGTGATCGATGCATTGTTAGGTTTTATCGCGGTGACATTGACGACTTATGCAGTGACATTGATGTCCTGATGCGTTGACATTGATGACTTTTGCGGTGACATTGATGTCCGATGCGGTGACATTGATGACTTTTGCGATGACATTGATGTCGAAGCGAGAGACATTGATGATTTGTATTTACAATTAGATAATTGATGCAATGATATTGATGTCACCGCATATAAAACTTGATACACACATCTGATAACTTTGTAAAGTAACTTTATTTCTTTGTTATCTTTAAATACTTGATTGATGTTGGTTTATTTGATTAGTGTTGGTTTAAATTTTTCGATAACTTTGTAAAATAATCAGATTTCTTTTGTTTTTTTTTTTTTGGTTTAAATGCATATTTTACAACCAAAGGTATGCATAAATTGTTACAATAACACGTCATGCATAAATCGTTACAATAATACGTCGATGCATAATTCGATACAATACGACATCACCGCATGAGATCGCTACAATAAGAAGTCATCGCGATAAATCGCTACAATGAGGCGTCATTGCATAAATCGCTACAATGAGATGTCACGATCAATGTTGTCAATGGATCGCGGTCGGTCAATACATCATGGTAGCCAATGAATCGCGGTCAATGCATCGGGGTGGTTAATGGATCCGGTGGCCAATACATCCGGGTAGGTGGTCAATACACGACGGTGATAAATACGTCACGTCGATTTCTATGAAGAAAAAAATTGATTTTATGAAATTTATTCGGAAAAATATCAAATTTGATTTTAGAATAAAGAAGATTTAAAAATATGAATTTTAGTGAAAAATTATGATGATCCGAGTTTTAGATCAAAATATATTTAATTTAAAAAAAAAAAAAAAAAAAAACCTTGGATTGACCTTTTTTTTTTTTTTTTTTATTTTTTTCCCCTTTTGAGCGCTTTTTTTTTTTTTTTTTTTTTTTTTTTCCTTTATTTTTTTCTTTTTTCCTTCTTCCTCTTTATCCACTAAATTAGAATGTCCTTATAACTAAATAAGATTTGAGTGTCCTATTACCCCTAATAAGTTGAAAATCAGTCCTTTTAAATAATTGGCCCATATTAATTTAACCATCCGACACATGTCGGACACGGTGGTAATCGGGTGATATCACTTGAATGCTCTTACACTAGATATCTTCAGCCCTGCCACGTGTGCTTTTCATCACCAACATTTAATATATTTTATTAGAAATAGAAATTAAACAAAACAAATGCTGAATAAGCCATTTTGTTCTTATCTTTAGTTTCTTCCAAATAACACCAAACAAAACCCTGCCTTTACAGCTTGCTTTGAGAAACGTAAATGGAGCAAAGGATATTTCTATTGTCTGTCCGCCCGTCGCTTAACCTACTGGATAATGACGATAAATGGCGGTACATAAGGTGAGTCGATGGATTTTGGGGATATTAGGGTGCTTTATTAGTATTATTGGGGAAAATTTACGACCACAAATGCATTATTCGAGATCAACTCGTGTCTTGTTCATGAAGGATGTCTTTGTCAATCAAAAAATTGTAATTGTTTACTCATAGTGATGTCAATTATCAACCGAGGAAGGGCAATAACCTGTGTTTCCCAGATTTACCGGATAAAAGCAGATGCATGTTCCATTCCTACCGTGTAAGAGCAAAAAAATAGTCATCCTCCACTTCTGACCTATATAGGTAGGTATCATGATAGATTTTCACTCTATTGTCCACTCGTGTAATAATATTTTTGCTCGATATTTTTTGCAATCGCTTTGTTTTGGCGACTCTTTATGGCTTTAAATATCTCAATTGTTGAAAGTTTTTCCCATTCACTTCACGGAGAATTCAGGTCTTTTTCGTTTTCTTTTCTCTAGCCACCAATAATTACTACATTTATGTCTTCTTTCATTATATTCTTCATTAAATGCATCTTTGAGGTGAATCCACTTATAAATGATCTTAAGATTTTCATGGTTTTGGTTGCTTTGTCTGTACTTCTTTAGTGTTCTTCTTTGACTGCAACAAACACTCAATCACATTTTTGTTTGGTTCATGGAGATAATCTGTATGTATAGGTAGTAATAATCTGTTGTTGGTTGCTAATTTGCTCTTTATTACCTTCTATAAAAGGACAAATAAGATGGAAGCCATTTTGGGTAGCAATATAGTGTCGATTCATAATATCAAATGCAAATTCCGTAGTGTTTATAAATGGTTTATTTCTTTCAGTACATATTGCTTTTATGTTTTGCTTTAGTACCTTATGAATGTTGTAAAAGATGAGACTTTTATATATTCTTCTTACGCCTTGTAGGTATCATAAAATGTGTCTAGCATTTATAGATTTTAGCCATCATGTTTGATCTGCTTTTTCATTTGCACGGCAGTCACATGAATGATTATTTTGCATGCTTCATGCTTTGTGTATGTACTCCTAATAATTAATACAAACGCAGTGTCTCTTTATTTACAAAACTTGGTGTGTAGTGTGTCATTTATAAATTTTCACCTTATGTAACAGGTTTTAGATATTCCATAATGATAAGTGCAAATATAGCTCGCCTTTATGTAGCGATTCTCGCTTTTAGTGCTTTATATTCTCTTCACTTGCTTAATACCAGCCAGGAGAACTAAGCGTTTGTTGTCTTCTGTAGAGAATATCCTCAAGAAATACCCACACCAATAAATATTCCTTCAATGACCTATTTACTCTTCCATCATTGAAAGGTATTATTTTTGCTCTTAGTATTTATTCTTTGCCTTGCATGTATATTGTGTGTGCTTTTAAAGCTGATAACTTCATGTTAAAATAACTTTTAGCAGCTATATCTACTGCTTTATGCTGTTTGTAGTGTCAGTTTTTGCACTTTTAAGGTGTTGCGAGGGTGTTACATTCCCGGCTTTTTAGTGATACATAGTGACACAAATTCTTTCTATCTTCTTAGAGTCTCCTTGAAGTAAATGCTTGTGCTTGTGATAGGAAATAGTTTTACATCTTCTTAACTGTGGTTCTGGTAGAATATACTTTTATGGACTGCTGCTTTCAGGCTTTTCAGACCCTTTGGTACTGGAAATGTCATGTGGCTTTAAAAGGTTGTATTTTGGTTGTGGTAGGAAATAGTGTTACACAGCTTTTGTTGTGGTTGTTGTAGGAAATAATAGTACAGAGTGTTACATTGAAACTTTTTAGGCATTTTGAATGTATTTATGCCTCTTTTGCATGTACTGAGAGAGAAGAAAGATGTTGTATTTCTTTAACTTTGCTGCAAATCTACATGTTGCTTTTAAAAAAATGGGTTCGAGAATGCAAAAGCAGTCTTACCTTTTTTGCCTGCAATGAAGAAACAATTTAGCTGTGTGCTTCTACCGCTTCTATCGTTTTACCCGCATTTCCATAGATTTTTTAGGCTTTTCTTGTATATGTATACTGATTTGCTTAACTATGTCTCATTTGCATTTACAGGCTTTGTGCAGGTTAGAGCACTGGACTTTGTACCTTAAGCTTAATGAGTATGGATGCCCTCAAGTAATGTGTTCATATATTGACCCCTTGACTTGTAGCTATGCTACCAAACTGCTTCAGTTTTTATGTGTTGTTGTTTGTTTGTGTTGCTTGACCTACTATCTATTTCATCCTATGTTTTGTGTGTGTTTCCATTTTCAAGTAGTTTGTTTATGAGCCTACGTTGGTTACAAAATATTATAGGTAGATCTATATAACTGACAGTGCTTGTTGTGTTAAAATTGGAAAAACATAGTACTTGCTGCATGGGTGATGCAAGGTCTTTCTTTCAGTCTATGATGAGCGAAAAGTATTCATTTGCTTCTAAGGCATATAGGCATAATGCAAAAAAATAGTTTACCATACCGTAACTATGTGCTAGTTGACATGAAGGTAATGCATGAAAGGTGTTCTTGTTGTGTAGTAATAAGAATGAACTTACTCTTGGTTTTTTTTCTGCTCTTATATGCAAACAGGGTACTAGAATTGAAGCTGTCACTTTTGGTGCAAATGCGGCTGCTCTTGGAAAGATCTTGTTCCCATTTAGACACTATTATGTGTCTAATGCTGGTTTAAGGCCAGTGGATGAGAGATACAGGGTTGGGGAATATAATTATACCTGGACGTTGACTCACCGAACTCCGATGCAACCAGTGCAGGAAACAATTCCTTACAATTTTCCATGCACTTTTGAGTTCACAAGGTTGTCGGATATGTCCAAATTTGTTGATAAAGACTTGTCGATGGGTATTCCTCTTCTTTTATTAAAAGAACATTCCCTGTTTTTTTTACTTTTCTTAAAGCCACATAAACTTTATTTGTTGTTGGTAGTGTATAGTATAATAAAACATATTGAAAAACATAAAACACAACATCTATACTACGCATAATGCAGAGTAAAATATTGTTCTGTTACATATTTCCTGCATAAATTTAATACAATACAAACAACTCATTTAGTTCATAGTCGTTGATTTTAGCATCTTTTTAGTGTTGCGTATACTGTTGTTCTGGCAAATTAGAGCCACCATTTACAGTTGCTTGAAGCTTTATAGTGTATGCGGTTGATTCAGGAACATCACTCAATGCGTATGCTTCAATTGTGGTGTAATTGTAACACACAAAAAACATCAAGATGTATAGTAAACATAGCACTTGTACAAAGTTTGCATCACCAAAAGTAACAGAACAGAATACTTTAGTGCTTGTACAACCCTTTTTTATGGTCCCAGTAATAGAACTTCTTTTGTCACTTTTTCGTCATGTAATACGACTGTTGTTACTCATTTGATATATTTGGTATTCAATGCCATAGTGACACTAATGCTTCATGTTCTTTCTTACACATACAACATTTAAGGCATTGGTTATTCACACACATGATGTTATAGGATCTGGAGAGTCAACAACAAGAGATTATGTCATCATTAATGAAGAGTAAGTATTGTAATTTATTTACGAAATATTAACTTACGAAGTAGGTAGTTCGAGAAAAAATTCAACGGACTTTTATGCTTGTATTTTCCACTGTTGCGGGAAAATACCAATTATGACGAGGTTATGGACTGCTTGGTTGGACAATGATGCAGTACAAGATTCTTCAAAGTATCCTGAGCCCACAATAATTGTAGGCCTGAATATGAAGGCGATTACTCATAATGGTAATTGATGTGCAATGTTCCTTTTATAATGCTTACGGTGTAAGCTGTATTTTGAAAAAGAGAATAATGAAAAAAAAAACTCTTATGGTTTTTTTAGGACTATCACTGACGACGGGTTGGACTGGCTACATTATGGTGAATCCACCTTTGGAAGAAAATCAAGCTCTGCTTCAGTGGTTAGTATAAATGTCGATTTGTTTTCCTACACTCGTGTCATCATGAACAGAGTTTTTGATGCTCTGCTTTCGTCCCGGCCTGGACCTATTGCAGGTATACTGAAAATAAAAAGGAAATTCAACAACTGATTCATTCCAAGGATTATAAGAATGCCCATATTCCTCCACCAATTGATGAGACTGCCATTGTCGGTGTAGGCAATGTGATTTCTTTTATTGAAGTAGTAAGCAACGTTTAACTTATGATATGCGTACTTTAAATCAACGTTCATTATGATTAATGTTGTTACTCTTTGCGTACATGATGTATGATAAAAATATAACTATATTATATGACTTTTTATATCGTATTTACGATAATATCGTATAAATTCTATAAAAATATATCTAAAAACTCATAAAAATCTAAATCGTTATAAATAGATATTATCGTTATAAATAGATATTATCGTTATAATTTTAGTAAAACTTATAGTTTTTGTGGTCAGAATTACTGTGGCTCGTGTTTTTGACTGTTATGTAAAACTGAAGAATTAAAATCGAAACAGAGAAAACCGAAGAAAGATATTTTTCAAAGTCCGGCCCGAACCGAAAAACCCGGCCCGAGCGAATCTCCCTCGCCACCAAAGACATGGGCACGACACCAAGGAATCTCCATCAGAGCACCGCCCGCGCTGGTGCATGACCGCCCGCAGCGCCCGCCTTGTACTCAGTCAATAAATACTCCTCGATTTGCAATTTGTAGGAAGTGTACCAATATATATATCACTTATATATATATATATATATATATATATATATATATATATATATATATATATATATATATCTTATCTTTAGTTAGTTTCTAGTTACAGTAAATACATAAACGGCACTCTGCGAAAATAATAATGTAGTATAAGTCTCGTGTAATACGTAGAAGGATTATCAAGGCTCGTTGTTGTTAAAGGAGTTGCTATTTCCGGAGAATACGGCTCTGATGCTTCAATTGTAATCTGGTAACATTCTAATGTATTTATGTTTGTTTGTTGTTATTAGTATCTATATATTAGTTATAATGATATTAGGCTAACTCTATATCTAGCCAATATATGAAATTGAATTAGTTTTATCTTTTTAGGGAAATAGATGATGACTATGTTAAAATTGAATTAAAATCAATTATAATGAATCTCTTTCTATTTGAGCTTAATGAAAAGTTAAAATTGAATTAGCTACTCGATTTAACAAGAATCGTAACCTAATGATGAACTGACCAGAGAAGTTAGGATACGCGATCATTAATAGAAAGACCGGAGGGTAAAAATGGCCGTCTGACAAACGGAATCCTATTTCCTACCCGGGGGCAGATTTGTCATAGAAAAATAAATCTTATTGAAAATTGGACTCAAGAGATTATCACGTTAAAATCACTGCTTTAATTGAGCAATACTCAAAATACCGGCCGTATGATAAAACGGAGTTCGAGCTTGAGGATGACATTAGGCAGAGGACTTTTGGCATATGACAATTTCATACGCTTCGTGTGAGGAGGAGTTGTCTAGCTTAGAGTACACCGGTTCATATATAATTGAATAACCTTAAAATAAGGATAGATCAAGCACATCTATTTCTACTAAAAGGTATCTTGATTCGATGACATATTCTTGGCTAGTTTCTAATAATATTACTAGTATTTATATCCTATATATTGTATTGGTACTTATATATATTTATATCTATATATATATATGTATTTCTATATATTTATATATATATATATATATATATATTTATGTATCTATATATATCTGTTTAGTTTTATGCATTTATTTATTGTTTTACGATTACAAAAAGGAAAATCTGCGACTTAGATTGAGTTAATAACGAATTTTCTTGGTGTTTAGCCACACTCTGAATTACCACACGCTTCCCTGAGGATTCGACACCTGAATCACCACACTAGCACTACAATTTGACCCGGTACACTGCCGGTAAGGATTGTATAGCATAGAAATAGTCCTCCAGCCTTCTGGCGCCGTTGCCGGGGAAACGACGCTAATTCATTGTGTCTATGGTTACTATTTGTATTAGCTCAAAATTCTTGAGGATAAGTCAACACTCTTCTTGTCACATTTCTTTTTTATTTTTCGTTGGTACTTACCTTATAAGTAAGTTGCCAATTTTTACTACTATCAATTTCGTGTTTTTTTCTATTTTCGATAGTTGATGACCAGAAGCGGTAAGACCCCACTCACTCCTTATAAGCCTGACATAAATACTTACGAAAGGCAGTTAAGAGTAGAAAGTAAACGTGGTCATACTAGTCAGGGAAATCCTGACGAATCATCATCAAATCGAGAAACTAGAATGTCCGAAACTAGTGATGAAACACCTGAACAAGGGCTAGAACATGCCCAAGGACATGGACAAAACCTTAATCAGACTTTACCAATACCAAATAACCAGAATCCTAATAATAGAAATAATCAGAATCGGAACCAGAATAATCATAATAATCCTAACCTACCAAACCCGAGACCTATCTGTGATCAGACCGTAAGGAGAAATCAGACTAATAATCCAATTCATTTACCAAATGAAGGAGCAAATAATTTCGAAATAAAATCTCATCTTTTTAGTTTAATTGACACAAGAGCCCAATTTCTAGGAGAGGCTGATGAAGATCCACATCATCATCTCTATATTTTCGAAGAATTGTGCAATACAGCCAAGAGTCAAGGTGCTCATCGTGAATTAACGAGGATGTCTATGTTTCCTTTTTCTTTAAAAGGAAGAGCACGAGATTGGTTTATGTCACTCCCACATCATTCATTGACTAGTTGGGAGGAGATTCAAACCGAGTTCTTAAAGCAGTATTTTACTCTTGGTAGAAATTTGGAATTAAAGGTCGAAATTGCTAACTTTAGACAAGGATCTGAAGAAACACTTGGGAATGCTTGGGAAAGATTTAAGAAACTATTAAGAGCCTGTCCCGATCATGGTTATTCCTTAGATATGCAAATCCAACTTTTCTGTCGTAAACTAAGGAAAGACTCACGTGCAGACGTTGATCATGCATGTGGTGGTTCTTTAATGATGAGTGAAGCCCAATTAGTTTACGATGCTATTGAAAAGATTTCCAAAAATAACCGAATGTGGGAAACTGGTTCTAGCACAAGAAAAGTAGCATTTACAGGAGAATGTACATCGAATACAGAAGTTCTAGCACACTTGGAGAATTTGAGTAGGAAATTTGATGGCTTACAATCTAGTAAGAATACTAACTCGGAGAATAATCTAACAAATGACTACTCAAATCATGATAATGTATCATTAGGGAAAGAAGAACCAGAAGGATATTCGAGGGAAGAAGTAAGTTTTCTTCAACAGCATAGGAATTTGAACAACGCGTATTCAAATTCTTTTAATGCTATTAAAAGAGATCACCCTACTTTTCGTTGGTCTGAAAACCCTAGTAAGCAAGGACAACCACCGTATCCAGTTCAATATAAGAATTCATATAGTAATCCTATTTATCAAGGAGATGCCGCAAATCAAAATCTACAATCATTGCCTAGATCATATCCGCAACATACTACTCAAAGTATACCAGTCGCCCAAAGTTCAACTCAACCTGAAGGAGTTGATAAATGGGAGAAATTAATGGAGAACATGATGGGTGTAGTATCTACTCAAGCTCAAAATGTAGAAACTATGATCACTTCTATAGGTACAGTCACTAAGGATATGAGTACGTTAAAAACATCCATGAGTGGACATGATACCAGAATGAGAACTATAGAAGCATCAATTCGAAATATGGAAGATCATTTGAGTAGAGAAGGAGAACGTAAAAACAGTAGACCTCCAGGAGGATTACCAAGTAATACCGAAAGAAACCCGAGAGAGGTAAATGCTGTTATTACGAGGAGTAGAAAACTCTGTGGAAATACTGGAACAGAAAACTCAGGAGATAATGAAGTAGAGAATGATTTAGATGGTAAAATTGAGACGAATATAGAAACCTCAGATGAACTTGAATTCACTGATGAAGAAGAAGAAATTATTGAAAATTTCTTAAGACAAAATAGTAATATTGAACCTGAAAGTAAGAATGAGGAATGGGTCAAAGTTCCTAGGATTCTGAAAGATCCAATGGACAGTGACCTGAGAACCTTATTTAAGGAACACGTTAGAGAAAACAATACTAAAAACAAGGAAGAAAGGAAGGAAGATTTGCAAGTAACTGAAAAAGATAATACAGGGGATGCTTTAAAGAAAAAATCTCAAGATAGTGAAACATGGCGACCAAGTAATGATCAAAGATTTAAGGAAAAAGGAAAAGAGAGTATAACTTCAGAACCAAAGGTTATAGATTTGGAATCTTTACCTTACCCACCAAAGGATCAAATTAAAAGGATAAAAACTGATAAGAAGTATGCTCGTTTCCTTGATACTTTTCGTCATATTCATGTCAATATCCCTGTTATCGAAGCCTTAATCAACATGCCTACCTATGGAAAGTTTCTTAAGGATATCCTATCAAACAAAAAACGGTTAGAAGAATATGAGAATATATGCCTTAATGAAGAATGCTCTGCAATACTTCAACATAAGTTACCTCCTAAACTTAAAGATCCTGGTAGTTTTACCATTCCATGTGAGATTGGAGGATTTCTGTTTAAAAAAGTACTATGTGATCTCGGAGCAAGTATAAATCTCATGTCTTATGAGGATTATAGGAAACTAGGCATAGGAGAGCTCACAAATACTGAAATGACCCTTCAGATGGCAGATAGATCGATTAAACATCCTAAAGGAGTCATCGAGGATGTGTTGGTTAAAATAGACAAATTTTACTTCCCAGTGGATTTTGTAATAATGGAAATGGAAGAATGATATTCAGCGCCAATTATTCTAGGTCGTCCATTTCTAGCTACAGGAAGAACATTAATCGATGTTCAAAAAGGTGAACTAATACTAAGAGTTAACGAAGATGAAGTTTCTTTCAATATCTTCAAAGCTATGAACCATCCATACAAATCACCAGAATCATGTTCTTTTATAGATGAGATATCTACTATCTGTGAAGTCAAATTGCTAGATTATGAAGATAGATTAGAAGAATGCCTAGCATTGTCTATCTATAAAGAAGATGAAAATGATACTGAAATGAGAGAAGTAATCTTTTATCTTAATAAAGGACTGTTTTCTAAGCATCCATGGCATAAGTATTTGGAATTAGAACTAGAAGGACCAATTCTAAAATCTTCAGTAGAAGATCCACCAAGGAATCTGGAGTTGAAGCCACTTCCTTCAAATTTGAAGTATGCTTTTCTTGAAACGGATAATCTACTACCGATTATTATTTCATCAACCTTAACTAATGAACAGGAAGATCAATTACTAAGAATCATAAGAAAGCATTTGGATGGACAGTGGCAGATATTCAAGGAATTAGCCCTGAGATATGCGTTCATAAAATTATTCTAAATGAAGGAGCTAAACCTTGTATTCAGCCACAACGCCGCCTCAACCCAAATTTGCAAACTATTGTTAAGAAAGAGGTTATTAAGCTATTAGAAATGGGGATAATCTTTCCCATATCTGATAGTGAATGGGTAAGTCCGACTCAAGTGGTACCAAAGAAAGGAGGTTTCACGGTAAAGGAAAATGATAAAAATGAATGGATTCCGACAAGGGAAATTACCGGATATCGAATGTGTATTGATTTTCGGAAACTGAATGATCATACTAAGAAAGATCATCATCCACTTCCTTTCATCGTACAGATGTTGGAACAATTAAGTGGACATAAGTATTACTGTTTCCTAGATGGTTATTCAGGCTACTTACAAATATTCATTACAGCAGGAGATAGAGAAAAGACTACTTTCACTTGTCCCTATGGAACTTTTGCTGATAAACGAATGCCCTTTGGTTTATGTAATGCACCAGCTACATTTCAGAGATGTATGATGGCTATATTTTCTGACATGGTCGAGAAATTCTTAGAAATCTTTATGGATGACTTTAGTGTTTATGGAGATTCTTTCGATGAATGCTTATCGCATTTAGAACGAGTATTGCAACGCTGTGAAGATACCAACTTAGTGCTAAACTGGGAAAAATGTCACTTAATGGTATCAGAAGGAATTGTTCTAGGTCATAGAATCTCTGAAGTAGGTATCGAAGTTGACAAAGCTAAAGTCGAGGTAATCGAAAAATTACCTCCACCAATTAATCTAAGAACTCTAAGGGGATTTCTTGGACATGCAAGATTTTATAGAAGATTTATTGCAGACTTTTCGAAGATAGCAAAGCCTCTAAGTCATTTGCTTGAAAAGGAAGTACCATTTAACTTTGAAGATAAATGTATGGAAGCTTTTCAGACCCTAAAAGCAAGGTTAACTCTTCGCACTAAAGTGCTAGTAGCACCGTTGAGGTTGCCGTTTGAAATTATGTGTGATGCGAGTGATTTAGTCAGTAGGAGCTATTTTAGGTCAAAGATATAACAAAGTACTCAAAGCAATTTACTATGCATCTCACACATTAAACGCACTCAACTTAATTATGCAACTACTGAAAAGAAGCTGCTGGTGTAATTTTTGCCTTAGATAAGTTTAGATCGTATATCGTTGGATCTAAGGTTATTATCTATACAGACCATTCAGCTTTGAAGTATCTGCTAAGTAAGAAAGATGCTAAACCTCGTCTTCTTAGATGGATTCTGTTACTTCAAGAATTTGATATTGAAATTAAGGATAAAAAAGGGAGTGAAAATGTAGTAGCAGATCATCTAAGTAGAATGGAAAATGATGAAGGAAAAGGAAATGAAATACGAGATTCATTTCAAGATGAACAACTTTTTAGGATCGATACTCCATCAACCATGCAATTATTAAAGGATAGAATACCATCAAAAGAGAATTCACCATGGTTTGGGAATATTGTTAACTATCTTACCTGTAATTACATCCCGTCTCACTGGATTTGGCAGCAGAAAAAGAAATTTTTTTACGACTTAAAATTTTACTATTGGGAGAAACCAGATCTTTTCCGAAGATGCTCGGATGGAATAATCAGAAAATGTATTCCTGATAATGAGATTTTAAGTGTTTTATCATTTTGCCATGATCGAGAGGCAGAAGGTCATCATGGAGGATGGAAAATTGCTTTTAAAGTTTTACAATGTGGTTTTTATTGGCCTACACTATATAAAGATGCGTATAAATATGTAAAATCTTGTGAATCATGCCAAAAATGGGGAAACATATCTAAAAAACATGAAATGCCTATGCAACCGATTTTAGAATGTGAATTATTTGATGTATGGGGTATAGATTTCATGGGACCTTTCCCTATATCGTTTGGAAAAAGATTTATTCTAGTAATGGTTGATTATGTCTCGAAATGGGTAGAAGCTGAAGCTCTTCCCACTAATGATACCAAGGTTGTGTTAGTAATATCATCCGCAGCGGAAGCGATTTAAGGATCTAGATCTATAAAATACACGTAATAAAATAACTAGATCTACATCTACAAGGGAGTTGTAGAACATACCTCTTGGATCTCAAAATCCAAGTTGAAGAACCGCAATAGAAAGAACGAACAAGGTGTGAAGAGCACCACGATCTTCCGTACGTGTGATCCAAGCAACTTCCGGTGGAAGGAAATTCTCGACTCGAATCCTTCCGATATGCTACCCTGAAAAATCTCCAAGATTTTCCCTCTAAACCCCTTGGCCGAATTTTTGCTCCTTCTCTCTAAGAGAAGTCGAAATTTATGTGTGTTAAAAGGCTTGGGAGAACTCTTTTTATATAGGAGAGTAAAACTTAACCTCCAAGGATTTAATAATTAATACAAAATCAATTATAATAATCCTATTAAATAAAAGATAATCCCATAATATTCTAGAACAAATCTAGAATAATATTTATCTTTATTTCTTTCCATAAATATTTATCCAATAAATATTTTATGCACATGTCTTATTAATACACAAGAAAACAATTTCTTGTTCCAAAATAAGCATGGGGGGCGAAAATTATAATGTTGACCTAGTCAATATTAATTTTGCCATAACGCAATAATTGGGCCAAGATTATGGAAAATGTCTTTTCCACATATTTAATTATTTAGCCCAACTAATTTAATAGTCCACTAAACAATTAATTTACATATCGTTTTAATAAAGTCCAACAAGAACTAAATTAATATTATTAGGATTCGACGTCCGAGAATAGCTATGCTATATTAGGAGGCACGTCGGGGACCATGGACTAATAATCAGCGGCTCCGATAAATCAAATAAATAATTATCTTACGAATGTAATAATTATATTCGATAAATCAATCACGAGAATATGCCACCATAATCCCGTGATCGCACTCCTCCGATTAAAAGATTATATTTATCTCCTCACGAGAATAATAATAAGCGTCCATTGATATAATCATTACATATGGATTAATCCTCCATAGATCTGCTCATTCTAAATCGGAAGTTACCGTTAACCCTTTTTTAGAACATCTTATCCTTATTTACCATTAACCCCTAGTGATCAATTAATTCATACAACTCACCGGTAGCTAATCGTTGTAATATGAACTCCATGGATCGATCGCTTTCTAGGATTAACAAATAAGAGAATCGTCTATCTACTTCCATAAATGGAAGGAATGGATTCCGTATCTGTGATAACACGCAGACTACTCACTCAATCCAAAGACAATGCCAAGATGGGGTAATTCGGACCACGCACTCGGTGTAATCCTTAACCGTCAAGTCAAACTTCATACCGATTCAAGCAGTTGGATCGTGATCACCTCGAGGATTAAGATATATCCATAAATATGATCATCCATTGATTCGATAAGAATTCTCGATTACGGAATTATATCGTGAACTTTAATCAAATCGGTCCAAAATTTCTATATGATATATCTATCATATATAAATGCCCCACTAGGTTCTCTTAACCGAAAGTCCGGATAAGACAATCACACCTATTGTGTTCGGGCGCATTAATAGCACGTTAAAGGAGAGACCCGATACTCTCCCGGATAAGACAATCACACCTACATCTCCCACTTGCTCTAAAGCAATGGAGACCCATCCCGTATTCTAGTACCCATTAAGCATATTATAACCATTTCAGATTCCAAAGTACACTCCGAGTATGCCGTCGTAGGATAGGTCAGTGACTCGGGGAGCACTACATCTAAATGTCATGGGTCTTAATGATTAGTCAAAGTTGTCGGCTCGAGACGATCCAGTAGAATCAAACGTTACGGTCCATCTAATCATGTGGTAATCGAGTAAACATCGAGCCCGAGATCGACTTAACGATCATCCTCAATCTGACTCAAAGTCAAAATCGATTGTATCACACATATCCAAGTTCACACATGAATATGTCCGCATATTATTCCTCGTTCTCTTCAAGATACTAAAGGACATACTAAACTTGCTTTGTTAACCGCCGAATCTAAGATTCGATCAAAGTTGACGCTTCAATAACTCGACCATCTCTTACTAGAAAGAGAATCTATCCCATTTCTCTTGATCCGAAGACTTGAGAGTCATTCCCGAGGCATAGGGTAGAACTTCCTCGTTGAATGTTGCATACACGAAGCATCATCTTATCCAATAAGATGGATGGGAAACCAATGGATCGATTCTAATGAATTCGACCGAGTCAAACTCTTAAGAAAATTGTCCAAATCTCTCATTGCAGAGAATTGTGGTATTGTCGATTCGACTTGAGATAACACACCCATGTTGATTCCAATCGTGCAAGGTTATCCTTCACAAACACTAATATATGTATGTATATATTCACTCATCAGTACTAAAATTGATATCCAGTCTACAAAAGACTTATCAATATTCTCGTCAAATCCACATATTGTAGAAATATATGACTTCCAATGACCGAGAGGTTTGCTTTTTATCCACAAAAGGACATAAGCCTTGACAACATCCCGTCATAAGTTCATAAGGCAATACCTTTTTGTTCCGAATGAATCCAGACTCCGCTTTGTTTGGCAAGTAAGTCTCAGGAATCACCCCTATTTTCTGCTTTTGAACGAAATCATGCAATACCGATTTCATTCTACTCTTTTCCGTGTAGATCCAATTACTCCCACTGGGCCTGAGACGCTCAGGTGGTTCTACAAGAGCATGAAACAATTGGAGCACCGAACTCCATTCACGGGGTTATGGCTATTAAACCAACCTCTATTATCGTAATCCTATATCACGCTCACAAAAGCGCCATAGGTCATCAATCGATCCTTAGACTACAAAGTCCGCAGAACCCGTGTAATGGGTAATGGATAAACCATACTCCCACTACATTCGGGTGGATCGAAATTCGATCTAGTTTAGTAGTATTTAGTGTTATCACCAACAACCGATGTTGGATGTGGTCCGATTTTAATCGCTTAGTAACTACCTTTAGTAAACGTATTTCAAGGTTCAAGGTTTTGATGTTCATGGACTCTATCGGGAAGGATGCAACAAGATAATCGCCCCTTCCCGATTTCAAGAATCTTATAACAAACCTTTTCTCTCAATGCTACAAGATATATAACGATTGGTCATCGACCGAACGTGTTCGCGAAATTCAGCACCTACCTTCAAGCACTCGTGTGCTAAATGCTTATATTTATGGAAGTGGGGTGAACCGAATCCACACCTTATCCGTAAATTCCAAAGCATATTCTATGTAGACTTCTCGGTCTTACATTTCAATGTAAACCGTTATTTCGCTTCCAATATCTTTATTGAGTTAAGCAGTGTATTGTAGCACATCTCAAACTATGTAAGGCATTTTAACGGTTTCTCACTTAGTGAGAACATGTCACAATGAGGCAGGCTGAGCATCAGTCCCTAGGACTATATGATGGCCCATTTATGAGTATAGAATACTCTATCTCGTTGAAAACAGAGAAACCTCAAAATATTTTGGATAAACTTACCGAGGCGTTTGAATAGTTATCGACAAGAAGTCACTACTGAAGCTCCTACTAGCTTGTATCTTTCATCGAGACTCGAAGGTCGTCATGAACAAGCTATGTTACTTCTTTATAACCATTATCCTTTCCCGATTGGAAGGAAACTTAGTCATTGAACCTTTGAGACAATATAACCAGACTGGGAGAAAGGAATCACCCTGAGCCAGTCTTCAGCTCTTGTCTTTTAGGGACTATGCACTAACTATGGAACATGAAGAAGCATTTATCTAAATATAGAAACCAATTGCTTTTAATAGTTCTTAAGATGTATTTTATATACATATCTCAGCAGTTCTAAGTGGTTTTGACTTTATCAAACAAAAGTCCGAGTCTTGGATTCGTACTACAAATGGTATATTCACTTTCTATACGACAAACAAATCATCGAATAGAAGGTAAATCCTTTCGTTCCAACGAATCTTAAACAGAAAAAATAATTTTTCCGCGATATCCAAGGATTGAATCCGAGATTCATTTCCTTATATCACTCCCACTATTCTAGCTAAAATTAATCGCCCGTTGTTTACTCTTTTAATCGTTAAATGCACTCACTACCTTGTTCTTCCAAAGAACTTAGCTCGAGAAAATCGCCAAGGATTCATAGGTTGGCGATCCAAAATCACCGCCCTTATCCTATGATTTTCGATTAATTAATTTTTGGTTCACCTTTAAAGTTTTCTCGGTTTAGATGACTAACACTTTTAGACATATTCTCCCATTCTTGACTTTCCGTGAATGGAAACGGTTTTGAACCAAATTTCGCTTGAGTAGACACTACTCTTGAACCGTGGGTGTCTATTTCGAGTGTTACTCGTCGACTTCTCGGATTTTCTAATATACCGGAAAAAACAACAAATCATAATATTAAAGCTCCCACTAGTTTATCGGTTCCAAATACCGTCTAACGAGCAATGCTTTATTTTTTATGATTTTCCGATTTTTTCTATTAGAAAATCTTATAGTTCCAATATTTCCAGAAAAACAACAAATCATAGAACTCCCACTAGTTCATCGATTCCAAATATCGTCCAACTAGCGACATTTCATGACTTTCCGGTTTTTCTATTAGAACGGTTACGTGTGTAGTCAGTTACACTTTTCTAATGTTCTAGAAAAACAACAAATCATAAAGCTCCCACTAGTTCATCGATTCCAAATATCGTCCAACTAGCGATACTTCATGATTTTCCAATTTTTCAATTAGAAAATTACTCGTGTAATCACTACACACTCAAAATTCACTAGAAGAATTTCAAAGTCCAAAATCACCTTTGATCAAAATAAGTTTGTTTTCCGTTTGACACGAATGACACTAGTGACATACCTATATGTCACTGGTTTTTAAAAGGCTTAAGAGAAAATATATCTTTCGAAAAAATAATTGCATTATCGATTAACTAGTTCAACGTCCTAGTTACTTTCCACTTTTTAACGAAGTCAATACTAGTCAATTATAAATTTTAAGCAATTTAGTAAGGGATATAATGCTGTAAATAAAATGACATATATTAATTCAAGTTTAACACTACTATACTATTTTATTTTAGGAATTGTAAACTAAAAAATAAGTCTACTCTACCATTCCAAGGTTTTAACCTCGCATCTCAGTGCCGCCTTAGGGTAGGTCAAAGAGACGACGGTTAAATCGAGACAATCTCATCAATGAATAACTTGTGAGAATCGAACATCCCACGAGAATCGAACATCCCTTTATTCATTGATTACCTTCCTTTTAGCCTAGATATTATCAAGAATACCCATGATGAGTGTGACCTACTATATCGGACCTCTTAGGTACGCCCGAGTGTGCCGTCTTAGGATAGGTCGATGACCCGACGAGTACCCGTAAATCCTATCCTTTCGGAGACCAAGCCATGAATGTTGATAGGGTGAACACCATCCTTAGGGGGACGAAATCAAAGCGCCTCGAGGCGCCACCCTTCTCTCACTTACTTGTATCTATAGTAGAGGCCGTGGGGTTGGTCGCCGCCTCCCCGCTCCCACTCAATTATATGGAAGTGGTTGTGGGTTAACTAACCACGCCTTTTGATGTT
This sequence comes from Gentiana macrophylla, assembly GCA_026214975.1. Classification (NCBI taxonomy): domain Eukaryota; kingdom Viridiplantae; phylum Streptophyta; class Magnoliopsida; order Gentianales; family Gentianaceae; genus Gentiana; species Gentiana macrophylla. The sequence goes on along the minus strand of CM047810.1, from coordinate 48,284,251 downwards.
ATCATAAAAGTACATCAAATCAAGGATTCGAATGGTGTCGGTAACGTGAGGCAAGCCTACCCGTCCTATTCGTTGGAACATATGTGACAATCCGGACGAAAATCGGGTCAAGACAAATTTATTGAGATAAGAAGAATCACCCCTCCGCTCACCGGTGTGGCTTAGTCTTGCCGGACCCCGTGCATACATCACACTAGGAGGGTTAAGTCGGTCGAGCCTAGCTCGATTGACCACCCAACCTATAAGCGAACCGCTTTTATCCAAGATTTATTGTTCTTTTACCATCATTCATCTCTCGTAGACACTACGAATCAAAACGTGATCTCGTTTGGGCTTTTACGGCGTTCACCGAGAACACACACCGAAAGACTTAACGATTTCATAACCCGTCCTCGGATCTTTAATTAGTTACTAAATTAATTAATTACCACGTATTAATTAAATTTCAACTAATTACGCGAGTTTGTATACATGCCTATTTTAATTACCAAAATTAAAATTCTACATGTATGCATGGAGTGGATTTATGATATGATGCATGTCATGGCAATTCCGATTTTATATCTATTTTATGATCAAACACATAAAAATAAAGTGCGGAAAATTTAAACACCGAGATGGATTGTTGGTACCCCCGTAACTAACCTATTAGAAAATAAATAACCAAACCCTAACTAGGGTTTACTACTTTCTAACATAATCTGCAGCTGTTCAAATTCTTCGATGATCGGGAAAATAAACGAACTCGGATCGAGACGAAACTTTCCAGATCTGTTCTTCATTCCTCGGGCTTCAATATGGACGGTTGGATCGGAGATTTGACTTGTCAATTTTCCCCAGTGAGCCGCTCAACTTGCTGCTGGATCTGACTTTTACAGCAGTGCCTCAAAGACTTCCCGAGGTCGATCGGAAATCGAGATGAATCCCGATCGACCTGAAATTTTTATTCCAGGTCAAAAACTCCATATTTATCGATCTGACCGGTTGGATTTGCGTTTCAACGGTCCAAACTTTCCCAGAAATTCGAGGAAGTCACAGGTAGGGTTTCTGTGAATCCTGCGTTTTTCTGTTACAACAGCTTCTTTGCAGCAACGAACGGATATCAAAACGGACTCTGATCGACGCGAAATTTTGTGGAATTGATCATCACATTTTCTTATTTCTTCTGACCGGAGGGATCGTCGTTTCAACGGCTCGATCAACGGGAAAAACGAAATAACTAAACAGCTCTTAAACAGATCTAATTACTGGAAATTAAAATTGCAATAAAAAATAAATTACATAATTTCCTATATTTCATATGAACGAATTTTCATCGCGTTTATGAGTTTTACAATAGATCTAACGGGTAAACAAGCATCTCAAACCCCAATCCATCTCTTCAACCACAACAATCGCAACATAAAAATAAACATATATGCATCGCCCCTAAAAAATTGGGACAAAAAATCTACATGTTTACTCACTCACTAGATCTAATATTTTATACGTATAAATATAGATCACCATGGCGACATCGATACCAATCATTAGTAATATCATCCGCAATGAGCGATTTAAGGATCTAGATCTATAAAATACACGTAATAAAATAACTACATCTACATATACAAGGGGTTGTAGAACATACCTCTTGGATCTCAAAATCCAAGTTGAAGAACCGCAATAGAAAGAACGAACAAGGTGTGAAGAGCACCACGATCTTCCGTGACGTGTGATCCAAGCAACTTCCGTGGAAGAAAATTCTCGACTCGAATCCTTCCGATATCTGCTACCCTAAAAATCTCCAAGATTTTCCTCTAAACCCTTGGCGAATTTTGCTCCTTCTCTCTAAGAGAAGTCGAAATTTATGTGTGTTAAAAGGCAGGAGAACTCTCTTTATATATGGAGAGAAAAAACTTAACCTCCAAGGATTTAATAATTAATACAAAATCAATTATAATAATCCTATTAAATAAAAGATAATCCCATAATATTCTAGAACAAATCTAGAATAATATTTATCTTTATTTCTTTCCATAAATATTTATCCAATAAATATTTTACGCACACGTCTTATTAATACACAAAGAAAACAATTTCTTGTTCCAAAATAAGCATGGGGGCGAAAATTATAATGTTGACCTAGTCAATATTAATTTTTCCATAACACAATAATTGGTAAGATTATGGAAAATGTCTTTTTCCACATATTTAATTATTTAAATTTCAACTAATTTAATAATTCACTAAACAATTAATTCACATATCGTTTTAATAAAGTCCAACAAGAACTAAATTAATATTATTAGGATTCGACGTCCGAGAATAGCTTATCTTTATATTAGAGAAGCGCGTCGGGGGCCATGGACTAATAATCAATCGGCGGCTCGATAAATCAAATAAATAATTATCTTACGAATGTAATAATTATATTCGATAAATCAATCACAGGAATATGCCACCATAATCCCGTGGATCGCACTCCTCCGATTAAAAGATTATATTTATCTCCTCACGAGAATAATAATAAGCGTCCATTGATATAATCATTACATATGGATTAATCCTCCATAGATCGCTCATTCTAAATCGGGAAGTTACCGTTAACCCTTTTTAGAACATCTTATCCTTATTTACCATTAACCCCTAGTGATCAATTAATTCATACAACTCACCGGTAGCTAATCGGTGTAATATGAACTCCATGGATCGATCGCTTTCTAGGATTAACAAATAAGGGAATCGTCTATCTACTTCCATAAATGGAAGGAATGGATTCCGTATCTGTGATAACACGGACTACTCACTCAATCCAAAGACAATGCCAAGATGGGGTAATTCACCACCACGGACTCGGTGTAATCCTTAACCGTCAAGTCAAACTTCATAATGCGATTCAAGCGGTTGATTGTGATCACCTCGATTAAGATATATCCATAAATATGATCATCCATTGATTCGATAAGAATTCTCAATTACGGAATTATATCGTGAACTCTAATCAAATCGGTCCAAATTTATATGATATATCTTTCATATATAAATGCCCCACTAGGTTCTCTTAACCGAAAGTCCGGATAAGACAATCACACCTATTGTGTTCTCAAGCGCATTAATAGCATGTTAAAGGAGAGACCCGATACTCTCGATTAACTTCACTACGGGCTAATTGTATTTTAAGTACATCTTCACTAACTCAATCCTCCCGTGTATATACCATACACTGAGTTAAGTGATTACATAAACGATATACTTTTGGGTTTTCTGTAGTGTAAATACTATTGTCACATCGGTGATTATGAGAATAATAAATATGAATAATAATATCATTTCATTTATTAAATAAACAATTACAAAATTGTCTTTCGGGCATTACACATAACAGGTTGTGCTAAAGTTCCTTAAAAAGAATATATTTACAAGATATGGCACTCCGAGAGCTATCATTAGTGATAGAGGTTCACATTTTTGCAACCGACCATTTACTAAGATAATTGAGAAGTATGGTGTAACTCATAAACTAGGAACACCCTATCATCTGCAAACTAGTAGACAGGTAGAGGTGTCTAATAGAGAAATTAAAAGGATCGTGGAGAAAACAGTGGACTCAAATCGTAAAAATTAGGCAGAAAGACTAGATGATGCATTATGGGCATACAGAACAGCCTTTAAAACACCAATTGGTTGTTCCCCTTATAAATTAGTTTATGGTAAATCTTGTCATCTCCCAGTTGAATTAGAACACCGAGCTTTATGGGCTGTTAAATTCCTAAATTTTGATCCTAAAGCTGTTGGTAATCATAGGTTACTTCAGTTAACAGAACTGGAAGAATTTCGACTCGATTCTTATGAAAATACTCGAATCTACAAGGAACGCACAAAAGCTTTCCATGATAAGAAAATCTATAGTCGTGAGTTCCATGTAGGTGATCGAGTACTTTTATACAATTCACGTTTAAAGTTGTTTCCAGGAAAGCTTAAATCTAGATGGACAGGTCCATACGACGTAACTAAAGTCTATAAGTGTCCTGAGTCATTGAACTAACTGATGGAAAAACAACTTTCATAGCTAATGGCCACAGGGTAAAATTATTCGTGGAAACTGAAGGGATACCTCAAACAGAAGAAATATTATTGCTTAACGACCCTCCAACGGATTAAGGAAGCAGGAATTCTAAACTCAGCCGATTACGGGTACTATCTTTTTAATTCACTTTTTAATATGCAATTTAATTAGTTTCGTCTTTTACCGGATAGACGTTAAAGAACTGGAATGCCTTTCATAGATAGAATAGAAGTTTTTATTTTACTTTTAAAATTAGGTGTAGATAAAGATGTTGCCTTTAGAATAGAAGCCTTAGTTTTTAACTTGAACAAGGAGGCGATCACGCCAAATCGTAGAAAGAGATCTTTGTAATGGAAAATCGAGAAGTGCTATAAAAGAGAAGGGCAAGATTTCTAAAGAGATGTAGAATCTGTGGAAAAAGTGAACATAATGGAAAATGTGAAATGTAATTAAGATGGGAACGACTAGGTGGTTATCCGAAAATCCCGATGGACAACAAAGAGAGAATTCAAACGCATCATTTCTAGGAATTAGGTTGATGGACCGTTATTATAGAAATCTTGAAGATTTAAGAATGATGGGAGTAGAATTAGATTAAGTTTATGTTTTTTTTAAGATTTCATAAAAAATTTATGATAAACTTATTTTTATATCATATATATGATTTATATGATATAATTAAGGATTATCATACCAAAAATATTTTTTTAAGCTTTTATATAAAAATTGTAATAATTTATTTTATCATGAAATAATTTTATGACTTTTATAAAAATATTTCTATGATATAATTTAAATTATTACACAAAAAAAGAAGAGAAAATCGAGTAATTACTAACGATTCGAGTCGATGAGAGTTCGGTTCGATTCGTTCGCTTTATAACCTAAAAGAACTTCACAATTCCATCATCTTCATCTTCTTCATTTCTTCAACCCAAAAAGCCGCCCCACCCCTTTTCCCCTCTTCAAAAATTTTCATCACTTTTCACCAAATTTTCTATCCCAAACTACTTAATTAATCATCTTCTCTTCCATTCCACTACATAAATTCATCACCATTACATAAAAGGATAGATTTTGCAAGCAAAGCTCTCTCTTTTTTCAACACATTTCGGCGGCCACCACCACCTATTCCGGCAACTATCTACTCTTTCTAGCTTTATAAGGTAACAATATATATATATATATATATATATATATATATAGAAATGGGTTCATATACATACCTATTGATCCATGCTTACCGTACATACTACTAAAATAGTGCATCGATCACTATTTTAGTGCACTGAATTATTGTTTAGATTAGGCAACTACAAATTGAGGAGCGAGTTTGTAGAAACTAGAAACCTAACTAGAAACACTGCTCCTCAATTTGTAGTTGCAATTGAAACAATAATTATGATGCACTAAAATAGTGATCGATGCACTATTTTAGTAGTATGTACGGTAAGCATGGATAGTATGGTATGCACGGGAACTCAACCCTATATATATATATATATATATATATATATATATATATATATATATATATATATCAATCATTTCAATTTTTATCAAGCTTTTAGTTTTTATTTTATTTTATTTTAATTTTTTAAAATTTTGGTCTAAGTACTTATTTGTGTTTGTTGTTGTTTTCGTTGTTATTTTGTCATACCATTATCGTAGATGGCCTCATCATCTAGGAGAACCTCTAAGAAAAGAAAGCCAGATAACCCTGTAGTAGTTCCGGTTCATGAACCGCGGCCTTTAAACGAACTCGAAGAAGCCGTTTCTTTTGAGAAACCGCTAGTGATGAAGCTAAGAATGCCTATAATGGATTTTTTAGTAAGTGCGGGGTTACTTTAGAACGTGGTATTGATTTTGACTGCTAGGAGAAGAAGTGAAAAAAAATCTTTCAAAAAAGGGAATGGATGGAAATTGCAATGGAACGCACTGGTAACATAAATGTCACAATGGTAGCCGAGTTCTATTCTGTTTTGTCTACTTATGATAGGGCTACTCTTGAAGAACTAGAAAATATCCCTCTTAGGACGGTTAATGTCACTTTCAATCTCATCATGATTAATACTATTTATGGTTTACCTGAGATACTTGAGGATGATGATTATCATGCTGTTTGGAATTTAGACCTACCTGGTAGACTACAGGCTAAATCATATGAAGCTCAGTCGCCTTTGATTCCACAAAGAGTATGGAAGGATAATAGGTTTCCTTATGGACATTGTATAAGGGACATAAGGGCTATCAAGCAATTTATAGGATATAATGTTAATCCTTCGGCTCATCTATGTGCTTATGGTCGTGAGGATGTTGTTTTAGCCTGGCTATGGTTCATGACATTCCAATAAATGCTGGGAAGCTAATCTTTACCAAGGCATGTGATTTTGCTAAGAATAAAACTCGAGGAGGACGTTTGCCGTTCTCAATCTTATATCTCGCCTTGTGTGATCTTCATGAAGTACCAAAATTACCCTCAGATAGGATTATGTCACCTTGTGCTCCACTTATCGGTCAAAAACTAACTGCCTTGCCTGCTGGTAGAATCGATTACAATAACCCAAATCGCCAGCAGCAACAACAACAACCACCTCCATCTCCTATTCATACTCCAGCATCTCGAGCTCCTAGGCAGTCACAGCAGCCGCAGCCACTTCAGAGCCAGAATAGCCAGATTGAGGCTATGTTTCAGCATATGGTTCAGGCTCAGGCTAGAACTGATGCTAATATAGCTTTAGCTTGTGAACAGAATAGGAAGTGGGCTGAGGATCTTAGGATTGGCCAAAGAGGCCACAGATCTTTCATCGGTGAAATAGATCCCAGATATGCAGAGATTTACGCTCGTTATTCTCGTGAGTCACCGACCCATACACTATGCCGATTGATTCCACCTATTCCACCACCGCTTTTATTCGGGGACTATATGCCGTCATCCATAGGACGAGGGTGGTATGTTTACGAGTTCGTTTGATACATCCATGGGCATGGGAGGAGTAACTTCAGATGGCGGATGTGACAGGCGGTCTCTCGGCTCATTTGGATTGGAAAGTTCGGTGACGATGACAACTAAGCGGACTCAGGCTACATTTCAAGCATCTACTTCAACAAATCCACAATTCAAACTATGATTTCAAGTTTGACTCGGTCTTTAGGGGCTGATTTTACTTAGTATGTTTGGATCATTTTCACTCATTTCGACTCATCTTATGACGAAGATGAGGATTATGATGAAGATGAGTAGTTTAAGTAAACTTTTCCTATGTTACGATGTGTAACGATACACTATGGTTTGATTTTTTTGTTTTAGATCGCTTTGATGCACTCGTGGTTAGTGCACTTCGTAGTTTTACGTTTTTCCGTTGTTTCTATTTTATTAAACTTTTTCCCATGTTTTAGATAAAAATGTATACATACACACACCGATTGAACTGATAGAACACCACCTGAAATGCAAAAATGCGTGATCGGACATCAGAGCACCGCGCGCGACGCCGGTCATCGACCGCCCACGCCGGATCCGTGTACTACCGACCTTCTTCAGTTGTTTCCTATCTATTTACATCATTTCTATATAAGAAACAAATGCCTCATTCCTCAAATTGCCAATTCGATTCATAAAGCCTCTCGTTTTCTTATAAAGACCATATAAAATGTCCGATCATTCGTCAGTTAACAGTTACTCTCCTCCTCATACCCCAAATTCTGTGCTTCCAAATCCCGAATATTATTATCCAACTTTTCACCCAATACCTTATAATTATATGAATAACTCAAATCCAAATCCTTTTATCAGTACTTTCAATCACACCGGTGCTGATTGAAAAGGGTTTAAACTTTCGGAAAGTAGATAATTGGGCATTCATACGGATGCAAGGTGATGGGTGGGAACGTTTTTGTCGTATGCCAAGAGGAAGTGTTAACATTACGATGGTTAGAGAATTTTATTCCATGTTGTCAGAAGCTACCACGGTCGGAGCAACACAGGCTGTTACAGTTAGAGGTGTTGTTGTTCCTTTCACATCTATTGTCATAAATAGCGTTTTTCATATACCACCTGTCCAAACATCACCGACTAGTCATTTTGAGTATCAATGGAGACTTGATACTGCTGCTGGATTCATTAACAAAAGGGAGGAATCTTACCAAGTCATATTCTCACAGTACAATAATAATCACGAGATTTCCACCTCTGCCTTACTTCCCCATCTTAGAACGTGGAAACATTTCATCAATTCCCGAGTATACCCTACTGCTGATTTTTCAAAAATCAGTGATGATGAAATGTTGTTGTTATATGCCATCTCTTGTGGAGCTGTTATAGACTAGGGAGTCTTAATTCAAAAGGCTGCTATGAGTTTTGCCTTTGGGAGGCAACCAAACCGTCAGCCTATGCCTTTTGCATGGTTGATATCTCGCATTTGTACCCATTTGGCTAGGGTCCGAGAAAGAGCGACAGATGAAATCTTCCCTGCTTGCCTTCCTTAGGTTGGGATATTACCAGTTGGTATCCCAGGCGGTTCGTCTAGTGAAGAAGATTAGATGTTTTATGATGAAAAATTCAGTTGAATTAAGTAAGAATAAGTTAGTTTAAGAAAAAATAAATTAACTTAGTTTCAGTTTTTTTTAGTTTAGAGTATTATTTTAATAGTTAACTTCTACTTTCTATAATGTTGTAATATATTTGTCTGTTTTTAATTAACTATGTTTCGCCTTTATGCTATATAAACGCTCGTCTATTTGACACATAAAATATTCAACCATTATAAAAATTTATTTTATTTCCTAAACCAACTTTTACTACTCATTACACATCGAGACGATGCCAATTGTAAGTGGGGAGTAGAGATTGGTTAGTAAATAAAATGAATTTAATATATCAATTACTGATGCACTTAGTTTAATTATCCTTAAGGAAATAAATGAAATAATATATAATTATTATAATATGGATAGTATATTTGGATAGAATAAAATTTTAATTAAGTAAAGTAATCTTGATATATTATTTCTATATTATTTATATCTATTTTAGATTTTTATCAAGATTTTAAGTATGTATACCTAGATAAATAGTATGAAATATTTTTTTATGAAATTAGACAAAAGTTACTTATAATTATAATGAAATTTTAGAATGATTTTCTTTTCAAGACAAGTATGAATTTGGAATCGGATTAGGAGTGATGAGATTTTTGGCATTACTTTGACTAACTATGGCCAAATAAGCCTACCCGAACGTAATTTCCAATTTTTGTCCCCACCTCAGCCTTGTAGAGTGATCAAGACCTCACTCGAAATTAGCCATTATGATTAACTAGATATAACCGACCCTTAACTTAAAATGGTCTACATTTCCTTGAAATCCCGCAAGTTTAGTATGTGCTTATGGATAGCGGTGACGACATTGAAATTCAATAATGGTATATGCTGAGATTGGAATAAATATTATTCGGAAGGCAATCTTTTATCAAATATTGTTATTTTCTAGAAAAAGAAAAAATTGGAATAGTTAGGTACTGATGTATTTGTTCTCACCTCATGACGCTTGAAAGATAGTCGATTCTGGTAATGAGTTCGGATATGTTAGTATTCTGAAGAAAAAAAAGAGAAAGAAAGAAATAATATGGTTAGTAGATTTAAATTTTGAAAACAGTGTCAGGATATTACTGATCAAGGTATTTTTGATCAAAAGTTGAAGGTGTAAGTACGTACGACTTGCTTCTATTTCTTTTGATTTTCCTTTATTATCCTTTCGATTAGCCAAACACCCTGAGCCTGAACGTTATAAGCCATTTTGCCAACTACTTGACTTAGTCCTTGATTCCGAAATTTCATATAGTGGCGATTACAAAGTTATTCTAAGTATTTTATTTTATATTTATTAAGTAATTCATGTAGAATTTCATTTAGATAATATTTTATAACTAATTTATTAAGTTATACACACTTTTTATTTTTTTAATAATCTTAGATAGATAAAATTAATATAATTATAATGTTGACAGCATACGTTACTAAGTTAGAAATTTAGTCTAGAAGAACTATATTATTTACATTATAACATTTTATATATTATCGCTGATTTTGCTCGGGGACGATCAAAAGCTAAGTGGGGAGTAGTTGATGTATGATAAAAATATAACTATATTATATGACTTTTTATATCGTATTTACGATAATATCGTATAAATTCTATAAAAATATATCTAAAAACTCATAAAAATCTAAATCGTTATAAATAGATATTATCGTTATAATTTTAGTAAAACTTATAGTTTTTGTGGTCAGAATTACTGTGGCTCGTGTTTTTGACTGTTTCAGGGTACGTATGATGTAAAACTAAAGAATTAAAATCGAAACAGTAGAAAACCGAAGAAAGATATTTTTCAAAGTCCGGCCCGAACCGAAAAAACCCGGCTGAGCCGGAATCTCCTCGCCACCAAAGACATGGGCACGCGACACCAAGGAATCTCCATCAGCAGCACCGCCCGCGCTGGTGCATAACCGCCCGCGCCGCCTTGTACTCCAGTCTATAAATACTCATCGATTGCGAAATTTTGTGAGAGTGTACCAATATATATATATATATATATATATATATATATATATATATATATATATATATATATTATCTTTAGTTAGTTTCTAGTTACGTAGAATACCGTAAACGGCACTCTGCCGAAATAATAATGTAGTATAAGTCTCGTGTAATACGTAGAAGGATTATCAAGGCTCGTTGTTGTTAAAGGAGTTGCTATTTCCGGAGAATACGGCTCGATGCTTCAATTGTAATCGTAACATTCTAATGTATTTATGTTTGTTTGTTGTTATTAGTATCTATATATTAGTTATAATGATATTCGCTAACTCTATATCTAGCCAAGATATGAAATTGAATTAGTTTTATCTTTTTTAGAAATAGATGATGACTATGTTAAAATTGAATTAAAATCGATTATAATGAATCTCTTTCTATTTGAGCTTAATGAAAAGTTAAAATTGAATTAGCTACTCGATTTAACAAGAATCGTAACCTAATGATGAACTCGGCCAGGAAGTAGTTAGGATACGCGATCATGAATAGAAAGACCGGAGGGTAAAAATGGCGTCTCGACAAATGTAATCCTATTTCCTACCCGGGGCGATTTGTCCTAGAAAAATAAATCTTATTGAAAATTGGACTCAAGAGATTATCACGTTAAAATCACTGTTTAATTGAGCAATACTCAAAATACCAAATTATGATGATAAAACGGAGTTCCCGAGCTTGAGGATGCCATTAGACAGAGGACTTTTGGCATATGACAATTTCATACGCTCGTGTGAGGAGGAGTTGTCTAGCTTAGGAGTACACCGGTTCATATATAATTGAATAACCTTAAAATAAGGATAGATCAAGCACATCTATTTCTACTAAAAAGATATACTGATTCAGTGACATATTCTTGGCTAGTAACTAATAATATTACTAGTATTTATATCCTATATATTGTATTGGTACCTATATATATTTATATCTATATATATATATATATGTATTTCTATATATTTATATATATATTTATGTATCTATATATATCTGTTTAGTTTTATGCATTTATTTACTGTTTTACGATTACAAAAAAGGAAAAACTGCGACTTAGATTGAGTTAATAACAGCTTCTTGGTGTTTAGCCACACTCTGAATTACCACACGCTTCCCTGAGGATTCGACACCTGACTCACCACACTAGCACTACAATTTGACCCGGTACACTGCCGGTAAGGATTGTATAGCATAGAAATAGTCCGTCAGTACAGCTTAAGACTGCTTGGGTTTCTGTAAGGATAGAACTAATGCCAGCACATGAATCATTGTGGTACAGTGTTTGTGGTGGCTGTAATAAATCGATCACAGCAGTAGTTGGTGAGAATCTTTACAGCAATGCCTGCGCTAAAGAGAAAGAAGTTATCACTACTAGAATTTCCCGGATTTGTGACGAATTTTTGTGACGAAAACTGATCGTCACAAATTTCCGACAATATTGCGACGAATTAGCGACAAACCACATATTTCTTTTTTTTTTGCAATAAATAGGGACAAAATTGTGACAAAATATGTACATGGCAAAATGTATGTGACTATTTTGTCACAAATCTTTGCGCCAAATTCGGGCGCCATAATTTGTGAGAATTCTGTGACAAACTGGCTTGGTCATAAAAGTCTTCGTTGCTAATCTGCCGCTAACCGACATATCTGTCCACATCGCAAAATTGTCACATATTTTCCACAAAATTGCTACGAATTAGCAACAAACCGCGTAATTCTTTTTTTTGCAATAAATTGAGACAACATTGTGACAAAATATGTACGTGGCAAAATGTATGTGACTGTTTTGTCACAAATCTTCTCGCCAAATTCGGGCGCCATAATTTGTGAGAATTATGTGACAAACTGGCTTGGTCATAAAAGTCTTCATTGCTACTCTGACGCTAACCGACATATCTGTCCACATCGCAAAATTGTCACATATTTTCGACAATATAATGATAAAAATTTCCCGGATTTGTGACGAATATTTTTTGTGACGAACAATGTTCGTCACAAATTTTCGACAATATCTACGAATTAGCTTCAAACCGCATAATTCTTTTTTTTTTTTTTATAAATTCAGACAACATTGTGACGAAATATATACGTGGCAAAATGTATGTGACAATTTTGTCACAAATCTTTTCGCCGAATTCGGGCGCCATAATTTTGAGAATTTTGTGACAAAATGGCTTGGTCATGAAAGTCTTCGTTGCTAATCGGACGCTAACCGACATATCTGTCCACATCACAAAATTGTCACATATTGTCGACAATATTGCTACGAATTAGTGACAAACCGCATAATTCTTTTTTTTTTTTTGCAATAAATTGAGACAACATTGTGAAAAAATATGTGCGTGGCAAAATGTATGTGACTATTCTGTCACAAATCTTTGCGCAAATTTGGGCGCCTTAATTTGAGAGAATTGCAGTGACAAAATGGCTTGGTCTCATGATGCTAATCTCACGCTAACCGACATATCTATCCACATCACAAAATTGTCACATATTTTCGATAATATTGCTACAAATTTCTGGATTTGTGATGAAAAATTGTGATTTAAAATGGTTCATCAATAATTTGCGACATCATTGCTACAAATTAGTGACAAAACATTTTGTGTTTGTTTTGGGTTGGAGTTTTTTTTTTGGTTTCTTTAGATAAAGTGATTGAAATAATGATTAGAAAGTTAAGATGTTTTTTTGAAATTTGTGTAGATTATGAAATGATTGGTGAAATTAAGTAGAATAATGAATAAAATAATGGTAAAAAAGGTAATAAAGTTGATAAAGTGAAATGATGAGAGATGATTTAATATTTTTTTTATTTGTAGTTGAAGATTTGATTGGTGGGAGAATTGTAAGAAATGATTGGTGATGTGATGTAAAAAAAAAATCTCAAAAAAACTTTTGGCAAAACAAACGGAGTTAAGATTATTGAGTAGTGATTTCAACCCGGGGCTCGTTAATTATTCGGTTGAGGATTTCAAACCCGAGGTTCGTTAGTTGTTTCAAGATTTTAAACCCGAGGTTCGTTATTGAGTAGTGATTTCAAACCCGGTTCCTTAGTTAGTCGGTGATGATTTCAAGCCCAAGGTTTGTTAGTTATTTCAAGATTTTAAACCCGAGAATCGTTATTGAGTAGTGATTTCAACCCGGGCTCGTTAATTATTCGGTTGATGATTTCAAACCCGAGGTTTGTTAGTTATTTCAATATTTACCGAGGCTCGTTATTGAGTAGTGATTTCAAACCTGGGGTTGTTTAGTTAGTCGGTTGATGATTTCAAACCAAAGGTTCATTATTGAGTAGTGATTTCAAAATTGGTGCTCGTTAGTTAGTCGGTTGATGATTTCAAACCCAAGGTTCGTTAGTTAGTTCAAGATTTCAAACATGAGGTTCGTTATTGAGTAGTAGATTTCAAACCCGAGGTTCATTATTGAGTTGTTATTCAAACTCAGGGTTCGTTATTGAGTAGTTATTTCAAACCTAGGGTTCGTTAGTTAGTCGGTTGAAACCCAAGGTTCGTTAGTGAGTGCATGATGTGAATCCCGATGTTCATTAGTGAGTTAATGATTCAAAGCCCGAGGTTCGTTAGTTAGTCATGAGTTAATGCTTTGAAAATTGAGGTGTGTTAGTGAGTTAATGATTTGAAACTCAAGATTCAAGTCTCGAGTTCATGATATGAACCCGAGGTTCGTTAGTTAGCTTGGCATGAGTCAATGATTTGAAACTCGAGGTTCAAGTAGTGAGTTCATGGTTGAAACCCGAGGTTCGTTAGTGAGTTCATGGTATTAAACCCGATACGTGTTAATGATTTGATACCCGAGGTTCGTTATTTACTCGGAAAACCCTCGCCGTTCCCATCTCCTCCTCCTTCCTCAAAGTTTTTCCCTTTTATTCCTAAAAATATTAGATGATGAATTGGAGAAATGTAGCGCATTTAGAAAAGAAAAGGTGTGGAATAAAGGAAAATTAGAGGATGGTGGAAGGTAGCTAAGGAGATTTCGCGGAAGAGGTGAAAAGGGATAAGAAGGTGTCCTTTCGAGAAAATCCCGATAATTTCATCTCTGTTTGCAATTCTTTCCTCTCCTTCCTTCGATATATCGTCCGTCCACGTTGACCCCGTGTTCTTCCTGACAAATCCGCCAATGGTATGTCCTTTTACGTTTTTTCAATTTTTTTAACATCGATCGTTTTTAAACTTTGCTCGGAATGATTCCATTTTTTGCCTGGGGGTAAGCATGTTTTTGGTTTATTGATTTATCGATTTATCTATAAGACTAATTGAGTTAAGGAAGTCGGGAGGCCGGATTTCTTAAGTAAAGATGCTAAAAAAATTCTTGTTTGTTTATGGACTAGATTAAGTGATTACCGAATTTTGTTTTCAAACTATGGTGGGAAAGTTAAATTGGTTCGGTTGTTTAATAGCGATTTTAAAGTCAAAGGCAGAGTTTTGGTAAATTAGGCATCTTTTAGCATTGGGGTGCTCTCTTGTTAACACACACCTTGACGGAGATCATAAGAAATCTGTGCCCTCGTAGAATCTAGTGTGTGTCCTTTCTTGTGGAAATTGCGGCTTTGTCTCAAATTCATAGATAATCATGTTGAAGTGTGTATGTGTGTGTGGCGCTTATGTCTTGCTTTATGTCTTTGGTTTGACATTTACACAAAGTTTGTCTTAAATTGGATCGTTTTACATGGATTTAATACCACTCATCTCTCTCAGCATTTACGGTTTTGCTGTGAAGGTGTGGAAGTGTTGGAGAAAAGCCTAGTACGTTGGCTCCTAAATGTGGAGGATTATAGCGGATCGGTAGCGAGAATAATTGTTGCAGGATCCGGGCAGCTTTCCCTTATGCAAGAGTCATCTCTGCTTCCAAGCCTCGAGACATCGAATCTCCATTTAGCTTCGAGACTCAGAAGCCGCTCTCCGCTCGCATTTTTAGGTTCGACATTTGCTCTGTTTTAGTATTTTTATGGTGTTCGATTTAGTATTTTGCATATAATGTCATTTCCATTTGCGGATTGTGATTGTTTTTGCTAATTTTGATTAGGTCACCAGTTGAATTGAGTTGTGTTAACATTCAATCTATGCTCTTGTATCACTCTGTCACCGCTCTACTTTTCTCACTTCCATGCTTTACGCAACCCTAGAGCTTTGGTTGGACTCTTGAAGGTAATACTTCCATTCTTTGTTGCTAAATTACTTTTGTTTTTAGTATTTCAAGATTTATTATTGTTGTTTGGATTTGTTTAGTTGGAATATTTGAATGCTATGATTGATGGAATATTTTATTTTGATTTATGCATTTTAAACGAAGTTGTGATATTTTGTTCAACTCTTTCATGGTACTGGCAGTTCATATCTTTTTGTTGTTTTATTTCGTTAGTAAATTAATCTTTCTTGAAATGATTTTCCCATTTTGTCCTAATATGTTTATCACAGATTGTTAATTGGGCTCGACCAAACATGAAGGTGGCACTTAATGAATGATTCACTATGAAATACTCAAAACACTTCATGAAGTAAGCGTCAAGACTATATGATTACGTTGACTCAGTTCACTCTTCCTGTTATTTGAAACTTACTAAAAATCACATAAAATGATGTTTGAAATATTGGATGGAATTAGTATTTTCCACTAATAGAAGTAGTTGCCTTATGTGTTCTTTGCTTCGTGGCTGCTTCCATCTATTAATTGTGTATTGGTATTAATGCGTAAATTGCTCGACTGCTTTTGCGTATTTTTATATATTAACACTTATTTTTGTTTAATTTTTAGGTTTGATGATGGATGATGCAAGTCTTCATGTTGTTTTCATGTAAAGTTCAAGTGGTGGCCGTAGAATCTTGTTCAGGTTCATCTTCTTGCCCTATAGTACTTTTAATCCGGAAGAACTTTGAGCTATTTTTATAATCATTCATTTCGATTATCTTTGTGAATGTTATTTTTTGTACCTATGTGATGCTCAAAGTCATTTCTTGTGTGATAATCTGCTTTTAGTTAGCATTATGTCCATAGTTAATTTCATCCTTAAACATTGTTCACTCCAGGTGTTGTTATGTTTTTGTTTATTCATGGTTTAAACGGTCCATATTTGTTCTGTTTTTATTTTTATTTATTTGAGAGGTTTGTTCTATTTCATGATACCCAAAAATAGTTTTGTTAAACTTTTGATAGACCCATCACTCTTGTTATCGAGTTAACGGAATGATAAGAATATGTTGCAAGGCACTAGTTCATTATACAAACTAATCTCTCTCAAAGATCCATCACACGAAAGGCTCATTCTCATTGTGCATTCTAGAGGTTCTAATCGACCTGTGAGGTAATCTTAATTTCCTTATACACACACACCGGCATACGATGGATTCTTTACTAATGTAAGTACCATACAATAACTATTCTAGGTGCTAACTGTCCAATGTATTAAAGCAAAATTTTAATCTGATTTATAGCGCTACTTAATGAAGTTTCTTATTTTATACTTCAAGTATCTATTTGATGTTTGGGCTGATGGAGGCTACAAATCTGAGCATTTCACAACAGCAAAATAGAAAGCTTTATTTGAATACCATGTGTCCTTAATTTCTTTGTTGCCGCAATTACCTACCGGAATTGTAAGTCTTGACTTAAAAGCTCAGATATCTAAATGAATGTTTTACATTCAGATTTTGACTAGTTTCATGTAATCGCCACTTTGCGACTTTTGGAGATTCTAAATCTCTTACGATCGAAGAGGATGACAAAATGAAGAAGAATAAAGGTATGAGTCTTTTTGTATCTTGTTATTGTGTTCATACCTTATTTTCTCTCATCGTATTGTAATTCTACGTAGTAGAATGTTCAGAACTTGATACAAGTTGAATCAATTTACGAAAAAGTACATGAACTTCACTATATGAAAAGACAATTTGAATGTTGCAAATGTTAAGATATTTACTGCACTGAAACATGGATTTGGGAGAGACAGGAAGCAAGAAAAGAGGAATGGTGCTTCATTTACAATTACTTTGTCACTTGCATTCAATCATGTCAATTATTATGTCGATATGCCCGCTGTAAGTCATTTTATGAAGATCTTTGAAACTATATATATATATATATATATATATATATATGTACATACATACATACAATTTTATCCGTGTATGACTGTATCTATATCCATCGGGCTATGAAAAAGCAAACAATTGACGATACACGTCTGCAACTATTAAGAGATGTTAGTGGTGCATTTAGGCCTGGTGTTTTAACAGCATTAGTATGTGTGAGCGGTGCTAGAATAAACTTTTTATACTCCTCATCACTTGTAATGTGAGGAAAGTCCGTCTTACGGAAAGCACTTCCAGTCAATTGTGTCTGCTTATCTTTTCTTGTTGCATCTTCATAGTTTTATTTAAAATTAGATTTAGAATAGCAAAAACCATGTAAATTTTAAGCAATTTTTGTTCTATTTTACTAGATGGTTATAAATATTTGTGCAGATTGAGGGTGATATTTTGGGTGTAAAGAGAGCTATTGTTGGTGTGACGCATTTCCTTCAAGATTGTCCACCAAATGTTGGCAGAACATGGGTGTCGAGTAGCAGAGAATGTTCTTGGTGAAGTTACTTTTGGGTGGCCAAGGCAGAGAAGTTTAAAGAAGCAGTGATGATTGTCCTACCATATCTTTGGAACAAAAGGACCCGGATTCCCGATGATATGCGAGAAAAAGCCACACGAGTGGACATGTGCTAGCGGTGAAAGCGAGATCGTCATGATTTTAAACATGTTCATCGGGATGTTTAACAAGACCGGACACTTTTAGAGACGATTGCTCGTTCACAAGATTGAGTTGTTTTCGGTGATAAAACCATTAGTCTCTTGTATTTGTCTCATTAATCATGAATAATAATGATTTCATGTTTTGAAATTCTATTTGACTCAATTATGAATAAAATGATTCGCTTCAGTTTCATGATCATGGAAGTGTTTTGATTATTTATGCTATTGAAACGTTTAATTTAAGAGAACATTTATAATATTGAATATAATTTTTGTAAATAATAAATATAATAAAAATGTGAAATATAAATTTTGTTACAAAGTCATAGCAACTATTGATTTTGACACAACAGTCCGTTACAAATATAGGTAAAATTTGTTACAAATTTGTCAAAATACTTTGTCACAATTTTATCGTAAAACACCATCACAAAATTAATTCAAAATAGTAGGGGATAAATGTCACATTTTTATTGCTAAATTTGGTAGCAAAATTGTCACATGAATTTATCACATACTAATCACTAAAATCTTGTCACAATTTTATCGTAAACATTCATCCCAAATTCATATTAAATTTGTGAGATATGGTTATCACTATTTCATCAAAAAAATTGGTTACAAAATTGTCGTATTTTTTTGTCACACATTTGTCGCTATTTTATGAAGTAACTTTGACACAACACTCCATTACAAACTTATTGGAAAATTTTGTCACACATTCGTTGCAAAATAAAATTTTTGTCGCAGATTCATCACCAAATTTTTTGTCACAAAGTATGACTTTCGCACAATTTTGCCACAAAACTTAGTGACAAGGTTAATTTCGACTAAAAAATTTGCAACGGGGGTGTTCCGTGACGGAAAGTGGATTAAATCACATTGATTCGTCACAAACGAGCGTTAGTGACAAATTTGTGACGAAAACCGCCGTCACAAATCCGAGAAATTCTAGTAGTGTATACCGCGGTAAGGACGTAAAATTGTTGTATTTGTTACACACTCACATCTTTAGAAATTAAATTGAAACTACTAATGTGGTCCTTTTCTACTACTATAAAGCTGCCACATGGAGGTTTTCTTAACTGATGATACTGGGGCACTTGGTGCCACGTTGTTCTTACTGGATGCTGAGAAGATGACGAATTTTACAGCAGTCTAGATCAAAGCAGCACAAGATGAGGTAATTATGTGACTACAAACATTTATTCTTGTGCATAAAAAAATTATTGACTTGTTCTCTTATTTTTTAGTCTTTTTACTTTACTGTCCCAAAATTCAGTTTACCATGGTCAAGAGATCACACATCATATTATATCTTTAGGGTTCTCTTTATTAGTTGGTTTCAAGCATTTAGGACCAAACTTGTAATATTAGGCAGTTAGTGCATGGAAAAAAATTTATTCAGTTGTAGTCTTATTATTTTTTTAGAATTTCTTTTCTTGTTATATACAAATTATTTGTCCAGCATGTGGCTGTGGTTTGCTGCTCACTTTGGCGTTTAAGGAAGAAAAAAATGGCTCTTTAATGAACCATCTGATCTCATTCTCTAATTTCTAGACCAAAGTAACAGGAACCTTAAAGCACTGCATTAACGTAGGTATAGCCCGGAGAACCGACTTAATGAATACCTTTTTCCTAGCTGGCGATAGTAAAATGTCCTTCTGGACAACTTCTTCCAGATTTTATCGTTTAGATATCCGAACACCTGGCGCTTATTCCGCCCTGTCAAGTACGGCATCCCCAAATACTTTCCCGTTCCATCCCCCAACGGCACCTGGAGCAAATCAGAGATGATCTGGCGTTAATTGATACTTTTGTTTGCTTGGTAATGCATGCTAACTGAAATTTTGTTTAGGAAATACACCTCATATTTTATTTTTTCTAAATATGTACGAAATTGATTCATTGTTGTCAAACCCAAAGCTATTAACAGTGTATATCAATGTTCGAACATAATGCATGCGCACTACTGAAATTTTTTTTCCTTCTCCTGAAAACGAAAGATTTTTTTTTTTTTCCCTAACGGGATCCGAACACTGGTTTCCATGAGACGTTATAGTCAACTTCTTCTTTGAAGATCGATGCACTCAAGCGAAATGAAAGATTTTCATACGCACTACTGGTTGATTAATTTAAAGAAGAATAAGGGATAATGACAGTTTTTAGAATATTTTTTATTAACAGGACAACAACACATTTTTATAAAGAGAATGACAACTTTTATAGTCTGAAGGACAAAACAAAAAAAAAGAGTTAAAAAATTTATAAAAAAAAAAAAAAAAAGAAAAGAAAAAGGTCACGCCTGCTGCTGGGAGCTTTTTCTGTTTTTTTTCTTTCCTCCCTGATTTTTAACTATTCATAAACGTGATGAAAATTGCACTGATTTTTTTTATTTTTTTATGCTCTTCGTTTTTAGATTTAGTTCGATATAATTACGTCGTTTTTTCGTAAAATTCACTGTCGAAATTCACTGAATTTCGAACAATAGTGAATTTCGACAACGGATTTTTTGAAACCACCTCGGAATATGTTGAATGTGATCTCAAAATAAAGAGTATGAAAAAATAAAAAATTTGGTGAAAGAATTTTCGAATTTGAAGTTATAGGTTGAAAGATATGATTGTTTAAAAATGATGGATGAGAGAGAATGTGTTGGGTTTTTTTATTTTTATTTTTTAGGAAATGGCGTCAGATAATATAAAAAAAATTAAAATAGTTTTGTCTTTATACAAAAATTTCAAAATGTTGTCCTTCTCATAAGCGATGAAATGTTTGTGTCCTTCTCCCTCATTCCCCCTTAATTTAATTCAAAACAAAGTTAGGAAGCACTTCCTTAAAAGAACTGAGAGATTTTATGGTGCAACGGTTGTAGGAAGTTATACAATTGACATACATTAGAGCCTCTCATTTTTACTCTCTTTCACATAATACACTTTTATCGTGTGTGAATGGTTAGGAATGAGTGGTTGTAATGTATCTTGAAACCTTCCTACTACTCTGGCCAGTATTTTAAAATTTCACTAAAAGAACTACCACATATAGTATTATTATCTGGAAGGAAAAAAACTAAAAACTAAAAACTAAAAATAAAATAAAGAAATAAATAAAAAATGTCATATACCAGTAAATAATTGTGTGCAAGTATAAAAAAAATTTGAAAAGCTTCACAATTGATTAACAGCTGAAACCCATGTAATACAGGCCTCCTCCTCCCATTCTATTGCCATGAAAACCAAACATCTGAACTTAGAGACCATGAACAAATAATTACAATAATTAAGCGTATGAAAGATATACAGGAGCACATTAATACTCCTTTACATCACTGAATATATTGGAATAGTGCTTGAACCTACTTGGATAACATCCAGACAAATACAAGCAAGTCGATGGGCAATGACACAACACGTACATACGTCGTGGTGGTATATGAGTATGAATATATCTAGACAAACCAGTTACATTACACACGAAACCTTTATTTTCCGGCATTACATCACATCACACAGCCCCTGAGGCTAACAAACCACCAAGAAGATAACCCCAAGTGAATAATAGAAGATAAACAAGGCCGAGTCCATGACAGGTTACTTTTTCAAGTTCAAAGGGCAAAGAGCATTAGATTTCAGTCAGAATTGCGCACTGAGAGGTCTGTTTTGAATAACAGAGTGAAGTCGGTGTTTCCTCAGGTTTCTCCTCCGCTGACTGTTTCCCCTGCCAATTTGCATATCGTGAATTGCATAAAGTTAGCATTTCACAGCCATAAACTTTTCGATAGAAGACAAATTCCATGCAAGCTTTGTGAATGGGTGGCAAAATTCTGAGTACCAGTGATTCTACTTACCAGTACTGGTTAAGTAACATGAAAGAGTCGGTGGCTACTCGTGTTCCATCATCATTTCGGTTCCAATGGTACAAAGCATGCGTCCTATTCATTATTTCAAATGTTGAATGGCCATAGCTTGCTTCACGAAAAGCAGAATATTCTGGCTGCGGGTCTCTAAAACTAGACGAAACAAAACAAGAAAATCATGGATACTGTAAAAATCACAAAAATAGAAGCCCCAGTGGATTGCTCCAAACACTAAAGCTGAGATATTTAAGTATTCTACAGCAGGAAGATGATACCTTCCAGCAAGACCTTCCTGATTTCCTCCATCTCCAACAGTTATGTATATAGGAGCTGAGCTGTCGGGTACAGGATAACGATCTCCACTTGAGACTTTGTAGTGTATATTTGAGATACGATACTGCAATCACAAAGTGATACGAAATTCAGCGGAATAGGATTGTCATACTCTTATAAAACATGGCAACATGCATGATAAAATCACGAGAGAGTTCAAACTTAGATCAAGGAAGTAATGAATTATCTTTATCGAGAATTGTCAGCAGACACCATTACTATCACTTAGAGCTCTTACAACTGTTGAGGCAGTTAGCACCATAATTTGTTAATATTTAACATTAAATAAATAAATGTTCCCCCGTTTTGCTGGTTTGTCAAGAAAACTTATTCTTTTGGGAAATCTTGACTCCTTAATCAAATATTCTGTTATGTGTAACTAAAAAAGGAAGCAGCTATTCTAATTTGCCAGTGGTAATCAAGAGCTCAAGGAATGAAATGAACCGATCTTTCATAAGCATGGACATGCCCCGCGAAGACTACGTCAACTTGGTGTTTCACAAACCAACGCTCAAAGACAGCCCTCATACTTTCTCCTTCCATGAAGTGTGCAGCATTACTGTTGTAGATGGGCACGTGCATCAAAACAATAAGCCATGGAGTCTTCTTCCTATCAATCCTTTTAAACTCTTCTTTTAGCCACCTCCATTGAGGTGTATATTTCACTGCAGTGGAACGGGAGAGGGAAAGCCACATCAGCAATTCCAGAATATGAAATTCATGACACCGACACACAGATCTTGCACAAAAAGATCTCACCCAGGTGGAAAGATCCTTTATTCACACAAATCACCAGGTATGACAGATACAACACTGTACCAGTCGCATCATACTTATGACAACTATGTTACATCACCGTCATCAAGAAATTTCAACACACGGATCTAAGCATAACATTAAGCTAACATCATGTGTAAGTCCCATTACTTCCATAAGTGTAGGGTGCCTATCTTAGGATGTGTTCTTGTTATCAATCATAACCATATCAACTTTACAATAAAAAATCATGAGTCCAAATAAGAAAATATGCATTTCATATTAACAAGCTAAATTAGGTGCTACTTTATTTTGAAGCAACAGCTAGTCTGCCTCACATTCTGCACGACTAGTATCACGGACACAACTGAATTAATTAAAATTTAAAAATAAAGGGGGAAAAAGCAACTGCATTCGTAAGAATATGAGGTTAATACTTAAGGGGAAAAAAGTAAGAGCAAAACAAAATTACCAAATGGGGAATAGCTAGACAGGACAATTATGTGAGCTGATGCCCTCCTGATGGCGTACCAAAGAGGATTTGTGCTGTTGGAGGCTGAATAAGGCGTAGGGTATCTATAAAGATATGATTTGAAGGGAGTCACTTCCCCCTAAATGCAAAAAGGAGAACTCACTTAATAATCCAAACATAAAATATGTAAATAAACCAATAATTGACCCCAGCCATGACATGCAACATATGATGCCATCCAATTATTATAAATCATCGACTCCGTATCAGATCATATCAAAGTCCAAAAAAGAATCTAACAAAGCAGTTTCACCATAGGGCGTGACTATCAAATAACATGAACATATTTTTATTTGCATCCTATTAAATTTTGGAGCTTAATTTCTTCTTCATAGTTTTCTTAAGTTTCAAATTGAGCTTACCTGAGAGATTGTACGTGTTTACACAGCAAATTTCTCAATGACAAAAATGTACTCTATTTCGTTCAGTTAACAAGTACGTGGATTGTTATGAGATCAAAACTTGTACTTTTTCTGTACTTGGATAGTACTTATACGTCACAGGTAAGCACCAAAGGTTAAAGCATCTATATAGATAACTTTTCCCCATTCATAAGGAACAATAGGTGCAAGAGAAAACCATGACAGGAAAAAGCCTCAATACAATCATTGAAAACATAACAATAAAACATTAGACAATAATATAAAGTTTTAAGGTTTCCACTACCAAAGAATGAGCCTTAAATTTCAATACAGCAGGAAAATACAAAGGCAAAACAACTAGACTTAACAGGAAAAAACGTATTACTGTACCATATAAGGAAAATAATCTATTTCATGATTCCCAGCACACCACATCCATGGCTGATATGCTGCACTCTGCTCAATGAGACGGCCCCAAAAATCCCAACGAATACCGACATCATTGTATTGATATCTATCAGCATATGAAAGATCACCAACAAAAAGGACAGCTTGAGCACCGCTCTGCATGTAATGCTTGATGGTGGATAGAGAATTAAATGTTTGACCTAAATCACCTAAACAAGAAGAGAAGATAAATGAGTTATAGAGAGGAAACTTTGAAGAAGTCTACACTCTGCATAATGAAAGTTTCAGCGACAATGTTTGAGCCTTCACAAAACTAAGCAATTTTACAAGCAACCATCTCATTAAACATTCAGCATCCTCAGGGGCAGCTCATCTATGATTAGTGGATATGGCCGTCTACAAGTCAAGATGTCCACAAATAATTTCAAGCAAAAAAACAAAGAGGAATATCATAGGATTATATGCCAGCATCAGCCTTCTTGCGATTCTATGCATTTCCCGTCAGCCATAAGCACAAAATCTTACAACAGTCCTTCTCATAAAAAAATGTTAACATCTTACTTTCGTAACAGAAACCCAAGGAAATATTTGGACACATCTAGGTGGGACAGGAGAAGATACTACATTAACATTAGATTAGTGATCATGATTTATTGAGTGTTGGCTCATTGGAAGATAGACTATTAGACTCGAGCCTTGCTAGCCTATAGAATCCTTTTTGTCTATTTAGAAGAAAGACCAGTATCTAGCTGGTGATCAGGGAAATTAAATTGCAAGATATACTAATATGACAAGCCTTCAACGCATAAGTGAACAAAATAATTACTCACCGATGATTCCAAATTTGTAGGAGGCATCTGGGTCAATTTTCGGAGGCGTCTGAAACCAAAACCTACGAGCAGAATCGCCATCGCCAATCTCATAGTAATATTTCTTGTCGTACTAAAAATGCAAGCAAATGCAAGCAAACAGACTGTCAGCTTTCGATGATGTGACGAAACAAAAAGTTCAGAATTATTTTGTAAGAAGAATACCCGTCATCAACCACATATTTAGTGATGTAACACCTCACAAATTGCCACATCCGAAAAAATAACTGTAATATTCTTTTGATAAACAAACATGTAGACAAAAACATTTTCCACCTCTTACTACAGTCAAATATTTAAATGCCCCACTCCTAGTCAAATTTTGTTAATCCAATTCAAATCCCTTACACTGGTCTAGAGAAAACAAATATTAAGATTATTAATAACTAGCTAGACTTCTATACTGTATTCTATAATATGCCAGCACGAAGTCAATTTCCACTCAGACAAAAACAGAAAGCCACTGCTTGGCTTGTCAAATTTGAACTTACACATGTAACAGCAAAAGAAGAAAAAGATAGGCACGGAGGATCATAGTTACATCTGTAGTAGAATTTCATGAAACATTAGAATGACATGTATCTATTTTATTAACTATTATCATACATACCTTAATGCATTTGTACAGATATCATGTAGTCCTATTGAATAGCATGCTCAACGGCCCTTTTTCCCCCAAAAGAAAAATAGAACAATTATAGGTACCTCAAGGTCACCAACAAGACACTCGTGAATGTAGCCAGACTTGTATTCGTAAAACGTGTAGTTTTTCATTGTCCCCATTGCAGAAAACAGATAATTTCCTTCTGATACACCATATTTTACTTGACTGGATCCGGGTTCATCAGGTGTGACCCATGAGATTATAACCGCATTACCGTCATAGTCACCTTGGGTAAGGTGCACCTATATCAGAGAGACTAGATTTATTTCGATATATTTTTGAAGAAAATCAATGGAAGAGGAACTGGAATTGTTGAGCTTTTTTTTTTATTAAAATAATATTTACTTGGGCAGTCAACACCAAAGTGAGAAATGACTAATATCTTAGTGGGAGACATTTTTCAAAGATAGTAAAGTTTCCAAAGATTGTTAGCAGGGCATATAGCAGTTTAAAATCACGTGATCTACATTCTGACACAAGAAATTACATATACTTGGTAAAATGACAGTCCCCCAATTGAGAGGCTGCCCCCATACTCAGTGCTTGGAATAGGTTGACATGCGCAATTTGGAAAAACATAACTAAATTCTTACCAACCTAAGTGTCACACTAAAGCTTACAATAAAAGCTTGTCAAAAAATTTAAGCATCCGTGTTTGTCACAATTGTTTAAGAACATGGGCAAGTTCTTGCCAGCATAAACAGTAAATGTCCAATCGCTGTCTGGCTTGATGATCAAAATATAATTAGACATAGTGCAAAAATGAAACAGATTATACACAGTTTTATTCACCATGTCTAATCTAAAATATGGACAAAAAATAAGACAAACCACGCAAAAAGGAGAAAAACTCACTTGCTGAGGTGCATTATGACCCTTAGGAAGAGCAAAGACTTCATTGTCAAGTGGAATATCAACAGATGGCCACTCTGAACGGACAAAACTGCTAGTAACACCAGCACATCCTCTATCTATGAAGCTCAGAGCAATGGATAGTACCAGCAAAACACGAAGCACCATGTCTTCACTGCCTTTACCCAAAACCTTCAAGATTGACAAAAAAGATAAAAAGTGATACTATCAATCAATGAATAGACCAAAGCAACAACCTGACTATTGCTACGGGGAACCAGATTCGTTTGTTTGCTTTATTTCCTCGAAATAATCCGGCATACACAGAAATTACAAGCACCCATTCAAAGAAGAGAATGTTTCTAGCTGCCGCACTAGAAAAACAGCAAACTCGAAAAAAAAAAAAAAAGAATTAGCAGACAGTTCAGTCTTGATTATTAGTAAGCAATCACCAGAAGAAAATAAATCATAAATTTCTTAGACGAGTAGGACAACAAAAACCTCAAGCTAATCCACTCATCAAAAAAAAAAAAAAAAAAAAACCTTCAATCTAAGAGCCTACTTGCACACACGGACTACATTATGCCGTTGTGAGAAACATGTAAATGAACATCTATCAATCCATACATTCCATTGTAATCAGATAAGAAAGAAGAAAGAAGAAACACAGAAAGAGAATATTACACGGATCATGAAAGGATGTCGGCGAATTTGGGCGTCAGATGGAAAGAGCCGTGGCGTGTAGTTAAGACCGTCCACTCAATTTGCTGAGATGAGGAAGCATAAAATATCCCGTTAACGATATGCGACAACCCCTCAAAAAAAAAAAAAAAAAAAAAAAAAAAAAAAAAAAAAAAAAAAAAAAGGATATGCCACACAACAAGTATTTCTATTTCACGTCGATTCACTATTACTCCCTGAGTTTCCATTTATATGATTTCTTTTTCGGATACGAAATATTGACACGCACGGAGCTACATACATTTAAATTAAGGGAAGAGCAACTGTCTTCTTTATCCGAAAAAAATTTACTAATATATGTACTATACATATAGTGTTGAAGTTTGTAGAAAGACAAACAAAATGTAAAGAAAATGCGAAAGGATTATTATTGAAGTAAAATCAACAAGTTAAGTTCTAGTCATGTTTTTGTTTCATGATGTATTTATAACTTCATACACCTCATGAATCAGCTTATAAGTAAATTCTGAAACTGTTACAACATAAACTAACTAAATCTAACTAAATAACCGATTCTCGCCTATCATAGAGATGTTGACTAACTCGGCAGGGTGTTGAGTCTTCAGAGGTCAGCTGGCTTGCACTCAATGACTTCCTTCAAAGACATATCTTTGTACACCCTCACTCAAGCTGAAAGTGGTTCATGATCAGCTTGCAACCAGCAGACTTCCTTTAGCTGCTGGAACTTTGAAATATCTTTGAAATACCTAACTTATCCAACATGTATGAGAAGATAGGTGCATCTAGAGCCTTGGTGAGAATGTTAGCAACTTGTTCTTTTGTGTTGACTGAAAGTAGTTTGACATGGCGATTTGACTTTGTCTCTCACAACATGACCCCCAATTTCAATGTGTATTGTTCTTTTGCGGAACACGGGATTATGAATGTGAACTAGCATTATCATAGAAAAGTAAAGCAGGCAACTGAACAGGATTCTTCAAATCTTACAAAATGTAAACCAGCTATTGAAGTTCACAAACTGCACTGGCCATAGCCCTAAATTCAGCCTCTGATGAACTTCTTGCTATAGTTGTCTGCTTATTTGCTTTCTAAGAAATAGGTTCATCCCCTAAAAACATCATGTAGCCTGATACTGACTGATACACCAGAAATTGCCCCGCTCCTATTATAATATTTTATCTTCCCAAATGAGATCGATCCAACGCCCGGTCAAGTATGTCAACGCCTCGCCATCGATTAAACCGGTGATTATCGAGCCCTCCGCGACATGTATCGACCAAAGCGGACCCCGCACTGAGGGCCCGCCCAACGAGTTTATCGGTGACCTTGCCTATTTCGGCGAGCTTATCTATTGTGAAGATCACCGGCTCGGCCTCTCGACCTCGATTCGCCGACCTCGGCCTCTTGACCTCGATTAAATACCTCGGCTCGAGGCCTCGATCATCCGCTAAGCCTCGTATCCGAGCCCATTATCTTAGCCACGTGTCTTATCCTACTCGTTTGGCCTTAACCGTAAATACACACTAAGCCCTAAATGGGCTCATACCTATAAATAGGAGGTCTCCCTCCACCATAACTGATTATTATTATTATTCTCAATATGCCTAATACAACACTTGGCTCCACACTAAATAAGCCAACTCCTCCAATACCGAGAACTACGCGTGGCTTGATCCCTCTCTACAGGGTACGTAGGCAGCCTCCACGGCTCAGCTCACAACCACCCCAAACACCACCCATTTGGACGGAGAGCCACCACTGTACACCGAGAAATGATATCCTTCCGTTTGATAACATTGATGTACCATTTTTGGCATCATCAAATGGCTCCGTTACCGGGAAATGATTTGAAAGCCATTCTTTTTACCGGTCAGATTATGCATTTTCCGGCGAGATTTATGCATTTTCCGACCATATCTAGATTTTCCGATCAACCTTTTTTACATGATTTCCATCAAAAGCTTCATCTTTTTACAAGATTCACCAGAGATTCAACAAATTTCTAGATATTACAACTGTTTTATTACATCAAAAAAAAAAGCTGTTCTTTCACCTTCGCCGGAATTATCCGGTGGCTATTTCAAGAGCTCCGAAGAAGCCCTCTTCTCCAGCAACGGGCTTCTTTATAGGGCTGCTCTTCGATTCAGTAGCAGCTTCCCCCGCCGGAGATTGCTGCTCTCATTACCTCCGTTTGTCTGCAACCTAAGCTCCGGCTGTTGCTCCAGATTTGTGTCAGGTCGATACTGCTCTCCATCCCCGCCTCCGGTAAGTCCTTGTCCTCGGTGAGCTCAGATCGCGCGAATCCAACGTAAAGCACGACCGAGATCGCCTCCCGCCGGATTTCGACTACACCGCCGCTCCAAATTTGCTCTCCTGCTTGTTATAAGGAAGTCCGACCTCCGTAGTCCCACTTTCACCGCAGAAGATAGGTCTCTCTCGTTGCCGTCCCTCTCAATTTCGCCGCCATCCGGGAAGCCGTGATGTTTTGGGCAAAATAAAGGTTACGCTAGCAATGGTCAGAGAAGTACAGGTAGGGGAAAGTTGAATATTCAACTTCATATATTTTTGTATATCAAATAATGAGATGTGGAGCAAGCTGAACCCGAGTCAAGCCTATGGAAATGAACTGAGCTAGCGAACCGGGTTCATTTCTCGATTCAACCGGGAATCAAAATCCTGAGCACTATACGATCTTTTAAACTCGGCTTAAGTTTCGATCGAGCTCGCCACAAAATGCCCGCGACTTTATTCAAAACAAGGGGGCCACGCCTCGGATTTTCTGGTTTTTCTTATTTTCTTACTGAGCTCGCCGAAGCAAGTAAGCCTGTCGATTCATTTTCAAGCTTTATGATTTATGCTTTAGCTTTTTTGACTTCGCGATTTATATCTATAATCGAGCCGCCATCTAGTCAACACACACGGGTCACACTAACGTGAAAAGACCCTTAAAAACCTCTACTAGTTCTTACTGTTCATGTATTATGATATGAATGTGCCACATCAATTAGATTCTGCGTGCAAATCCTCAAGATGGTATGTTGGATCAAACTAAACCACTGGACAACACTCTGCCGCGGCGCCGTGCAACCCGCGCTTTTACCTTATCCTTTTACATTGCTCGAGGATAGGTTGTGTGTTTTCTTTTGTACCTAACTTGCAGGTGATGATACGGGGCAACTCGCCTCGCGACCTTTCTGGAGCCACGGGCCAAATCGCCCCTGCGGTATTCTAGAGACGGCCCTTATAGGCCCATCTTTACATATTATTTCCGATGGCCTCGGCCGGCCTCCTTATGTTCTACTTGCGGCCTCTACCGGCCTTATTATACTTTATCAGCGGCCTATATCGGCCATATTATAACATCTCAGCGGCCCTTGTCGGCTTTGTTATATTGTTTCGGCGGCCTCGGATCGGCCTCATTATGTTTTACCTGCGGCCTCTATCGGCCTCGTTATACTTTACATCACTGGCCTCCATCGGCCTCAACACACTACATCACCATGTTTACGGCCCCAGACGGCCTCGCCATACTTTCGATCTCAGATCGGTTTCGCCATAGCTTCGGCCTCCGAAGGCCTCGACTTAGCTTTGGCCTTAGTTCAGCCTCGCTCATCAACGGCCTCAGTTCGACCTCACCTTAGCTTCGGCCTCCGAAGGCCTCGACATATCTTTGGCCTTGATCGATCTCGACATCACGACACTTGCGGCCTCAAGAGATACTACACGTGATCTCTTCGTACTCCCTTTGAAGTTTTAATGGAGTTCTTTCTTCCTTGTTATCCAAACTCAAGATCAAACACCTCGCTCAAAAAAAAAAAAAAAAAAAAAAAAAAAAAAAAAAGGTAGGTATACCCCTCATCTTAGTACTTGTGTTTTAATTGGGAAAATTAAAAATTTGGCCACAAGAATCACGAAGATACAGAGAGCGATCAATCAAACAGCCACGGAGACTTCCAGAGATACAATGAAATTGTTTTTACAAAGTCGGAAGAAACCACAACATTCAAATCGAGAGTGTATATGTACACTCCTTCGGTGCTTGCATTTTTATTGCGAAAATAGAGACTTGTTGAATAGTCTAGCGCCTGACCTCAATCGCCTCAACGGTTCGATTGCACGCGCCAACTACATGGAACACCGCCTCGTTAACCATTAGGGTGCGCTTGAATGGTTCAATGCATCGCTCAGAGAGTTTCTTCGCCATGGATATACTCTCATATCCGATCTTGCGAAAAAGCGGTAATCGAATGATACCGCACCGATTTTGCTTCACCACCGCCAGCTTTTTACGATCGATAGACTTCTAGTATTCTTCGAGAATCATCGCGGCTCGACCGTCATTGACTTGATTTACTGCGACCGTCGGCGACAATTCACTTTTGCGACCTCAACAACAACTCGTTTGCAATCTCGGTGACTTCCTCGATAAAGATACATTTCTCAAAGGTCCTCGGCGTCGCTTCAGCTTCTAACGCACGACGCCTCGACTTTCGGCGCAGTTTTATTATCCGCAGATGGCTTTGACTTCCGCTTAGTGATTTGGATTCGAGCCGCCATCGATACCTCTTTTATCAACAAATAAGCCCCGAGTTTTGGAGCCGCTCGATATTTGGCGGGAGAACGAAAAGTTTCGAGGAATCGACACGACGCTTTGAAATTCGAATTTGCGCTACAAACGGTGTCATCATTACCACCGTCCGTCGACCTATCGACGGCGTCACCTTGTCGATCGAAAGGGCGCCACATTTTATGAGACGCGGCGTTCTCGCGGCCCATTTATATCTCTCCACGTGGCATACCACCTATAGCAACTCGTCAAGATCAGCTTTGCGCTTTCGCCAACACAAATGACTTCGCCATCTCGCCTGGGATCGCGAGAAAATGATTAAATCCCGAAACTCAACATGTCGACCTCGGTCGGACTAACGAGCACGGACGATTTACATCGCAAGCTCTCGCGATCGCGAGACGGAAGCGACTGCCGCGGCATATATCTGGATCGCTTATGTCAGTGCGCCTCAACATGTCGACCTCGGTCGAACCAACGAGCACGGACGATTTACATCGCAAGCTCTCGCCGCATCGCCGCAGACGACTGAAACAGCTCTCTCGCGGCATATCCGGATCGCTTATGTCAGTGCACCTCAACATGTCGACCTCGGTCGACCAACAAGCACGGATTTTCACATCGCAAGCTCTCAAGCCGCAGATGCGATCGTAATGCGACCTCGCGCATATCTGATTAGCTCTATACTGTGCATTTCAAACCGCTTACTACTAGCGTATATCGAGAACGGCTCCTTATAGCACATCTCTTATAAGCCCGATCTATCTCGGCATCATTATTTTGGAACTCACCATTCGGTGAGCCTTCTCTTATAAGCCCGATCTATCTCGGCATCATTATTTTGGAACTCGCCATTCGGCGAGCCTTCTCTTATAAAGTCCAATCTATCTCGGCATTATTATTTCGGAGTTCGCCATTCGCTAACATCTCTTATAAGCCCGATCTATCTCGGCATCATTATTTTGGAACTTCGCCATTCGGCGAGCCTTCTCTATAAGTCCGATCTATCTCGGCATTATTATTTTCGGAGTTCGCCATTCGCGAACATCTCTATAAAGTCCGATCTATCTCGGCATTATTATTTCGGAGTTCGCCATTCGCGAACATCTCTTATAAGCCCGATCTATCTCGGCATCATTATTTTGGAACTTCGCCATTCGGCGAGCCTTCTCTTATAAGTCCGATCTATCTCGGCATTATTATTTTCGGAGTTAAGCCATTCGCGAACATCTCTTATAAGCCCGATCTATCTCGGCATCATTATTTTGGAACTCGCCATTCGGCGAGCGAGCCTTCTCTATAAGTCCGATCTATCTCGGCATTATTATTTTCGGAGTTCGCCATTCGCGAACATCTCTTATAAGCCCGATCTATCTCGGCATCATTATTTTGGAACTCGCCATTCGGGCGAAGCCTTCTCTATAAGCCCGATCTATCTCGGCATTATTATTTCGGAGTTCGCCATTCGGCGAACATCTCTTATAAGCCCGATCTATCTTGGCATTATTATTTCGGAGTTCGCCATTCGGCGAACATCTCTTATAAGCCCGATCTATCTCGGCATCATTATTTTGGAACTCGCCATTCGGCGAGCCTTCTTATAAGTCCGATCTATCTCGCATTATTATTTTTGAGTTCGCCATTCGGCGAACATCTCTTATAAGCCCGATCTATCTCGGCATCATTATTTTGGAACTCGCCATTCGGTGAGCCTTCTCTTATATGCCCGATCTATCTCGGCATCATTATTTTGGAACTCGCCATTCGGCGAGCCTTCTCTTATAAAGTCCGATCTATCTCGGCGTTATTATTTCGGAGTTCGCCATTCGGCGAACATCTCTTATAAGCCCGATCTATCTCGGCATCATTATTTTGGAACTCGCCATTCGGCGAGCCTTCTCTTATAAGCCCGATCTATCTCGGCATTATTATTTCGGAGTTCGCCATTCGGCGAACATCTCTTATAAGCCCGATCTATC
Organism: Gentiana macrophylla; assembly: GCA_026214975.1. Classification (NCBI taxonomy): domain Eukaryota; kingdom Viridiplantae; phylum Streptophyta; class Magnoliopsida; order Gentianales; family Gentianaceae; genus Gentiana; species Gentiana macrophylla. The sequence continues at coordinate 48,249,977 of CM047810.1, read as the reverse complement.
TCGGCATCATTATTTTGGAACTCGCCATTCGGCGAGCCTTCTCTTATAAGTCCGATCTATCTCGGCATTATTATTTCGGAGTTCGCCATTCGGCGAACATCTCTTATAAGTCCGATCTATCTCGGCATTATTATTTCGGAGTTCGCCATTTCGGCGAACATTTCTTATAAGTCCGATCTATCTCGGCATTATTATTTCGGAGTTCGCCATTCGGCGAACATCTCTTATAAGCCCGATCTATCTCGGCATCATTATTTTGGAACTTCGCCATTCGCGCGAGCCTTCTCTTATAAGTCCGATCTATCTCGGCATTATTATTTTCGGAGTTCGCCATTCGCGAACATCTCTTATAAGTCCGATCTATCTCGGCATTATTATTTCGGAGTTCGCCATTTCGGCGAACATTTCTTATAAGTCCGATCTATCTCGGCATTATTATTTCGGAGTTCGCCATTCGGCGAACATCTCTTATAAGCCCGATCTATCTCGGCATCATTATTTTGGAACTCGCCATTCGGCGAGCCTTCTCTTATAAGTCCGATCCATCTCGGTATTATTATTGTGGAACTCGCCAATCAGTGGGCACTTCTTGCAAACCCGACTTCAGTCGACATTGCATTTGCACGGGGGCCTTTACATGCAAAGACAATGCATTATATTATTATATGGCCTATTCTTCTACAACAAGGCAAAGAGGAAAGACGACGCGCCGCGACAGTCAACTCGCAGAACAATTTCCTTGCATATAATCCAGAATTATTTGCTCTATCCTTTCGCTTCAAGAGAATCGCTCAAGGCATAGAGCAGGGGCTGATACACCGTAAATTGCCCCGCTCCTATTATAATATTTTATCTTCCCAAATGAGATCGGTCAACGCCCGTCAAGTATGTCAACGCCGCCATCGATTAAACCGGTGATTATCGAGCCCTCCGCGACATGTATCAAATGCGGACCCTGCACTGGGGGCCCGCCTAACGAAGTTTATCGGTGACCTCGCTTATTTCGCGCGAGCTTATCTATTGTGAAGATCACCGGCCTCGGCCTCTCGACCTCGATTCGCCGACCTCGGCCTCTTGACCTCGATTCGCCTACCTCGGCTCGAGGCCTCGATCATCCGCTAAGCCTCGTATCCGAGCCCATTATCTTAGCCACGTGTCTTATCCTACTCGCTTGGCCTTAACCAGAAATACACACTAAGCCCTAAATGGGCTCATACTCTATAAATAGGAGGTCTCCCTCCACCATAACTGATTATTATTATTATTCTCAATATGCCTAATACAACACTTGGCTCCACACTAAATAAGCCAACTCCTCCAATACCGAGAACTACGCGTGGCTTGATCCTCTCTACAGTGGCACGAGGCGACCTCCACGGCTCACCACAACCACCCCAAACACCACCCATTTGGACGGAGAGCCACCACTGCACACGAGAAATGATATCCTTCCGTTTGATAACATTGATGTACCATTTTGGCATCATCACCGACTTTACGGTTTCAGGGCATCCAAATTGAATCATCGTCCAGTGAACCCTTTCAAAGACACGGCTATCCTCTCCACTGAAATAAGATTCATTGGCTTGGATTTCTTTTAATTACCTTAGCAGTCTATGTGCTGCTTTCATGTGATTTTCAGTAAGAGTGTCCAAAAACCGACTCAGTTGCTGGACTGCAAAATCTATGTCTGGTCTGGTAAAAGTGAGGTAGATTAGTTTACCCAATAGTGAACTATATGCAGTGTTGTCTTCCAAAAGTGGTGAATCTCCATGCTGTAAGATTTGCTTGGATTCCATATGTGTTTTGGCAGGTTTGGCCCCCCAAAACTCATATTCTTCTATAAGATTGAGTGTATACTTCATTTGAGAAATAAAAATGTCTGCAGGAGTTCTAGCAGCCTCAATACCTAGCAAATGTCTTAATTTTCCAAGGTCTTTAATAGTGAATTGCTGATGTAAAGCACCCATGACTTGCTGAATCAATTGCTCATCAAGACTAGCTGCTATTATATCATCTACATATACCAGCAAAGTAATAAAATACCGTCCTGTCCTTTTGGTGAATAGACTATGGTCATGTTTGGATTGAACAAACCCTTGTGCCTCCAAGGATTCAGTCAACTTGCAATTACATTGTCTGTTGGCTTGCTTTAGGCCATATAGAGATTTTGTTATTCTGCAAACTTGATTTGGTTTGGTTGTTGCAAAACATGGGAGTGGTGTTAGGAAATCTACGCGGGAACGCAGCGGAATTTAAAATTTTATTTCCTTTTAACCAGGATCGACTTCGTTTAAGCAATAAACAAATAGATAGTAGACGGTTTGTTACCTTGGCTGATCTAAAAGATCGACGCTTTGACCGTCTAAGGAGAGTAGTTCTGCATAGAGCCGCCCAAGTGTTCGGCCTCTACCGCTAGTCCACACGAACAGCCCGCCGGAATCCCATCATGGATTGCTATTGGAAAACTCCGGTTGCTAGACTGGCCTTTTTCCTCTCTCTCCAACTCTCTATAGGATGCTCTCTATTTTACACAAGAACTATTAGCTCTTGGAATTGTGATGTACAAAAGAGCTTGACACCCACACTATATTTATAGTGTATATGGCGCCAACTATCAGAGTGGAGGAGAAGAAAACATTTTCCCAATAAAATAAAGAAAATATAATTGATTGATTTATCTCATTTATTATAATATCTTATAATAAATAAATCTAGGATATTGTCAATATCTTATATTGAATATCTCCAAGATATTGTCAATATCTAATATTGACTATCTTTATTATATTACTATAAATCAATTTACACATGTGTATATATCACATATATATTAGGGCCAATTATTTAAAAGGACTGATTTTCAACTTATTAGGGGTAATAGGACACTCCGAAATCTTATTTAGTTATAAGGGCATTCTAATTTTAAGAAGGAAACTTATTTAGTTATAAGGACATTCTAATTTCAAGTGGATAAAGAAGAAGAAGGAAAAAAAAGGAAGGAAGGAAGGAAGAAAAAAAAAGAAAAAAGAAAGAGGAAGCGCTGGATGGCTGATGTTTGTTTTTTTTTTTTCTTTTTTTTTTTTAAATTCACCATATTTCTAAAGGTTATATATTTTGATCTAAAACTCGGATCGTCAAAATTTTTTCACTAAAATTCATATTTTTCTGTCTTCTTTATTCTAAAATCAAATTTGATATTTTTTCCGACTAAATTTCATAAAATCGATTTTTTCTTCATAAATATCGACGTGACATATTGATCGCCGTCATGCATTGACCACATACCCTGATGCATTGACCACCTGGATCTATTAACCACCCAAATGCATTGACCGCCGTGATTCATTGACTACCCTGATGTATTGACCGCTTCGATCCATTGTCAACCTTGATCAGTGACATTTCATTGTAACGATTTATGCAATGACGTCTCATTGTAGCCATTTATGCAGTGACTTCTTATTGTATCGATCTATGCAGTGACGTCTTATTGTATCGAACTATGTAGTGTCGTGTTATTGTAACGATTTATGCAGTGACGTGTTATTGTAACAATTTATGCATACCTTTGGTTGTAAAAATATGACTTTAAACCAAAAACAAAAGAAATACGCTTATTTTACAAAGTTATCGAAAATTTAAACCAACACTAATCAAATAAACCAACATCAATCAAATATTTAAAGATAACAAAGAAATAAAGTTACTTTACAAAGTTATCAAATGTGTGTATCAAGTTGTATATACGGTGACATCAATATCATTACATCAGTTATCTAATTGTAAATACATTCATCAATGTCACCGCTTGTACATCAATGTCACCGCATAAGTCATCAATGTCCCTACATCGAGACATCAATGTCCACCGCATAAGTCATCAATGTCATCGCATCGATATCAATGTCACCGCATAAGTCAAGCAATGTCAACGCGATAAGCCCGCACTCACCAAGATGATCATAGAGGGCACTCTTGTCAATCTCTTGATGATGGTAACTCTTGCACACATAGTAAAACACACTCGCACTAATAGGCCACCAGATTAACTCCAAAGAACCCAACCAAGAATCCACCAACCATAATTCTTGTAAGCACACCATGATTATCCCCACCATTAACCACAATCGATGAGAATATAGTGTGATCACCCCACAAATAGCCATATACCCAAAAAACAAGGTTGAAAGCTATCATGGTCCCGCCTTTAACAACCGATAGCTCTTTTTCATAGCCGCAAGCCCATAAACCGGCACCAATACGAAACCACGCTAGCCAAATGCCACAAAGCACTTATATCGACTCGCAACCCAAGAAATAGGACAAAGACAACCATAAGAGAAAAGAAAAACAACCCCAAACTATGAGTATCCACAAATATTATAAGCAAGCACTGAAACCCAAAAAGACTTAATTGTAAGCCACCATGGTGAGTGAAACCCATAAGAAGGTAATAAAGAGCCTCCTAGATCGTGACTTGTGCCGCGAAAGCAAAAGGGACTATATCATCTATTATAAGCACCCAAATACACTTTGTCAACTAATTAGTAAAACACAATCTATGAATGCTCAATGTTTCTCCTGACGTGTTATTGTGTCACCGCTTCGTACATCAATGTCACCGCATAAGTCATCGTTGTCCCCTGCATCGGACATCAATGTCACCGCATAAGTCATCAATGTCATCGCATCGAGATATCAATGTCACTGCATAAGTCGGAATGTCAATCAAGATAAGCCCGCACCACCAAGATGATCATAGAGGCACTCTTGTCAATCTCTTGATGATGGTAACTCTTGCACACGTTGTATAAGACGTTGAACTTATTATTATTTAATAAATAATTAAGCATTAATTTTCTCACAAAAGACCAAAATAGAATGAGACTAAATTTACACAAATGGTGCTCCATCATTCAAACTTTGTTTATACAATTATACTTAATTACCTCCTCCAAATTTATTAGTAATATAGTAGCAATAGCAATCGTTGTTCCAAATTAGTATAAATAGTTAAGTAACTCACCTAATTAATGTAACCAAATATTCTCATGTTCACAAGTGATTCGGGCGCAAGACAAGACAAAAATCATGTTCTTTGTAAGCTTAAGAAGTTTCCTTTGAATTTTGGTTTGAATTTCATCAATAAATGCATGATATTTCGCAACAAAACTTGAAGCTTCTTCCCAGATAGGGCCTTAAGCCCTTAACCAAAACAAGTATAATTGAAAGCTAATGCAAGCAAAATCCAGATACACTAACACTGTAACACACCGTGTAATTAACAGATTCCGGCAATCGATCGCATATAGAGACAGAAAGCAGCATCAATTATGTAGTAGCAAAAACATAAAGAGGAAAATGAAGCAAATACAGAACGGGCTAAGGGATCGTAAACCGAACCGGAATACCAAGGGAGTGAAGAGAGGCAACGGCGTCGTCAAGGACGCTCTTGCGACGGCCCATGAGGAAAACAGAGGCTCCGTGCTTACCGAACTGAGCAGCGATCTCAAAACCGATACCAGAACCTCCTCCGGTCAAGAGAGCAACCTTGCCTTTGAGTATGTCTGGCATGAACGGAGAATCCATCTCAAATTAACAGTAAAATGCAAGCTGGGCTCTGCCGGCTATTATAAGAATTAACTCTAACAGCAATGAAGCTTATCAATCAGTCTAAAGAAGAAATTAGAACGTCCTTATAACCGAATAAGTTTTTTGAACATCCTAAATGATCATTAAGTCTCTAGCGACGGCCTTATAACTAATATCCACTATATATTACACAAATAAATCTATTAATATCCAATTATTCAAACATGTCAATCTTGGCATTCACGTGTGACATGCACACAACTTTCAGCCGCATACATCTTAGATATATATATATATATATATCAATATCTTATATTAATATTTGGTAATACTATTAATTAAATTGCACAATCCAAGTGTATCTCATACACACACAAATTGCGCCACCTTAGCCAATAAATTGACATCCGGAATATTCTTTAATTAATATAATACTATTAATATCTTGTATTTAATTTATTCATAATAAATAAATACCACCATATTAATTTACCATTATAACCTTTATAGTACGAGATAAACTTTCCTTATTTGGTTATCATATATAACCACATTTAAATCCGGCTAGATGTTCATATGTGTGTGACCCGATAGACTTCCGAATATGTTGGCCGTAGACACAAAGTGCAAATTACTTAAAATGCCCTTCATGCCTAACGATCATGGGATAGCGTCTAAAGCAACACACCGTGACCCCAATCATCGTAAGAGTCAAATGCAATGACTACTACATTTCATGTGAAACAGATTACCGTGTAACTTACAATCCTATCGCTGTAATAATATCCATACGGTCGTTAGTCGAGTGTCAAAACATCAACGACCGTATCTTATAATCTGGATATCAAGCTCTCTCGAAGTAACTTATTTACTCCCACTTTGCAAAGATTCACGAGAGCTAAACATTCCTTATAAGAAGGCCATTTCGGATATTCGATCCCAATCATAGGATACGCGATTCCCGCATTTACCAATCATGTATACTCCGTGATGCTTCAATATCATACCCAATCACTACCGCATGATCGCCCGTGGCTGGCTGGAAACCTCAATAGTGTCAAAGCATGACAATCCACACCGTGATGCCATGAAGACTCCGGTCCAAAGGATAATTACACAACCGCCACATAGTGTGACACTTAACCGTGTAAGTGGGTCGGTCTAACGTACGCATTCTCTAATACACGTCCACGTACAGTCCAAGTGTCACTACACTTCGATAGACGAGATCTATCCCTGCTCTTAAAGACAGAAGACATCTAATACGTGCTAGTCTGTTTGTACTATCAATGTCCTGTTTAATAGTACATCAGCCTAGAGACATTTAAGTATCAAACTTATTAAAGTGATTAGAGATCTCATCAACCATAATCGCCTATCATGGTTTCTCTATCACAGTTTAATACTAAGGACGTTATCATATAACAATTCACAATTGGTTCTTTGAAAGAACATATATATGACAACATAAAAGCCATTTAATATATGTATAAACACAAAGAAATAGTAGAAATGATCCGACCCGGTCGGATCCGGTCCAACCCGATTGGGTTTAGGACACTATTTCAACAAGTGGCTGCATATATACTTTTTCATGTAGATCTCCATGCAGGAAGGCTCTTAGGTCCCCACATATTAGAAGTTTTGATGATACCAAAAGTAGTTGGTTTAGTAACCAAGTATAAGCTTGCTTAGTAGGCTGACATGTGAATTGTATATGATTGGTCAGACTTGGTTTGAAATTGTTCTTAAGATAAGTTAGTCTAGGTTAGAAAAGACTCGAAGACTTGAAGACCAGACTCTTGTCCAAGAACGGACGAGATACTCATCACACAGACTAGAGATCAAGTAGATCAACTTTCAGATGAGATAGAGCAAACGGATAAGACTTCAAGAAGGCACAAAAACAGACCAGAGAAAGCAAACGAACTACAAGTGCACTTGCAACATTACATACCACAATGTTATACTAAAATGACTAAGTGACAAAGAGAAGTGATTTATTACATGGTGTGTATCCAACCATTAGATCAATCCTAGATCTACGGCTACGAAATCATACAAGTGGAAGTAGCATTTAATGATAGCCACAAAGCTACATTCTATAGGAGTACAAGCTTCAAGACAAGACATCTAACGGGGAAAATATGAACGGGTTTTTAAATTAATGCTAGCCGGCATTAAATGAGAACCACTTTCCAACGGTTAATCTAGTACCTGGAAAGTATAAATACAAGAACAATAGAGAAAATCAACAGAGATCAACACAGTGAAATATTGCAAAAAAAAAGAACAAGATTTTAATCTTCAAGCTTACCACTCTACATCGAGAGAATCAAGAAGAGCTCCGAAGGCACTACAAAGAAATATCTAGTGATCTACTTGATCAAAGAGCTGCAAATCAATCTTCAAAGACATATCCAACAAAGCTCTTATTTTGTATCTTTGAGATACAACACCATCATTATTCAACAATCAATCTCCAATGGATCTGAACCTGTTGAAGCATCAGAGAAGGTGTGAAGGAATAGAGGAACAGACGAGTCATTGAAGAAGGAGAGTTCTTCAGACGAGCTGCGTGCAAATGAACCATTGAAGCAGTTGAAGGCTGTCAAGGATTGGCTATTTAAAGTGTGAAGCATCTGCGGGGTGTCAATGACACTTACCTATTGTATTAGCGTAAAGAACAATAGTGATACCTCCTAAGCCATAGGAAAAGCGGTAACGTAGGAGATTATAGCACTCTGAAGATCGATAAACACTCTCTGACTCATTTACTTTTAGTACTTTAAGTATTAGCACATAATCCGCTGCATACTACACATCACTGAAAACCAAGCCAAGGCTTAATTTTAAAAATAACATTATTCTCCTGCACTCACTCTGTGAATCAAATCAGTATAGTAAAACGGACGATTATCTTTTCTAGTCTGTTTTGTCCCTCTAGTTTGATTCCTCGGTAAGAAACTCCTAAAATTGAAGAGAGTTCATTCAACCCCCTCTCTGAACTCTCACAAGCCTTGTATTGCGGACCAACAAAGGCATTATTGACATCCATCTGGTGAAGATGACAGTTATTAGCTGCAGCTCTTGCTAGCAAAGCCCTGACTGTGGTAATTTTGACAACAGGTGAAAAAGTTTCCTGATAATCAATTTCATATGTTTGAGTGTTCCCCTTTGCCACCAACCTAGCTTTGTCTTGCCACTGGGATTATACTTGATTTTATATACCCATTTGCACCAGATAGACTTCTTTCCTGGGGGCAAATCAGCTATCTCCCAAGTATGGGTAGTCTGCAAAGCCTCACTCTCTTTTTGCATAGCTTTTTTTGATACATCATGCTTGATGGCTTGATTATAAGTCTTATGTGTTTTAACAACATCAATAGGCATACTCTGCTGAAAGTTTCTCCAGATTCATGACTTCAGTCAGCAGGTGTGGAGTCTGCTGAACTGTATGAGCACCACCTTGATAAAAGCCTGGTGATTTCCTTGTCCCTATGTCTGACTGGTCTGCTGACTTATTCACCAGATCATCAAAACTATCCATAACTGATAATGGTACTGACATATCAGTAAGATATCTAGCTTTACCTAGAACCTGTTGAAATAGAGGAAAACAAGTCTCATGGAATTGAGTATTTCTAGCAACAAAGATATCTTTGTTGGTGATGTCCAAGAGAATAACACCCTTGGAAGTGTTTGAGTTTCCAAGATAGACTCAAGTCCTACACCTGGAATCAAATTTTGTCCTATACTGCTGAAGTGTACAAGAAAAAATTAAGCAACCAAAAACTTTAAACACAGAATAATCTGGTTTGGTGCCATAAAGCACCTCATGAGGAGTGCTTTCCTTCAGAAGTGGTGTAGGTGTGGCAATATTTACAGTAACCCCAATATTAAATGGGTAGGTTACTCTGGAATCTCAAACCCCTGGCAACATTAAGCAGGTGATAATGTTTCCTGTCAACAATACTATATTGTTCAGGTGTAGTGACACATGATGTCTGATGTATGATACCCTGCTAAGCATATAAATATGTAAGCTAAAACTCAACTCCATTGTCAGATCTAAGAAACTTCAATAGTTTTATTAAACTGAGTAGAAACAAATGTAACAACGGATTTAACAAGCTCAGAATCTTCAGATTTATGCCTCCTAAGAAAGACCCAAGTAAATCTAGAAAAATCATCCACAATAGTAAGAAAGTATTGATGTCCATTCACAGTATGTTGGTTCAAAAGACCCCAAATATCCATATGAAAAAGATCAAAAACAACATTCACAACAGTAGTACTTAATGGAAATAGAGTTTTCTTTAATTTTCCCATATGGCAGACTTAACAAAGATCATGTTCACAAAATTTAACATTAGCAGACTGTGACCTGATAACTTGTAATCTCTTATCTGGTAGAAGTCCCAGTCTATAATGCCACAAAATGGCATCATCTAGTCTATCAGACAAAGTGATATTTTCTACAACATTAATAGCATAAATTCGGATTGGCTGATCCATGACATAGAGTCCTCTGTGTAACTCAGCTGAACCAATCACTTTCTTATTCTTGTCCTGCAAAGCACACTTGTTAGCAGAAAAGAAAGCTGCACCTTTTGTATGATTAATGAATGAAGGTAAAGATAAAAGATTGTATTTAAAACCATGAATGCAAAATACATCATGTAGGACCAGCTGAGGGTTTACCCTTACTTGTCCTATATGTGTAAGGGAAACATTATTTCTATTAGGTAATCCCATTTTAATACCAGATGAAGGCTTAGGATTACTTAACAAATCTAATGACCCTACAATGTGATATGTGGCACCAGAGTCCATGATCCATTGTACAAATCTTACTAAATGTTGATCACATGTCCCTGTAGCAGGTGAGAAATGAGTAATAATGTCAGAAGGCTGCCCAACAACAAATCGTGCATGTCTAGGAGGATCAGAACTCATCAGGGCCATCAACTTGTCAAGTTGTTGTACAGTAAGATTAGGAAACCCATGTCCAGCAGACCTATTTTGGGCCGATCTTCTTCTGCTGATTGTTCATCTTCTATCATGTTATCCTTTCTTGACTTGAAACTAGGAGGATAGCCATGCTTCTTGTAGCAAGTTTATTCAGTGTGACCATTGAATCTACAAAAACTACATTGTACCTGCTAGGCCTAAGAACTCCAAGAAAGTCCTGTGCAGTTTCTGTGGTTTTAATGGAAATACTGAAGAAACCGACTACAGGAAACATGGCTAACCATCTGGATTCAGGTCAAAGAAGGCTAACTTGGTAGAGGAAGAACAATCAACAGAAGAAAATCAGGCCCAAAGCAGGTCAGCTGGACCAGGGGTCCCTAATCTTACTGCATGGAAACTAGAGAAGTTGATGGCTCTGCTGAGTTATGATCCACCTAGACAGTGGCGGTTTTGTTGTTTAAGCGTACTAATGCAGTGAACAACCATTTCTCACCTACTACAGGAACATGTGCTCTAAGTTTGAAAAGATCTATACAGTGGATCTTGGACTCTGGTGCCACATATCACATTGTAGGTTATTTAGAGTTATTAAGTAACCACATGCCTTCCTCTGGTATAAAAACAGGATTACCTAATGAAAATAATATTTCTGTTACACAGATAGGACAAGTGAGAGTTAAAGTCTTAAATGATGTGTTTTGCATTTCTGGTTTGAAGTATAATCTATTATCTTTATCTTCTTTGATTAATCATTCCAAATGTGCAGTAATTTTTTCTACTAACAAGTGTGTCGTGCAGAACAAGAACGAGAAAGTGATTGGTTCAACTGATTTGCACAAAGGGTTGTATGTGCTGGAATAGCCAGTCAAGATTTATGTTGTTAATGCTGCACAAAATAACACTTTGTCTGATAGGCTAGATGATGCTCTTTTATGGCATTATAGATTCGGACATCTTCCAGATAGAAGATTTCAAGTTATTAGTTCTAAATCTATTGGTGTAAAGTACCGTGAACATGATCTATGGTATGTGTGTTCCATGGCAAAGTTAAATAATAATCCTTTTCCTTTAAGTACTAATGATGTGCATGTTGTTTTTTATCTTGTTCATATGGATATTTGGGGCCTTTTGAGGCATCATACTGTAATGGACATCAATATTTTTTTGACTATTGTGGATTATTTTTCTAAATTTACTTGGGTGTTTTTATTGAGGCATAAATCTGAAGCTTCTGATCTTGTTAAATCTTTTGTTAAATTTGTATCCACCTAGTTTAACAAGATGATTAAATTGATTTGATCTGACACTGGATCTGAGTTTCAGCTCACAACTTTTTATGAACAACATGACATCATACATCAGACCTCTTGTGTCAGCACACCAGACCAAAATGGTATTGTGGAAAGAAAACATCAGTATCTTCTGAATGTTGCCAGGGGTCTAAGATTTCAGAGTAACCCATTGAGTATTGGGGTTTCTTTGATCTTTTACATGCTGTGAAATTAATTAATGCAACACCTACACCACTGCTGAAAGAAAGCACACCTCATGAGGTGTTATATGGAACAAAACCAGATTACTATGTGTTCAAAGTATTTGGTTGCTTAGTATACTCTTGCACACTTCAGCAGATATAGAACAAAGCTTGATTCAAAATGCAGGACTTGTGTCTATCTTGGGAATTCAAACACTTCCAAGGGTGCCATACTCATGGATATGACCAACAAAGATATCTTTGTTGCTAGAAACACTCAGTTTCATGAAAGTTATTTTCCTTTATTTCAGCGGGTCTTAGTCAAAGTAAGGTACACCTCTGATATGCGAGTACCTTTGCTAGTCATGGATATTTTTGATGATCAGCTGAGTGAGTCAGCTGAGCAATCTGGCACATGATCAGCTGCAGTTGAGGATTCCGATGAAGGAAATGTTCCAGTCAGCCAGGCACCCACACCTGTTCAGTTGAGGAGACCAGGAAGGACAAGAAGGTCATCAATTTGTTATCATGGAGGTGCTCACACAGTACATCAGACCCCACATCTGCTGACTGAAGCGACGAATCTGGAAAAGCTCTTAGCTGAGTATGCCAGATATATTAATGCAATTGATGTTGTTAAAGAACCAAAGACATACAACTAAGCAATCAAGCATGATGAGTGGAAAGAAGCTATGCAAAAGGAGAAAGAAGCTTTACAAACCACTCATACTTGGGAGGTTGTTGATTTACCAGCTGGAAAAAAGCCTAGTGGATGAAAATGGGTGTATAAAATCAAGTATAATCCTAATGGCTTTGTAGAAAGATTCAAAGCCAGATTGGTTTCAAAGGGCTATACTCAGACATATGGTATTGATTATCAAGAGCCCTTTTCTCCTATTGTCAAGATTACCACAGTCAGAACTCTATTGGAAGCAACAACAGCTAATAATTGGCATATTCATCAGATGGATGTCAACACAACTTTCTTACATGGAGATCTGCATGAAGAAGTGTACATGCAGCTTCCTTTAGGCTTCAAGACAGAGAAACCAAATCAAGTTTGCAGATTAACCAAGTCACTGTATGGTTTGAAGCAAGCCAGCAACAATGGAATTGTAAGTCGGGTTGAATCTTTGGAAGGACAAGGGCTTGTCCAATAAAATGATTATCATAGTCTGCTCACCAAAGTCGTCGACAATCTTTATTGCTCTATTAGTCTATGTAGATGATATAATAGCGAGTAGTCCCGATATACAAATTAATTCAAAGAAGTTAAAGATGCACTTTGCATCATCGGGCCTACCATTAAAGATCTTGGTAAGTTGAGGTATTTTTCGGGCATTGAAGTCGCTAAAACCCCTAAAGGTATTTCCATCTCTCAAAGAAATTATACACTTAATCTTCTAGAAGAATATGAGTTTTAAGGGGGCTAAACCTGCCAAAACACCTATGGAATCCAAGCAGACTCCACAACATAGATATTCACCTCAGTTAGATGACACTGCAACATATAGGTCACTGTTGGGTAAACTTATATATCTTACTTTCACCAGACTAGACATGGCCTTTGCAGTTCAGTAGCCGAGTAAGTTTTTAGACACTCCTACTGAAAATCACATGAAGACTGCTCACAGACTGCTGAGATATGTGAAGGTTAATCCAGGGCAAGGCATCTTGTTTCCGGATGAGAACAACTTTGTTTTGAAAGGATTTACTGATAGTGATTGGACTGGTTGTCCTGAAAGCACAAAATCAGTGTCAGGCTACATGATGTTCCTAGGGGAAGCTCCTATTTCTTGGAAGGCAAAGAAATAGACAACCATAGCAATAAGTTCTTCAGAGGCTGAATATAGGGCTATGACCAATGCAGTATGTGAACTTTAGTTGCTAGTCTATATCCTACAAGATCCGAAGATTCTTATTTAGTCGCTTACTCGCTTCTTACGTGACAATGCTAGTGCTATGCATATTGCTCACAATCATGTGTTCCATTAAAAGACTAAGCATATTGAAATTGACAGTCATGTTGTAAGGGACAAAGTCAAATATGACCTTGTCAAGTTGCTTCTTGTCAACACTAAAGAGCAGATTACTAACATTCTCTCCAAGGCTTTAGATGCACTAATCTTTTCTTATATACTTGGAAAGTTGGGTCAAGATATTTCAACCTAGTTCAAGTGGCTAAAAGAAGTGATGAGTGCAAGCTGATTCATGTACCACTCTCAGCTTGTGGGGGTGTTACAATATATTATATGGTTGAAAGAAGTGATGAGTGCAAATAACATGCAAATGCGTATATTCAATTGATTCATCGAAGTCTCGAAGATCACTTGAGTTAGTCACAGAGTATTATACTGAAACATGTAGTTAGAACGGTTACCATATTGTATTATGTTATAACTACCTTGTAATCTTCATTAACTGATTCATGTGGTGTATGTTGTTATAAATACTCCATAATCAGCTGCATTGTAAAAATGACACTTTGATTATTCTCTAAATATAACACTTCCGCGTTTCCTTTCATTTTCGTTGTGTTTACAACTTCAACAAAGATCGAAATAATAATAGAATTTCGTAGAGAATAATCGATATATCAAAAACGTCTTACTGGATTCAAATTTTGGAAACGTTTGAAATATGCCTATAACTAGAAGACTATGAGAACAACAGAAAACGACGAGATGCAAAAGAATTGAGCAATTTATTGACCAATCAATTCTGCCGAGTTCTTTATTTTCTCTTAAATTCATAAGCCATTCAAACTAAATCAAAGAACATTCAAGTGCTGCATTTTCTAAGTATCAATCCTGTTGCAAAAATTGGATCAAAGCTACTGAACTTACAAGTTATATATCAAGATCAACCAGATTCATTAATTGATTCAACCACTCAACTTTGTTTTACCAAGTTTCTTGGATCAGTGAAGCACTGCAAGTGTGAAAGACTGAAGTCAATTGAATCAGTGTATCTGAGAAGGAGCTAAGTGTTTGTGTGGTGGAGCTGTTGAAGAGGCATTGCGATCCTTGAATGAACAACAAAACAACTTTAGTGAAATAGCATAGACAACTGTGAATGGCTGATTGTTCAGATTGTGAAGCTGAAGATTTACAACCAAGGACAATCTTTGAAGCTATGTCATTGTGTACAAGAACAATAGTGAATTCCTCCAACATCACAGGAGAATAGTGGCCTTGAGGATTACACCACCCTGAACCATTCTAAACCTTTGTGCTTTTTTACTTTTGCATTTCATATTCAGTCAAGTAGCTTACCTCACTCAGCACACTTGAACACATTATACACATCAAGTTTTGAACAATAGTTTTTACAAGGCTTTTAATCCGCAGCATAAAACTCAGTTGAACGTTGTCTTCACCCCCTCCCCTCTAACATGTTTCAAGACTTTACAAGGGACCAACAATCTAGAATGGGTCATAACGAGCTATTGGGGCCCATTTCACCTTATTACTATGAACAGGATTATCAGCAGAAATTAGAATTGGAGCATGATCAGACTGCAAACTCGATAAGTGATAAACCGTATGATATGGAAAAGGGCTCTTCCAATCCAAATTGCCACCCCTTTGTCTAGCCTGGCAGCATAGAAGCACCATATATTCGGTTTCACCATGTAAAATACGCTTCCACAAACCCAAAATCAATAAGCACGCAGCCTGTCAGGGCATTATGAAACGCCGATATCTGGGGGGAAGGGCCTAACATGTGGTCCCTCTTGCTCAGTAGTGAAAAACACCTCATTAAAATCTCATTCAACTATCCAAGGCAAATTAACTAAACCACGCAGTTGACTGAGAAGAGTCCACGCATGTTCCCGATATCCCACAGCAGGGGACATGATTACCATGGAACCCAATGAAAACCCATTTCTCATATTATTACTACTAATAATGTCATCCACATGGCATCTGCTATAAGTAGAAATCGAGAGATTAAAATCTTTGTCCCATAATAATGCTAACCCCCTACCCACAACAAGAGCATTTGAATACTTCAACACACAACGAACATATTCAAATTTATTTTCATTTAACTTAGTTTTAGGCAGAAATAAAATAGACGGACGATAAGTATGTACAACTTATCAGTAGTTCTAACAAGGCTGGCCCAACCATCAGTAGTTCTAACAAAGAAGACTCATGGCGTCCGGTGGGCCCGCCTGCCAGTAGACTCCACAAATGACAACTCAACACTTTTCTTCTTCACGGCAGTAGCATCCTCATGTTCCTCAACCCGCTTCCATTTACTCCCTAGAGGCGACGAAACCCGCAATGTTGACGTTTGAAAGAGACATCAGTGTCACATACTCGCATCTCCTCCACCTCACCCGCCCTGACCACAAAATTCCCTCACAAATTAGGGTTCCATCTTCCACAACCCCACGCAACACCTCCTTGCCAGCCATCATTCCCGCCTCAACCATCCTTCTCGTACTTCCCAAAGTTTCTGACGACCGTCCCTTTACACCTGGCTAGTCATCCGCCAAACTAGAAGCCACACAGGGGTTCAGCACATGCTCCACCAATTCTTCACTACCCTTATTGCATGCCTCATCGACGAGAAGGGCCAAACCAAGAAGAAGGACTCACCTAACATAAGCTTCTTACTCATCACTGATCTCTTCCAACAACTGAGTTCGAGCACTCGCATTCAGCCACGAGCCATATGGTAAGCTCTTCTACTGCGCCACCGTGACCTCTCTGCCACGGGATGGACAGAACCGTACCGTGTGGTCCAACGTGACATAACACATGAACGGTAACCTCACGTACTACAACAAGCCCTTAACTACCGAACCCTTTGCATCCGCGAGAAAAACACAACGCCGCAAAGGTTGCTAGAGCTCTCATTTGTAACCCTAAACCAAAATCGATGCATCCTGCATCGTATCTCCTCTTGAATTTGGCAACGAGTTGAGGTGCATCATCAAGCCTCTTCCAACTTCCTGCGTGACATGGTGAACTGGGAGCCTTAGAACATGCACCCAAAACTCCATCTTTTCAAAGAAATCGGCATGATCCTCCCACCCAAATTCCCAACATTGCATAGCAATCAAATACCCATCGCAACACCACAACCCAGCCCTTATCAAACACAAATCGGATCACGTTTTTGCTCATCCGGGCAACTGTGAAAGCTTCAGTTTTACACGATTTCCCCATGGCCATCTTCAAGAGCTTGGTCGTTGTTTCTTTCGGCCCAAGAAACTTACCGAGCACACTACGATCCGCCGTTGCCTTCATTGGCGTAAGGACGTGGTCTACCAAAGCAAGGTTGACCGCCTCATCCTACGTAAGTGATAACGATTGGAGGAGACCCGCCAAGTTTTCCTTCTCCATGGTGGTCCTATTATATTGACTTTGCATATTAAAGAATACGAATTAAACTATTTTCTACAGTTTAGTATAAAATGATATATGGCTTGCACACAACACACACACACAGAAAAACAAACATCTGTAAGTGATACCTCGACACTAATTTCACCTATTCCGCTCCATTAACCAAAAAATTCAAGGACGTATAACTAAAACTCACTAAATTTGCAGTATACACTTGTAATATATGTGTATAAGTTACAAGACTGATGTCACAACTTTCTTTAAGCTAAGAAAGCCATCCGTTTGTAAAAACGACATGCTACCCAATCTCGGTACTTGAAACGTCGTTGACCCTTCTCCTCAACAGGCCTTTGATGATAGAGACCACTGCAATCAAAGCAATTTCCATTTGGTCTGAGCTACTGGCCTTTAAACTGATCTGCCCCATACATCGACTATTTAAATTTCCATTAATGGAAAGTTTTGTTCTTCGGGTCAATCTGAAATCAGACGCAAGACTACCACCTAATACAGTCTCGTTGTCAAACGAAAGGACAGACATTCCAAGACTGATCTTATCGTCTCTCACCGGGTAGTCTCTCCCTCTTATTGTAGCCTCCAAGCTCCCACCGCAAGCCACTTTCCCACCGCCTTCCATTCGGCCACCATTAATGGCGAACTTCATCTGTTTCCCAATCAAAATGCTGTCTTCAAGCTTGGCACCCGTAAAAAACCTGTCCCCAATAGATGTTATAGAGACACCACATTCTGTAAGGTTACTGAACTTTTCATAACTTAACTGTAAATTAGAGTGAAGAGTAGGAACGAATTCTCTCCCAGTAGACTGAAGATCAAGACCTATACTATAATTAGTGCCTGAAGGATTAACAATTGCTGCAAGACATTCAGATTGAAGGCTGAAATCTTGCTTGTCCTTGCTCATTTGTCCGGAAAGACTGCCGAAAACGTTTTTCCGTAATTCTACAGTCGTCTCCAGGTTGACTCCATCAAAACCAACATCATGATCCCATCCATGAGGATCAAGAACTGGCCTTGTAAGCCACTGATCACTTGATACTAGGCACCGATATCTATGCACTGGACTGCTTGGATCGAAATTTGGAGGAAGAGCCATATCTGGTAAGAGATCCGGTTCTGGTTTTGGTTCTTCATCACCAGAGTCCTGGTTACTACCTTGAGAGAGAATCTCGTTTTTTCGGCGAAATTCTTCTCGCATCTGCTTTTTCAGAAACAAGGTTTCCCTGTAATCCAACTCATCAAGATATTGTTTTCTCTGAATGCTACTTAACTTTTCAAATTGCCCTTTTGTCAAAGTACGTATCGGAGGCAATTTGTCATACTCGTCTTCTTCATCGGGGTCTGATATAAGAATCCCATCCAGTTCTTTTCCATACACATTTACATTCAGCCGGGAATGGTGCTTCAGGAATGAGGATAAAAGATGCGGCATAGAAGGGAATCGAGGACTTCTTAATGGCCCCAGTTGGATATTGTCTTTGAATTCCAAGAGGCTATTAACATCAGCCAGAACTTTTGTGCACAAACATAATAGAAAAAATTGAGACCTCCACGCCTGTCCGTTTGGAAGAATTTTATCACCCAAGTTATTCGTAACACAGTGAGGATGATTCTCCACAAGAATCACAGGATTCTGGAGTTTTGTATCAGATGCTGCCATGTGTAAGTAGCGTTGCAAGAGGTTCGAGCAGTAAGTGACAAAAGAATCATAGTTAACAGGATACCCATCGGTTCCTTCAGGAAGTGATGAAGAAGCATGAGTCAGAACAAGGATGGTGTTAAACCATACCTCATTACCAAATATTTCACCTATAAGCTTCAGCAATGGAAAGTCACTATTACCCTTGTTTACTGCGTCAAGTCGTTCAAAGTACAGTACAATATCAGGAGATGATTTCCTAATGAATCTTTTAACAGCATATAATGTCTTGCGATTTTTCTTAACATTTCTTGGTGAGGAAGGCAGCAGGCCTGGAGTATCAATGAAGGATATTTTGACACCATTCACAGTTCCAACAATCTCTTCAATTCGGTCAGTGGCAGGCTGAAATGCATCGGTCATTGCCTTTTTTTGATTGAATATAGAATTTATAGTTGAACTTTTACCAACACCGCTTTTGCCCAGGACAAGTATCTTGATAGAGAAATCTAGTTCAGGGAGGCCAGACAACTCTTGTTCTAATGCGATTTCTCGAGCTCTATCGATTCTAAGGCTAGCTCTTTTAAGAATAGATTTATCTGCTCTGATCAAAGATGCCAAATGAATCCGATGCAAGACCTTCAACACTATAATACTGTCATCTGACATACCGAATCTGTGAAGTAGACGCAAAAAATTTATTTGAAGCCCTTCAACATTTCCCAATGAGTCCAGTTTCTTCATGTTGTATACCCCATCGTTCAAGGAAGCGTTTTCAGAAATGTCCTGTTGTGTATTCCGTTGATCCAAATCATCTGGATTATCACTTGGCAGATAAGGGGGAACAGCCTGGTTATCATGAACAGAACCGGGACTCAATGAAGTATCAGCAGATACTGGGACTGTCATTGAGTTGCTTCTGTGAGCTGAAAATTGAAGAAAAATTAATGAACTTTACAAATATGCAACACAAAATGAAAAGGAAATCTATGGACACTCGTTTCGAAAATTTGTTATCAGACTCGAATTTGAGTATTATAAGCCAAGTTCTCACCTTGTAACCATAAATTAGACCAATAATCAAAGAAAAATGGTTTTCACAGCAGCCAACTATCGCACTTCTCTAACCCCACTTCTCTAACCGCTAAAGTTCGAGACACGTCAGTTTCACATGACTAGGCAATGGAGACCAAAGTGCAAATGTATTGTATACTGATGAAAGAACCCTGATTATGAAAACAGTCCAATGTATGCTGCATGGGTGAGGTAATTTCACAATACATAAATCGGATTCTCATTAGGGGATGCGGTACAATCCCAACCCACATGCCAATTAAATCAAAGAAAATACAATCATCACACAACAAACCACCGTCAAGATTAGAAACAAAGACAAGGAGAAACAGATAGGTGTTCTGAGTTTTCAAGTAATTCCAGGGACAACATAGCAGCTACCTTAAGCACCAAGTATACTATTTTGCAAGATTATCCGAAGGGATTGATACTAGGATGGAAGTTGAAACAAAAATAACAAACCAGGGCAAAAAAAAACCGGTTACAAATAAAGAAGAAAAAAACGAAGCAATACCCCGGTTGCCTGGCTCTTCATTTGTAGGATCGTCTGACAAAAAGCTTTCAGAAGCAGAAAGAGGTCTAGATGAGATTAATGATCCGGATAATATCTGAGATAAAACCCAATCCTTTATACTCGTCATATTACCTTCATAAAGTCATACAATAGAGTACATCAAACTATATGCAATAATGGATCAATAGAATCAGATAATACTAGAAGCTCGCACGAGCGCAAAACCATAACAAATTAACTAAAAATCGCTGAAACGGGTATTCACAGAAACATAACCAAGTTTGAAACACAAATCTCGCAAATTATTGCAATCATAAAGGAAAACAGATAGTATTTCTTGACTGCTCCTCTGCAAGCAAAACAGATGAACAGCGCGAGGAACACAATAAATTCATGACTGAAGCTAATTCTCTACTTCAAAAAGTTTTCAGAATCGTAGAAGATAACTTTTGTGGGACAAAAATATCTTAATTTTTTTTGATTAATTAACAATCATCAGCTGAATAATCCTTTAACTTGCATTTCTGTGGCTATGTCTAAGTATATTTCCTACTTCCAGTTGCATAGCTAAATTAGCGCCTTCAATATAGCTTTATTCAAGAATTCAACTATACGTTATCAGGGGAACAGAGTTATCCACTTCAATGGAATCCAAGTTATATCATAAACCACGAAATAAATTTTTTTTTTCCATCCCAATAAATTGCTGGAAACAACCAATGAAAAATACAAAAATTTACGGTGCTCTCTATCCCAAAAAAAAAAAAAAAAAAACTATCAGACAACCTCTATATCCATAATCCATTTACCTGATTTATCCAAGATGCAAAGCTTCTAAGTTCTAACGAATTGACAAAGCAGTCAACAAATAAAAAAAGGTGAAGATTAAAAAATAAATTACACTGAAACCCGTAATCGTAATGACCTGACATTTTCAAATGGATCAAATACTAATCTTTCTTTAAAGGACATATCACATATAATTGGATTAATTAATGTAAAGAAACAAAAAGTAGAGGAGCATATACCAACATCTGGGTTTTGTGATTTCGTAAGAAGCTAAGACCGCAAATTTGCAAAAGTTTCTAGGCCTCTAATATACCCGTAAATCCAGTAGTACACAGAAGTATTGCACTTAGTATTGCCAATGCTAAAACATTAGTGCCAGAGCAATTATCTACTACAAAACAATACAAAATGACAAAACTATCCTCATCTTCTTCAAAACCTCTCACCAGTCATCATCCTTTTTGCCCCGTCCGTCCAACTTCATCCCATGTTACTCCCAAGCCCCTCACCAGTCATCATCCTTTCTGCCCGTCGTTACTCCCGAACTCCCCTTTTATCCCTGGTTCCTGTTTATGAAGTCCCGTTCCCGAACGCGTTCTTATTCAAATTTAATTAATTTATATATGTAAGCCTCGAAAAAAAACTAACATTAGAGTTTAATATACGAAAAGATGAAATGACTCGAGATTTACATAATAATACTAGAGTAGAATAAGATATACAATGTTGATCACATTACGATATTAAATCAAAAGAGTTCAATGATAAACCACCAAAAGAGGTTAATAGTCTAAGCTATTACAAATTTCTTCAAAAGCTCAAAAATCCATTCTATTACAAAAGATAAAACATTAAAGCTCATCAAGATGCCACGAGGTCGCTCCTCATAGTACTCGTACACCTCATTACATGCATCAACTTTTTGGGGTGAGAAACAACATAATAAATGGTAAGTACAAACGTACTTAGTAAATGATCGAAACATCAAATCTACAAATGTTATAACTTATAACACAAGAAATATCAACACTTATAAATATCACATATGTTCAAGTAGCTCACTCCCCTCTGCTAGTCTCACTAGTAGACATAACCAACTAAGACCTTTGTTACACGTTGATCCAGAGACGCATTACATTGTGAGAATGCACTATGACATTTCCTCAACACTTCTAGGGCACGGTAGCTAACCATGTGGAATATTACACGAGTCCCTATGGTATCTTACCATGTGGGGGTATAATAGTTTCATGAAGCAATGCATAAACGTGCCAAACCAAGGATCAAAATGTTTTAGCTTTTAGACAAGTCAGTTATGTATTTACGTGCTTAAGCTAACCATTTAAGTTCATTACACGTAAAAAATCTTCGTATAGACCACTAGACATTAAACCAACTCTACATTACCCCATTTATCACATTGCACAGAAATAGTACGTTCTAATACAATATCCGCAAGGCTAAAAGACAAGACTTCCAATGATCCTGAGTTTCTCTCCGCAGAAGGTCTTTACAAGGTGCTGAGCTGAATCCACTGGAAACCAAACCCTTAACTTTGCCACATAACAAAGAGATCACGTAAGGCCAAATGAAATGTATTTCAATGCTCCCGTGAGACACAGAGTGGAGCCAAAGCCACTAGAACACATACATTTAACTTTTCAACACACAACTAAAGGATTTACACTAAGGTATGCTCATTATAATGATCAAAATACAAATTTGCACAAACTATGTGATAAGCGTGCGCCTGCAGTATCATAGGCGTGCACATAAGAATACAGGGAGCTGCTTGGAACTTCTGCCATGTCAGTCATGCGCCTATTTATTCAGAATTTTTTGTATCGTGTTTGAATAGTTGTTTGAATCATGTTTGGATAATGAAAATACACTAACACAAGTATTTTCCGTATTGGGGTCCAAAACGCATGTGACATTCCTGTTGCAAGACCAACGTTAGGTATGCTGACGTTTTGAAAACAGAAGCATATTTAGTTCTGCTGACAAAAACATCACCAAGCTTGACGTTTCTGTTGCAACACAAACGTAGATAGAGTTTCCTTTTTCTTTTTCTTTTGCAGATATGAAAGGATAACACACACCCATGAAATTCACCCTTTGCGGGGTTCGAAACCTGGTCTCCCCACTGGGTATCCAGGTTAGACCCTAGGGGAAACCACTAGGGCAATGTACCAAGTACAAATGGAGTTTATAAATAGAATCACAATCAATTCTGGAGTCCGAAACGTCATCATGTCTAACGTTTCTTTTGTAATATCAACGTCAGAGTTGCTGGTGTTTTAAAAACAGAAGCATATTCAGTTCTGGAATCCAAAATGTCACCACTGCTGACGTTCATCTTGTAAACGAACCTCGGTCGTACTGACGTTTGCCGGGATGCCGAAGAATCCAAAAGCCGATCGAAAAACTCTAATAAAATTGATTTTTTTTTCATAATTCATGGTGTTTCAAGCCATTGAGCATGGTGTTTCAGTGTTATATCATTACATGCTCAAGATTATCAATTTTGATTCCTTTTGTGCAATTTTGATTCCTTTTGTGCTTCCATATAGCTTGAAAATGATATTTGGGTGATGATTTTGATGTGATGAAGAATGTTGTAGTATTTGGGTTAATGTTGATGAAGAAATGAATTTTGATGATGAAGATGAAAAAGATTGTTGTATTTGGGTTGTAGTAATGAATTTTGATGATGAAGATGATTTTTTTTTTTCTAGAATGAAGAAATGAATTTTGATGATGATTTGGATCAAGATTAAGTTTGTGGATTATTATGGATGTATGTTAATAACTGTGGATTATAATGTTTTATTTTAATTATCAAATGACTCAATTGCATTTTTAAGATTTGTGGTATAAAATTTAATTTTTTTTGTGGTGTTTAAAGTAAATTAATAATAAAAATATTATTGTGTTGCCTGGAGTAATTTAAAGAGTGCCGGGAGCGAGTGTGGTTCCGGAAGAAAAACCGTGGTGGCGATAGAAGCCGCCATGAATAATTGATCAGTAATATATTGCAAATAGAAAGTATAAATGGGTTGAGGTAGCTTTTTCAAACAGAGACAAAGTGCTAAAGTAGAGAAGTATGTGAGTCAGATTCTGAATATGCCGTTGTGCTTCTGTTTTGGAGTTGATTAAGGTGATGACTTGCTGATCAGCTAAGGCTTGGTGAATGCTTGGAGTTGTAACACTGTTGTAACAAGGCTATCAGTGACTGATAATAATAATAATAATAATAATAATAATAATAATAATAATAATAATAATAATAATAATAATAATAATAATAATTATCATTAAAGGGAGGTTCATATCCAAGGTCACACTTAGAACAAGATTGACTACAAGTTTGATATTTTACATTTGCTTGTTGGAACTTGTCTAAGCATTGTGTTCATAACTCCATTGCCTTACTTTTGCTTGTGAATGTTGCATGCTTGAATTCTCATCTTATTCTGAGCTTATTGAATCCATTCTCAAGCATTTTCATCAATCTAAGTTCACCAGAACTTCATTGCACCAAATTGCATATTGAATCTGTCTTGGACATTATGGACATCCTTGAGATTGTCTAAGTCTCTCTTGACTTATATCTGAGTTATACAAGGTCTAACAAGTGGTAAACTTTACCTTAATCCGCACTATTATCTAACTGATCTTTATACAACACAAAATTGAGAATTATAGCAAAGCACAAGTTATCTTGTACAGATTAACTTTAAAAGGAACTTTTAAAAATGATGTGTTTGGCCTAACAATCATTCACCCCCTTCTGGTTGTGGTATTGACCCCTATCAGATCCTACATTTGGTATCAGAGCTTGGGTTATATGTGCTAAATTGCTTGAAACATCATGACCATTGAAAATGACTTCAGTTGGAGTTACCAAACCACAATAGGGTATGTATAGTATGGGACAACCCTACTTTAAAGAAAATCATTATACTTGTTGAAAAAAAGCCATGAGATTGCACTTGGAATCTCTGGTCACTGACTTACGAAATGTGAAGTTTGTGGTACCAATGGAACTAAAAAAAATGGGCCGGTTGCAAGTTCTTGGTCTTGCTTTTTCCGGGACCTTATATTAAGAGCAACCCCAATGCCTCTTTTGAAAGGAACATCTTTTCACACAACAAATATTCTGACCCAATTCGAGTTAGAAAACGATCATTATACTGATTCAATTCGAGTCATAATTTTGAATGTTTTTCATACCCAATACTGGTCAGAAAGACTTTCTGACTAAAATTGAGTCAAGAAAACTTTTAATATTCTGTCTGAAATTCGGTCAGAATCAAGTTTGCAAATTATTCTGACCCAATTTGAGTCAGAACACGATAATTATTCTGATTTAATTCGAGTCGGAATGTTGAATTTTTTCCATACTCAATACCGGTCAGAAAGACTTTGACTAAAATTGAGTTATGAATACTTTTAACATTCTGTCTAAAATTCGGTCAGAATCATCGAGTGTAAAAAAACATAAATTTAAAGGGTAAATATGAGGAAAAAATTGGTGTGTATTAAGATTTTTAGTTGTGTGAAAAGACATTCCCCTTTTGAATCCCATTGTCACCTTGACTAGAATATGCAAAAAATATCCTACATGATGACGTTGTTGCACTTACAATTTCATTCCCACTCATTGACTCAACCTCTGACTTCTACGATGGCTATAAAAACACATCCATTTTTATCATACATTCCGGCCAAAACATATAAATTTTAGGGAGAAGGGCCACAAGGACAAAAAAAAATTAATAAATGAGTCTGGAAAGACAAAAGTAACATTTTTATGATTATAAAGGACAAAAATCATAATTGTTATTTTGAAAATTGTTAATTCACGTGCTATGTTACTTTGTGTTTCACAATTGTTACTTCATATTTACTTTATTCCACATTTGTTACTTAATATTTGTTACTTCATAAGTGTTACTTTTATCCTGATTAAATTAAGATAGAAAAACTAACTATTTGGTATTGCTACCCTTAAGGGCGAGATTGATAAACATTGAACCACAAAAAGGAAAAAAGCATTGGAAATAAGCAGCAATAAAGCAGGGATATTTGGAGAGTAAGCAGAAAGAATGTCTCTTTGCTGGCAATATAATACCTATCAGTGGGAAATCTTTATAGAAAGTCGATAACCTTATGTTTCCCGGGAAACAAACAATGTTCCTTTTGTAAGGAATTTAGGCATGTTTCCCCATTAAGGCTTAAACATAAAATGAAACACGGGGCATATCCGATGAGTGTCTACTTCACACCTTTTTGCTAGTGTATGCAGTGAATGTTATTGGCTTCTGCTCTGCCATTTGGATCAGGACATATACATGATCTAATGAAAATTATACACTTCATCAATACAGCAAAAGCTCCAGATGGCTTCAAATGGAACCAGAATACGTTTTAAAGAACGATGATGTTCATAAATTTTCTCTTAGAAAATGCCAGCCACCATTTGTTAGGAGTTCCATTTGGCCTGTAAGCAACACTTAGTAGTCTTCCACTTGTTTCCTCGCGTATTTGCTTTAGATAATTCCTGAACATCTCTGCATTTACCAATCACGCTGCAGTTAGGCAAGAAAACTTCACACGTTCGAATTAACAGATGGGAAGCATCAACAGATATGTTTTTATTATGATACAGAGAAACTGGAACTCATAGCATGTATGCATTCTTCTTTAAAAATCACTAAAGAGAAAAATATGTAGGACATGGATCCCACTAAATCCATAAAGCAGCGCCCTTAACTCAAGGCACCTCACTCCCAACCTATTCACACCTAAAAGGAAAAAAAACGAAATTTAGAGAAGAATGTTTGACAAGCAAACTTTCCTTGACATATAATACCAGGGCATGGGCATACTCAAATGAATCAAGAGTAAGAACAATGTTACCGTCGTTTTACATGATCTCCTACCATTAAAATAGCAGGGACAGATTAAATACAGCTGGCTTCTGATAAAGCCCTTGACCACCCATTATTGATACAATATTTGAGGATTTGACAGCAGTTTAAGTAGATGAAGCAAAGTTCTTACTATCAATTTACTAGCCCGCAAATCAATGAGAATGGGACTTCAAAAGATTTACCTGCTTCTTCTGATGATTGAGGGGGCGTAAACAATCCAGGGAAGGGAAATCCTGATTCTCCAGGCACAGGCACGTTTTCCAAACCCAGATTGATAATTGCTTTAGTTCCTTCTGCTAAAGTTCTGCAGCCTTCTAGCCTCTTCAACGCCACGTTGATGTAAAATGTCAAATAAATAAGGAGCTTATCAGCTGAGCTCTTGAGCTCAAAGTTTCTGAAGAAAACGTTGGCCCTGAAAAATGTGATTGCCTCATCAACGATATCCGTTCTATCTGCAAGTCATTTTGTCCAAGGGTTCATAATTTACCTAAAGAGTAAAACATAGATAATGCTCCAAAAGAGTAAACTAACCTTGATCTGAAACTGGTGCTGGTCCCTTTACATGACTTTTAAGAGGAAGAAGTGGGCACCCACAAGCTTTTGTAATCCCTTGCTCATCAACAAAACTTGAATGATAAACCTGAAATCCAAGTTGTAAATTAATCCTCAATAATACCTAACGCAAGTAGAGGAATGAAAAGAAAATGTACCCTATATGCCACCGAGAAGGAATGGGAGTTTCAGATAGTTAAAACTTAAAAACCATGTTGTGAACCCCAGACATGATGTCACAGAAACAAAGTGGAATCGAGCTAGGCAATCATTTCATCAAGGGTCTGTTTGCACATAACTATAATCGTCTTTATTCTCAGTCAATAAAATTGATTAATATGTTGTTTAGATTGTATTGAGTTATGAAGAGGACTCAAACAACTCAAGCTTGTAAGACTCTTCAGGTGCAATACACAGTATAATAATTGATGGATTAAACAAAAAAAAAACGGAATCGAGCTAGGCAATCAGTGAATGAAATTGGTTAAGATGTTGATTGGAATTTGTGGAGGACATACACAACTTAAGCCTTTAGGACTGGTGAGGTGCAATACTCAATACTTCAATTGATGGAAGAAAGCAAAAAAACGATCAATCCCTGAAAATTCCTAGATGCACATTGTTTCTATTGGGTATGAACTCGAACTGTTGAAAATTATTGTTGAATAACATGTGATTGATTGGATTGAAGTACTGGTTCAATGAGCTCTGGAAATGAGTGAAACCAAGAATGAAAGACGAAGGCAAGGGCAAGGAAAAGGAAGAAAGGAACAAGAAATAAAAGAATAGTGAAACCAAGAATAAAAGACGAAGGCAAGGGCAAGGAAAAGGATGAAAGGAACAAGAAATCAAATAAATACATACCACATGGTGTACAAAACGGGATATGTCAGACCTGGATACTATAGTCAGCATTACTACTCTACAACAGTTCAAGAAAGATCAAGTAAGAACTCTATATCCGTAGTTATACATATATGTAATGTGTGTTTTCACTATTACATTTCAATAAACAAGCATGTGTGTATGTCCATTGTTTGTTTTTACTGACATTCACTCCCAGTATCATAATTTGCTATTCATTACATTTTAATACATTTCAACATTCACACACTTTGTGGTTGAAATGTAACATGAGAAGTGGACTGAAATTCACTGCCACTATCCGCTGATGGAAATATTCAGTGACATAACGGTGAACAGTAACAAAAGAAAAAAACCCGCTTATAACCACCTAAAATATGCATGTTCAACCCCCCTGTTCTCTCTGTGTGGACTGTGTAGTGGAACCCAAGGTTTTCCTCTCTTTTATTTCTTGTTACACTTGCACCCTATCGGCAATTAGGCCCGTGAGGATTCCAAATAGAGTAAATGTCTCTCAAACAGTTCACAATGCTCAAACCCCTAACCATACCTAAAAGACATCTAGATGCGTATAATAACCGCACGTATTATACAACAAAAACTTCAAACAAGAATATAAAATTGTTGTTTACAAAATAATAAGTCGAACCCTTGTTTACAAAACGGGAAAAGCTCCTTTCCAGATGCCCACGACAAGACACATTCCACACCAACCAAGCAGTTAATGTAATTTAAACATAAAATACAATCAATTTACAAATAAAAAAAAAAATCAAATACGAGACTTCTTTTAGTTGTCCAACGATGATGACCATTTCGTCGGGTGGGATCATGTGGATAAGATGTTTTGAACTGTCAGTTTTTGTGTCAAATAAAGTAATTGTTTTAGCAATAAAGTTACTTTGTTTGAATTGAGTGGAATGATGAGGGTGAGGGATATCCAAATACGCCCTAAATGTCGAGCTTTGACAGGAAACAATCAGGACAAAGGTATTCTTGAGCCAAAATAAGTTTTAAAAAAAAACAAAGAAAAACCAGCACACCCATGATTGAGTATTTCAATCAGAATGCAAAGGTTTCAAAGAAAAAGATAACTCAATATACAATCAACTGTATTTTCCCATTCCTAATGTATTATTGAGAAGTAATGAACAAACTTATTTTTTGTTGTTGAAGGGGAGGTGAGCGTGGGAGGATTGTCAAGCATCCAGGACTATAAACTATGAAAAAACCCCATCAAATTTGGCTGATTTCACACATAAAACCACCCAATCCGATCGATTGCTCAAGCATCCCTCTAACTCAATTCCAAATTTATGATCTATAATTCTGTATCAAGGCTAAAGCATCACAAACAACATAAAGAATCACTATCACAGATCACTTAAACTGATTCTGGATAACGAATTTCGAAATTTCCGTCAATTAAACGATGAAAACTTCATTCGAAGATATGGGAAATTAGGACAATCGACAATAAACATAATTGAAAAAGGAAACTTAAAGAAAAGTGCAGTAACGAAAAAGAGAAACGAAAGCAGAATTAACGGCTCACCATTTCTCTGGTGTTGATCTGTGCTATATAACAGTAAGTACGCGATGATGAAATGCAAAGCAATTTTCTGTTTCAAGGTTAACAAGTTCCTGAGAAGAAAAAAAAAAAAAAAGAAAAAAGAGGAGGTTAATATTAAAGTAAACCAACCGGCCCAGAGAGGGAGGGGTCTTGCGTGTGTGTTTTTAAACGCTAGTGGGTGGCAATGTGTGTGTTGCACGGTTATTACTTAGCATTTCTAATGATGTTTCAAAAAAGAATTAAAATATATGAATTATGATTACTAAAAAAAAAACGGTTAAACCCTAACCGAAATTTCCGTCAATTACTATAGAAATAAGGTTTAGAAGAGAAAATGAGACTGGAGACATTATAACGTCCTTGGTTTATATAGTAACCACTTACAACGTCTATAATACCAACTAGCAACAACTAGTAACAGTAAAAGCAGACGGATTAGTGTAAAACTAATCTTTTTATTAAAGCACAGAAAAGTGGCTAAACAATGGCCTTAAACAAGATTAACTAACACTAATTAATATAAGAAACATCATGATTCAAAACCCCCGCAAGTTTGGTTGTATATGTTGATGCAACCAAGCTTGAAGTGAAGATGATTGAACAGTTGAATGGAGACAACCTTGGTTAGTAAATCAGCAACTTGATCTTTAGTCTTCACATGAATTAGGGATATGTCTTTATTATCCACATTTTCCTTTAAGAAGTGTCTATCCACCCCAACATGCTTAGTTTTACCATGATGAGTAGGACTTTCAACAACGTAGAGAGCAGAAGAGTAATCACAAAGAATTTGAATAGGTCTTGAATTGTTTAATCCTAATTCTAACAGCATTCTTTGAACCCATATTCCTTTCACACACTCATAGGCCAGAGCTCTTAATTCAGACCCAGCACGGCTTCTGGAAATCACATGCTGCTTCTTGCTTCTCCAAGTAGCAAGATTTCCCCAAATGTAAGTGTATTATCCAGAAACAGATCTCATGTCTAGCACACCCCCTACATAATCAGCATCTATGTTTATTTGAACCTCCCATGATGAATTCTTCTTGAACTGCAATCCTTGGACATGATTCTTCTTGAGGAATCTCAACACTCTCGCAACAGCAGTGGGTTGATGCATGAATTGGCTGATCAGACCTACAACAAAGCATGTGTCAGGTCTCTGGTATGTGAGAGGTATATAAGTTTTCCTACCAATCATTGATATCTGCCCTTATCAATATGAGGGCTATCATTCTCTCTTCTAAGTTTCAAGCCAGGTTCCATAGGGATATTTGCAGGTTTGTACCTTATCATCCATGTTTCCTTTAGAAGATCTAGGGTATTCTTTCTTTGGGACATGGAGATTCCTACTTTATTTCTAGCAATCTCTATACCAAGAAAGTATTTTGGGTTCCCTAGATCCTTTATTTCAAACTCAGTTGCAAGGATATCTTCTATTTTTCTAATTTCAGCATTAGCATCCCCTGTCAGAATGATATCATCCACATAGACTATTATGACAATAGACTTTCCAGAAGAGAGCTTTGTGAACAAAGTATGGTCAGTATGACATTAGTGAAACCCATTTTTTCTCATTAATTTGATGAATCTTCCAAACCAGGCCCTAAGAGACTTCTTGAGGCCATAAAGAGATTTCCTTAGTTTGCATACATCACCCTAGTGATTCAAATCCACGGGGAAAGTGTGCAAACTTCCTCATTCAATTCCTCATTGAGAAAGGAATTCTTAATGTCAAGTTGTGTCAAGGACCAATCCAGATTCACAACAATGCTCACGAGAATTCTAATGGTATTAAGCTTTGGAACAGGGGCAAATTAAAAGTTTGATGGTACAATCCCATATGACTGAGTGATACCTTTGGCCACAAGTCTATCCTTATAGCTATTAAGTGAT
The DNA here is from genome assembly GCA_026214975.1 of Gentiana macrophylla. NCBI lineage: Eukaryota > Viridiplantae > Streptophyta > Magnoliopsida > Gentianales > Gentianaceae > Gentiana > Gentiana macrophylla. The sequence continues at coordinate 48,217,713 of CM047810.1, read as the reverse complement.
CCATCGGCATTGTATTTTACTGTAAAGATCCATCTACAACCAACATGATGCTTCCTTTTTTCTAGAGAAGTAACGTTCCATGTTTCACTATTTATAAGAGCATTCATTTCTTCTCATATTCTGGAGATTTCATAGCATTGTGCACATTTTTAGGTATTTGAATAGTGTCCAGAATGCTTGTAAATCCATGAAATTAAAGGTATAGATGATCATAAGACAAGTAGTTGTACAAGGGATGAGCAATATAGCTTCTTGTCCTTTTTCTTTGAGCACTAGGAAGCTCCCTCTTTGTGCTGACATTTTCTTGTTCATTTGAAGTATCAGAGTTTTGATAACCAGTACTATATTGATCATCAGAACTTTGATCTTCAGATAAGGTCTTATCAGAACATTGATTATCAGTATGGTCCTGATCTTATAATGAATCAGACTCAGGGTTTTGAGAAACATCAGTTAGTTTTCTTGAATAGACAATAATTTTAGGCTCAGTGCTCTACTGATTATGCACATGAGTGGGATCATTTTGTTCATGTTTAGAATGATCTTGAGCCTTATCAATAGGATTATGAGATGGGAGAGACTTCCATTTCCATGTTTGATAATAGTCTTGGAAGTTTACCCCTGACTTTCAGTATTATAGAAGGGTCGATCTTGTACAAAAGTGACATCCATGGAATTGAAGTATTTTCAGTACTTGGACACTAGCACTTGTATCCTTGCTGGGAGCATGAATACCAACAAAAGATACACTTCACTGCCCTGGGATCAAGTTTTCCCTTATTCTGAGGATGTATGTGAACATAACACACACATCCAAACACCTTAAAGTCATGAGTGTTGGATGTAGTGCCAGAAAGACAATTTATGTAATTGTTTTTATAGTTAATAAATGACAGATTTATTCTCATCTTATTATTTGCTTCGTGCTCATAAGTAATACATTGCTGAAAATCCTAAGTTGTATCATATGTAGCCATATAACTTAGTGTGTGTCACACGTGAGGATTAGGTTTATGGTGATACACTTGAACCATTAGTCCGTGGTGAACTTAATCAAAGTATGGGGTCTATTGATTAAACCACTATTAATGCGCCGAGAACACTTTATGGTGTGACCGTCTTATCCGGACCGTCGATATTGGTTATCTAAGTGGGGCATTTTATATGATGTGGTCATATAGGAATGGACCGATTTAATCTATATTTCTTATATAATTCCGCGATTGAGAAATCTTATTAAGTCACACGATGATCATATATGGATTAACCTCAATCCTGAAGTGATTGTAGACTCCTGCTTGTTTCAAGATAGCGTTAGATGTGTTCGTTAAGGATTGATAAAAGGCGCGGTCCGAATCACTTTCACGTCAGTACTATTCAGGAATGAGTAACGAGTGTGTGTCTCACAGATACATAATCCATTCCTTCCTGCGGGAAAGTAGAAAGACAATCCCCTTATTTTTTAATTCTAGAAACTGATCGATCGGCCGAGTTCATATTGGTTATGAACTAATTGATCACTAATGAGTTAATGGTAAATAAGTATAAGATGTAATAAAAAAAAGGTTTACGGAAACATTCCCGCTTCATTACCGGATAGTCTAAGGAGGGTTAGTCTATATGTAATGATTATATCAATGGACACTTATTGACTCGAGAATAAGTTATATCTTTAATCGATAGAGTTCTGTTTCGGATTTATGGTGGCGTAGTTCTAGAATTAATAAGTTGAATAGAAATGTTTTGTTCGATAAACATTTTATTCAATTTCTTGTAGCTACCGGTTATAGGTTCATGGTCCCCGGGTTGGCTCCTAACACGCGAGTGAATTCTCGTGTTGTGGAACCTCGAGAATAAGTTAAATAGTTGGTCTATTCAAAATATTATTTATTCGGTAAATAATATATAAAATAGAAAAGATATTTTCTGTTATTCCTATGGCACAAATGGTGCCACATGTGGTAAAATTGGGAAAAGAACTTTTCCTGAATTATATCACATGTGTAATTTATTATTTATTTGTTAAATATTTATTGGATGAAATAAGAGATTGATTTTATCATTTAATGGTGATTATCTCTTATTTAATGAAGATTATCTCTTAATTAATGAAAATTATCTTTTCCTTGAATAAAAGATAATTGTCTTGTGAAAGAGATAACTCTCTCTTGCCCGGTTATTTTCCTATATAAAGAGAGTTCATACCCACACAAGAACACACAATATCTGCGCCAGTTTTCAGGAAAAAAAGGAGAAAAATTAGTTTCTTGTCCGAGCCATTGGGAGAAGAAAAACCTAGGGTTTTCTTGAGCATATTCAAGGAGGCTCCGCTACGGGATCGACGTCCACCAGTCGTCGCTTGGAGATACAACTCGAAAGACTACGGCTTCTCTTCGGTTGGGTAATCTTCAACCTTCTTGTAGTGTAGTTTAATTTATTATACGAATCTTGTCATGGTAAAATCATATACGAATTTCGATTTGTTGCTTCCGATGTGCATGATCGAGTCTCGATCGGTGCTGTGAATCAAATCCGACGATCAGAAAAAAGGGGGAAAATACGCTCGTTTTTGCGAGCGCGCACTCGCAATTGCGAGCTTCGAAAAATTTATGGATTTGGTTTCTCCTGCGTTTTGGATCCTGATTCGGGTTTATATCCAGCAAAAAGTTCTTATGAAATGAGTCCCAGGATGTGGTTATTTTAGCATTTGATGGGAATTTCTAAAGTTTAATACCCTTGAGGGCATTATGTTAATCAGGTAGGTGTCTTTTAGTATAGCCTCGCCCCATAAGAATTCAGGAATTTTCATAGTATACATGACACTCCTAGCCACTTCAAGGAGATATTTGTTCTTTCACTCAGCGGCCCCATTCTGCTGGGGTGTATCAACACAAGCACTGATGTGGATAATTCATTTTTTAGAAAAGAAAGAGGTAAGGTTCTTTTCAAAGTATTCTTTACCATTATCAATTTTTAGTACTTTGATTCAAACCAAACTGAGTTTTGATCATGGTATAATCATCAATAAAGCTTACAAACCAGCGTTTTCCAGTGGTTGTCCTGTGTTTTGATAGACTCTATATGTCACTGTGAATAAGGAAAAAGGACTTGAGGGTGTGTACATAACTTTAGGAAAACTTGATCTAATATGCTTAGAGAATTGACAAATTTCACAATGAAGTTAATCAATATTTATTTCTTTAAACATACTAGGATACAAATTTTTCAAATAAATAAAGTTAGGATGCCCTAATCTATAATGCAGAAGCATGATATGATTACAAGAAGGGTTAATCCTACCTCTAATTGAAAGGCATTTAGGAATATCATCAAAACAAAAGTTGGAGTAATGAGTCTTGAAGATAAATAGCTTAGATTTCACTTTAGCATTTCCAATCTCTTCCATTGAACTCAAATCCTAAAACTTACATCCATTAGTATGAAAAATCATAGAGCATTAAGTGTCATTTATGAATCTACTAACATGCAATAGGTTGCATTGTAAGTTAGTGTTGGTCCCTTGTAAAGGCTATAGACAAGTTTAGAGGGGTGGGTGAATAAACTTGTCCCTAAAAACTTTTTCTATTGAGTAAGTTAAACTCGGAGTATAAAATAGCTGAGCTGAGACAGTATCAACAACTTAGTTAAATGCATCGGAATAAATTATTTAAAGCCTTTTATGATCTTAATATCAGTTCGTAATATATATCAGTTGTTAAGTTCTTGAAATATGCTGTGTGAACTTCAGTTTACTGGTGCAAACTGAATTTGTGTAATAATGGATAATAATAATGTAAACAATCACAGTCATAGATGTAAAATGCGGTAAGTAAATGCATAAGTAAATAACACAAATTTATAGTGGTTCCAGGTGGTGTAATCCTGTCAGTCCACTCTTCTCCTGTGATGTTAGGGGAAATTCACTAAGTTCTTGAGTTAACGTTACAAGACACACAATAAATAACGATTGTCCTTGACTAATCCCTAGCTTCACAATATTCGAGCCTTAGTCCCTAACAAGTTGAATTGTTGTATCATTTAGTCTGCTCCACTGGTCCTTGAAGGGTAAGATTGTCTCTTCACCAGCTCCACCACAAACACAGTCTTCCTGACTGCACCTCAACTGTCCTTCACACATTCTTGGTGTTTCACAATCTAACCTTTGATAAAATCAAAGTTGAGACTTGAATCAAGTAAGTGATTCAACTTGTGTGTAAGCCTCTTCTTCTTGATGTATATGATTAGCACAATAAGCTATGCTTCTTCAGGTGTTATCTTATCTTGATGATTTACTTGAATGCTTTTTGAAAACTTAGAAGATTTTGGAATCTTGAACTTGCAATTGTAATCTTAGCAGGAGTTCTTGATAAACTTTCCTTTCCCCCTTTAATTCTTGATCTTTTTCATAAAACTTGTTTATCAATTCTCTAAAAATCCGCATCCTTCTTGTTGTAAGAGTTCTATATTTATAGGGGATTTTTCCAACGTTTGAATTTGAATCCTCATAGCCGTTGGTGGTCCTGCTTAGTATACGTTGAATGTCAGTGTCCTTTCTGACATTTCGGACGGTTAGCTAATCATATGGCTTGATCTTCAACGTTCTGAATAACCTGATTATCTTAGTAAAACTAATATATCTGAGTTCTCAGTTTTCAACTGACATGGAGCACTAACTCAGTTTTTACTCTTCTTCATACTCCTAGTTCTTCATCTGATCCTTTATCTGCAAGGTCAGAGTACACCATACATACAAATATTATTAACTAAGTTACATTGTCCTTATGTAACATAGGTCTTCTATACAAGATCTATAAAGTCAGTCAGGCCATCAAAGACTTACATGAATTCTAACCTTATAGTCTGGGATTTTAGTATTCATAAACTGAGTTTAAACCCTCATTTATTCAGTCCTTCAAATTGAGTCTGGTCCCTCAGCCTTCATAACTGAGTCTGTTCCCTCAGCCTTTAATCTTCAGTTTTTGTAAATAGTCAACAAAGTTTGTTCCCTCAGTGAACTATTCTATATTTAGTTTCAGTTTTAATCCTATCTATTACTACTCTTGTCTGATATAACCTATACAATAATCAGACTCTAAATAAATCCTATACAAACATTTTCTAGACATCTTTTTGCTTTTCACTATAACAGCTAGTTATGGCACTTCATCAATGGGGTTTAAACAAACAAAAAAGTGATGAATCATCATCAAAACTAAATTTATTTCCAACGTTAGGAACATAAAGAACATCTTTTAAAGTGACATTTTCACTCAGATGAATGTTCCCAGTTCTAGAAACTTGAGAAATAGATCCATCCACAATCTTGACATTATGATGGTGTTTACATTTGAGGAGTTTAACAAAGAGATCACGGTTTCTAGTCATATGATTGGAAGACCCTGAGTCAAAAATCCATATATTTTATAGAATTTGATTACGAGAATAAACATTGAAGCACACACCTGTATTAGCCATGAGGACATTGCCTTGACGAGCAGTTGTCTGAGAGTTTTGAGTAGATACAAGCCCCTTAATGGCTTCAATATGCTCCTTGCAGAATTCACTTTCAGACTTCTGTTCCTCAACATTGACAAGTCTGCCAGAGCTCTCAGGTATGTGATTAGGTCTAACAGGCTTCCAGTTGGCAGGTTTTCATGGATTTTCCAACAAGTATCTGGACAGTTATCGGCTTCTTTTCTGATGATCACACCAAGGTCTGTTCCCCTTAGGTTTATGAGATTGACCAGAGGTGCTCTTTATGAAAAGAGTGCTTTCACCAGACGAGACAAGATCAGAGGTCCCACTCATAATAGGTTTCCTCTTATTCTCTTCATGTTTAATATCATCACACACACTCTTGATGGGTGTGAGGGGCTTTAAGCATAGGACTCTGCCTCTCACATCATCAAGTATGGGAATGAGACAATGAGACCCATCATAGAATATTCTCCTATGATCTTTCAAGTCCTTGAATACCTTAGCATCCTCAATGGATTGCCAAGTTATACTTTCAAAGTTGTCAAGTTGCTACCAATATGTTGAAGTTCGTTGAAACAACACTATTGGTGGCCCTGGCAACCAATATGTGTAAAGAGTTGAAACAACACTATTGATGGCCTTCTATGAAGGTAAAGATAGCAGTGTTTGCTTACAACAATAGTTACCACGCTAGTATCTGTTAGGAAATCTACACGGGAACGCATCGGAATTTAAAATTTATTTCCTTTTAACCAAGATCGACTTCGTTTATGCAACAAGCATATAAGAAGTAGACGAGAGAATACCTTGCTTGATCCAATTGGATCGACGCTTTGTCTACGATTGATGGTCCAAGCACCGAGCCATCCAAGTGTCCGGGCTCTAGCGGTAATCCACACGAACAACCACCGGAATCCTCGAAGGACTGCTACCGGAAAATGTCGACTGCTAGGTCACCTTTTCATCTGTTGAGTATTTTGTGGTTTGAGTTCTGTGTTGATTATTTTTCAAAAGTAACATTCCCCATGTTAAAGCTTTTATAAGCATTTTATCATACAAGTCTTTTTGTTTTACAAACTTAATTAAATAATTTATTTTATGATTTATTAATTATTCAAATTATTTAATTATCAAATTTGTGTTATTAAAGCTTGCTGGACCTTAAATAATAAAAGCCTGATGATTTCTATTAATCCAGTCCTTTTATTAAACATTTAGTCCGGCCCAACCGTCCTTAACCTACAAACCCGATCTACAAACCCTTTTCATCATCCAAATCCCAAATTTATCAGAATCCTTAAATCACCATATTCTATCAGTCGTTCTCCTCTCTAGCCGTTTTCTCTTTCAATGAAAATCGCCTACATTTCTCAGAAAATTTGCTTCCGTAATCTCATATTTTTCCTTTCTAATGTTTATCGAACAATCAATGTTCGATTCGGATTTGATTTATTCACGCTTGGCTCATAGAAACGTGAAAGATGAGAACTTTCCATCTCCTACTCCTTTCAAATCATATTTGGTGATATCTTGTCTCGATTCTCTTCTTTATCTCTGTTATTTGTCAATTATACGCATTAATAGTTTGATTTTTGCAGATTATGTGATAAGATTGTGACCTTTGCCTTGATTCGATGCCAGCTGAGCTGAATAAGGTATGAAATCGGGGATTTCATCACCCCGATTCTACGCTGATACGATTGAAGATGAAAGACTCTGTCCTTCCGGCTTCGTTCATTCAACATGTGGAAAAGATGAGTTTTTGACTGATACGAGCCATAAAATTCTGATTTTGTGGACTGCAGTCAACTCGAAATCAAGGTGATATCTTTTGAGTTAATGTCGTATTATGTCATTTATTTTTGCTGATTTGAATCCGATTGCTGCCTGATTTTGTGCTATTGGTTTGTGATTTAGGGTATGACCCTTTCCGGAAAGCTGAAACTGAATGTATACACCAATTCAGTCCTGATTCACTTTGGATAGAAGTAATTCAATTTTCAGAAATCGGTGGTTCTCTTTACAGTGACTCAGCATTCACAAACCGGTGAATCCCTACCTGGTTTTCTCAGGTATAAGGCTTGACCCTTCTTGGTGTACGGATTAGGTAATTTGACTGAGGGTCTTACTCCCTAGGAAGTCAAGAGTCGAGTCAATGCTGAGGGTAGTGACCCAATGATGCCCTAAAATTAAATTCAGACCATTTGGCATCATATTTGGCTCAGAATTTGGTTTTAGGATTAGGTCAAGTTCAATTGAGGTAAGTTGCTAAATGTGTCAAATTGAACCATGACCAAATCGGGTGCCTTTCCACACTGTGCTATTGAACTGAGTCAAAAGGAAGTGAGTCGGTTTAAGTGATTGCTTAATTAACCAATGAGTTAGGCCCAACCAGTCAGTATTACTCTCTCTCTTAATTGCCTAACGGCCCTCCTTTAGAGAGTATACATAAGACTTTGGACCTCAGACAAGCGTCGGTTAATTATGGCTGGAAAATCACAGAATTAAGTGCCTCAGATTTTAAATATTTCCTTTTGATCCCGTTCACACAGACCTTGGAGGTTCAAGCTATACCTCTAGGGCTATAAATAGCCAGTCATATCACACTGGATTGCAACAACTCAGAATTCCATTTCTTGAGCAATCCGACATTTTTAATCACTGCAAAACATTTCTCTTTTCTGGTCCTGTAAGTCTTATAGCACTGTAGTTGAGAATAGCTTGGCAATTTTCTGAATTGATCAAGCTTGATTCTGGTCCTTGTTGTTGAGAAGTGTGGTTCTGATCAACAGCTTAGACAGAATCCTTTGTGTGAGGTCTTAGTGTCCTTTCCTGCAAGGTATCACTTTGACTCACTGTTTCTGTGTTTTAAATTTGTTGTGATTGCATGTTGAACCTGCTTTTAGTAGTCTTATTGATACTAGTTATCTTGTGGTCTAATATGAGTTTGTTCTGTGCTGTAAACTTGATTTTGGTGGTCTGACTTTTAACTGATCGAGGTAGTAAGCAACAATTAGATTGGTCTGAACTACCAAGTCTTAATGCCTAGTAAGGTATATTGCTCGTGCCTTGAGTCTCCCTAAAGTCAGACACCTTAAGTCCTGTTTTAGGCATTAGACTAAAGTCTTTCTGATTCAGGTCTGTGTTTGATCCCCATAATTGGCTGGTTTTAAGTCTGATCATCAGCATACCTTGTGTTGCTGTTAATCAAGCTTGAAACACCCCCTTTATGGTGTTTTACTGAGTCTTGTAAGTCGACTGTTTTCTGTTGAATCTTAATCCATTCTTGAACTCGATTTGTTGATCTTGCTGCACCTTTTTTGCAGATTTCTGTCCATCCTGAACTTGCTGTGTTTTGATCTTGCCTCTGAGCTATATCCTGCTGTTTTGTGAGCATTGAACAACTTGTAAAAGTCTTTAGGCAGTAATCTTAGTAAAGCTGAACCTTGCATTCGGTCTGTAACAAAGGCAGGTTTGATAATCTTAGTGTCTCATCTTGATTATCATTTTTTGGCTTTGGACTGACAGTTCAGTCTTGATATTATAAACTCTATGTATTGACTCTTCTGTTCTGCAATCTGCAATCTGTTGAATACATTGTAGTGTTAATTATTGTTCTGCTGAATATCTCATTTTAATCTGTTGCACTTACTCATTGTAATTAAAGCTTGCTGAATTTGTGGTTTAGTAGACTCAGTAGTATAATCTTTAGTGGATCATTGAATATTATATGTAAAAGCATGAGCAAAGGTTTATATATTCAGCAGTACATTCTTTCATACATCTGAATTGTGAATTCATTCGATACACCTGCTAGTTTTATCTCAGCATTGCATATATGATGGTGTAGAATTGATCGTGTACTTTTTAGTCCCTGCTTCATTGCTTTTGATCATACCTTAACTTGTTATACAATTTTAGTAAAATATATCCTATACTATTCAGCATTGTTTAAGCTTTTAGTCCTGCAAATTTGTTTATATATATTGAAACTCAACCGTTGCATATTTATTCACACATCTTAATAAGTGTTAAATTTTTGCAAACATATTTGTGTTGTGTTTTTTATCACATAAATTAATTAAATTGATCACTAAGGTTTTATAACACAAGCGAATAACCGACTAAGTTAGCTTCCGCCTTAGTTGTTTAGTACTTGTGTTGAATTATCGAAAAAGAGTTTATAAATTGGTCAACACTCTATTCACCCCCCTCTAGAGTGTTTATTTGCTCAATTATCGATCCAACAATTGGTATCGGAGCGAGGTCACCTAGTGTTCAAGTTCTTGATATCACTTTGTTTGATTGTTTTCTTTATTATTTATTTCCTCGATTTACACTTGATCTTGAGTTTTTGCAGAAGCACTTTTTCAATCAGGTTAGATCATCAACACCCGGCTCATCACTTTTCTCAGGGTTCGTTTACGATTCAGATTCACTGTTTTCACACCCCTTATGCTATCACTTAATTTTTGAGGCTGTAATATTAATAAATTGATTTAGGTAATCTCACACACCACATCTTTTACTTTCTGTCCATTAATAATTGTTTCTTGAGATTCCATAAATTTTAATTAAAAAAAAATAAGAAAATCATCATACATATCATAGACTTTGTATTGTACACTACATCAATTGTATTGTTCATACTTGCCTTGTAATTGCATTTCACATAGACTAGCTCATCGTTTTCAAAGCTTTTTATTGCATTACTTACATGGCATCTACCGTGACTCCTCAGGAGGGCTTGTCCTTGGCAAGGCGCTCATACTTTGATGGGTCGGGGTATATGGAATGGAAGAACTCAATGCGGCTTCACATTGAGTCAATGGACTACCAGTTGTGGAGAATCATTAAAAATGGTCCATTGATTCCTATGAAGTCCGTCACTGAGGGCATGACTACCACTCAAGTTGCCAAGCTTGACCATGAACTCGTTGATGATGACTTTAAAAAGTTGTCATTAAATTCGAAGGCCATGGCCATTCTTTTCAACTCCCTTAGTCCCGGAGAGGCTCGTGCGGTTAACTCATGTAAGTCTGCCAAAGAAATTTGGGAGACTCTCACTCAAAGACATGAGGGAACTTCCCGAGTCAAACGCTCCAAAATTAACGGTCTTCTAAGAGCTTTTGAAATGTTTAGAATGGAATCAAACGAAACAGTTAAACAAATGGACACTAGGTTTAACAACATAGTTAATCCACTAGAGTCGTATGGTAAGCCAGTCTCGAATGAGGACCAAATCCTCAAGATTCTTAGGAGTCTTACTCCTAATGGGATTCCAAAGCGTATGCCATTGAGGAGGGAAAGGATGTTGACGTTCTCACGAAAGACGAACTTATCGGAATCTTGATCGCTCACGAGATGCACCTTGAAGCTCGTAAGCATGATAGAAACCCTCACTATAGCACCGCTCTTAGAGCTCACCAATCTGAATCGGAATCCGAATCTGAGTCATCTGAGAGTGAAAGTGATGAAGAAGTTGCTATGGCGGCCCGAAACTTCAAGAAATTTTGCAAATTCCAAAAGAAAAATTCTAAGGGCGCCAAAAAGCATAGTGGAAAACACCATGGAAATAATGAAAAGGATTGGACTACAACGGCACAATGCTACGAGTGCAAGGGATATGGTCACATCTCAAATGCTTGTCCTAACGCCCAAAAGAATAAGTCCAAGCATAGCTTGAGCTCAAAATCCAAGTGTCAATACAAGTCAAAATCACATCATCAATCCAAGAATGAGACTGAAGAAAAATCTAAAAATAAGAAAGCTATGGTGGCTACGTGGTCTGATAGTTCCGAGTCGGACAATGATAACAAATCCGTTGCTTCCGAGTGAGCTACTTTCTGCCTCATGGGTTGCTCTCAACCCAAATTCGATAATTTCAATAGAAGTGTTGCATGATCAAATAGAACAACTTAGGACAACTCTAAAACTTAAGAACGAAACAATTAGTGAGCTTAAGAAACAGCATAACGATGAAACTGTATCACTAATCAACACTCTAAGTCACTTAACGCTTAAGCATCAAGACACCGAAATTGAGATTAATTCCTTAAAGCAAGAGGTTGTCAAACTTAAACAAGTCATTTTAGGACTTGAAGAGGAGAATTCTCTACTCCAAGGACAACTCTCAACACTAAAAGGAAAAGGGAAGGAAGCAAGTGGTTCGGGGAACCAACCCAAACCAACTCCTCCTGTCTCAACTCCGGAAAACTTGACGCCTAGGCCAATTGCCTTAGAGGGTGCTACACCACCACCTAAGGCACCCACACAACCAAAGAACGCTTCATTAACACGTTCACACACTTCACAGCGTTCTTCTTCACAAAACCACGCATATATGTATGATCGTAGAGGTTCAAAGAGCCATGCTAAACAGAACCAAAATGATCATACAAACAATGCTACACCTAGTTTTTATACACCTGCATATCATGACCCCTGCATACACCAAGCACCCGACTACACGTTTAGACAACCTCAAGTTGACCCTTACTTGGCCAATTTGCTGTTTTGGCAAGATCAAATTCTAAGAATGCATCAGAACACATACTATCCAATCCCACGTCACTGTGGTCAGTCAACTCCATCCACTTGGACCAAGAAGACTGGACATAAACCAAGGGTACGAAAAGTATGGGTTCGGAAAGATTCTTTGAAGTCTGTTTCTAACCCTGAAGGACCCAAAGTATAAAGGGTACCGTAGTATATATATGTTTTTGCAGGTAACCAACTTTTATGTGCTAAAATGACATATCACGGCATGGTAGTGCCTTGAATAAATGTTTGAAAAGCAATTGGTATCATACACCTTGATACCAGAAAAGGGAAGTATCCTACACACTTTTACTTTAGTAGTATTTTGTGGTTCATAAATTTCAACCTTGCTTTTAAAACCTTATTTGATTAATTTTCAAACTAAAGGGGAGAGAGTAGTGTTATAAAGCTTTTAAAAGTTGAACTAAGCTCTAATTAAGGGGGAGCTTGTATTTAGGGGGAGTTATACTCTCCATGGTTTCAAAACAATCCCTTAAAAGCTTTAAATTTGTTATTTTGAAAATAAATCAAAGGGGGAGAATGTTGAGTATTTTGTGGTTTGAGTTATGTGTTGATTATTTTTCAAAACTAACATTCCCCATGTTAAATCTTTTATAAGCATTTTATCATACAAGTCTTTTTGTTTTACATACTTAATTAAATATTTTATATTATGATTTATTAATTATTCAAATTATTTAATTATCAAATTTGAGTTATTAAAGCTTTCTGGACCTTAAATAATAAAAGCCTGATGATTTCTATTAATCCATTCCGTTTATTAAACATTTAGTCCGGCCCAACCGTCCTTAACCTACAAACGCGATCTACAAACCCTTTTCATCAGCCGAATCCCAAATTTATCAGAATCCCTAAATCACCATATTCTATCAGCCGTTCTCCTCTCTAGCCGTTTTCTCTTTCAATGAAAATCGCCTACATTTCCCAGAAAATTTGCTCCGTAATCTCATTTTTTCTTTTCTAATGTTTATCAAACAATCAATGTTCGATTCGGATTTGATTTATTCACGCTTGGCTCACAGAAACGTGAAAGATGAGAACTTTCCATCTCCTACTCCTTTCGAATAATATTTGGTGATATCTTGTCTCGATTGTCTTCTCTATCTCTATTATTTGTCAATTATACGCATTAATAGTTTGATTTTTGCAGATTATATGATAAGATTGTGACCTCTGCCTTGATTCGATGCCAGCTGAGCTGAATAAGGTATGAAATCGGGGATTTCATCACCCCGATTCTACGCTGATACGATTGAAGATGAAAGACTCTGTCTTTCCGGCTTCGTTCATTCAGCATGTGGAAAAGAAGAGTTTTTGACTGATACGAGCCATAAAAGTCTGATTTTGTGGACTGCAGTCAACTCGAAATCAAGGTGATATCTTTCTAAGATAATGTCGTATTATGTCATTTATTTTTGCTGATTTGAATCCGATTGCTGCCTGATTTTGTGCTATTGGTTTGTGATTTAGGGTATGACCCTTTCTGGAAAGCTGAGACTGAATGTATACACCAATTCAGTCCTGATTCACTGATAGAAGTATTTCAATTTTCAGAAATCGGTGGTGCTCTTTACAGTGACTCAGCATTCACAAACCGGTGAATCCCTACCCGGTTTGCTCAGGTATAAGGCTTGACCCTTCTTGGAGTACGGATTAGGTAATTTGACTGAGGGTCTTACACCCTAGGAAGTCAAGGGTCGAGTCAATCTTGAGGGTAGTGACCCAATGATGCCCTAAAATTTAAATTCGGACCATTTGGCATCATATTTGGTTACGAATTTGGTTTTAGGATTAGGTCGAGTTCAATTGAGGTAAGTTGCTAAATGTGTCAAATTGAACCATGACCAAATCGGGTGCCTTTCCACACTTGTGCTATTGACCACGAGTCAAAAGGAAGTCGATCGGTTTAAGTGATTGCTTAATTAACCAATGAGTTAGGCCCAACCGAACCAGTATTACTCTCTCTTAATTGCCTAACGACCTCTCTTTAGAGAGTATACATAAGACTTTGGACCTCGACAAGCGTCGGTTAATTATGGTGGAAAATCACGAGCATTAAGTGCCTCGGATTTTAAATATTTCCTTTTGATCCCATTCACACAGCACCTTGGAGGTTCAAAATACCTCTAGGGCTATAAATAGCCGATCATATCACATTTGGATTGCAACAACTCGAAATTCCATTTCTTGAGCAATCCGACATTTTTAATCACCGCAAAACATTTCTTTTTTCGGTCCTGTAAGTCTTATAGCACAAGATGGTTGAGAATAGCTTGTCAATTTGCTGAATTGATCAAGCCGATTCTCGTCCTTCTTTGTTGAGAAGTGTGGTTCGATCAACGGCTTAGACGTAATCCTTGGTGTGAGGTCTTAGTGTCCTTTCCTGCAAGGTATTATTTTGACTCACTGTTTCTGTGTTTTAAATTTGTTGTGATTGCCTGTTGAACCTGCTTTTAGTAGTATTATTGATACTAGTTAGCTTGTGGTCTAATATGAGTTTGTTCTGAGCTGTAAACTTGATTTTGGTAGTTTGACTTTAACTGATCGAGGTAGTAAGCAACAATTAGATTGGTCTGAAGTACCAAGTCTGATTGCCTAGTGAGGTATATTGCTCGTGCCTTGAGTCTCCCTAAAGTCAGACACCTTAAGTCCTGTTTTGGGCATTAGACTAAAGTCTTTCTGATTCAGGTCTGTGTTTGATCCCCCTAATTTGCTGGTTTTAAGCCTGATCATCAGCATACCTTGTGTTGCTGTTAATCAAGCTTGAAACACCCCCTTTATGGTGTTTTACCGAGTCTTGTAAGTCAGTCTGTTTTCCTGTTGAATCTTAATCCATTGCTGAACCTGATTTGTTGATCTTGCTGCACCTTTCTTGCAGATTTCTGTCCATCCTGAACTTGCTGTGTTTGATCTTGCCTCTGAGCTATATCCTGCTGTTTTGTGAGCATTGAACAACTTGTAAAAGTCTTTAGGCAGTAATCTTAGTAAAGCTGAACCTTGTATTCGATGCAGTAACAAAGCGTGTTTGATAATCTTAGTGTCTCATCTTGATTATCATTTTTGGCTTTGGACCGATTCGATCTTGATATTATAAACTCTATGTATTGACTCTCTTCGTTCGCAATCTACAAATCAGTTGAATACATTGTAGTGTTAATTATTGTTCTGCTGAATATCTCATTTTAATCTGTTGCACTTACTGCTGTAATTAAGCTTGCTGAATATGTGGTTTAGTAGACCTGCTGTAGTATAATATTTAGTGGACTGCTGAATATTATATGTAAAAGCATTAGCAAAGGTTTATATATTCTGCAGTACGTTCTTTCATACATCTGAATTGTGAATTCATTCGATACACCAGCTAGTTTTATCTCAGCATTGCATATATGATGGTGTAGAATTGAACGTGTACTTTTTAGTCCCTGCTTCATTGCTTTTGATCATACCTTAGCTTGTTATACAATTTTAGTAAAATATATCCTATACCATTGAGCATTGTTTAAGCTTTTAGTCCTGCAAATTTGTTTATATATATTGAAACTCAACCGTTGCATATTTATTCACACATCTTAATCAGTGTTAAATTTTTGCAAACATATTTGTGTTGTGTTTTTGATCACATAAATTAATTAACTTGATCACTAAGGTTTTATAACACAAGCGAATAACCGACTAAGTTAGCTTCCGCCTTAGTTGTTTATTACTTGTGTTGAATTATCGAAAAAGAGTTTATAAATTGGTCAACACTCTATTCACCTCCCCTCTATAGTGTTTATTTGAGCCATTATCGATCCAACATCTTCTTCCCATAAAAACTCTCTCAAGAACCTCTCTTTCTTTCACTAGAATATTGCAATAATATTGTGATACAAAAGAGTTGGCACAACTCCCTTTACATAAGAGATGAGGTGCGCCCCATTAGACTGAGTGAAGTGGGGAGAAAGAAACTATTTTCCCAATAGAATAATGATTTAATAAATCAACTAAATAATTGATTGATTATCTCATTAAGTACTTACCTTAATCTTATTAAGGATTTTCCTTAATATCATATATGTCATATATTTAATATCATATATTAAATATTTTCAAAAGATATATATTGTCAATATCTAATATTCAATATATCTTTATTATATTATACTACTAAATATATATCCATCACACATGTGCACATATATATCACATATATATACATTATACATATATTAATATCTAATATTAATACATAATAATATAATACTATGATTAATTAATTTGCAAAACCCATGTGTATCATATACACATAATTTCGAGCCATAATATATATATAAATTAATCAACATAATTAATAACTTGTTTTATATTTATTCATAATAAATAAATACCACAATATTAATTTATTACTATAACACTTTGTAGTAGGCATAAACAAATCCTCATCCGGTTATCGCTATAACCACAAATTAATTCTGGCTAGTTATTCATATGTGTGTGACTCGATAGGTTTTCGAATATGTTGGCCGTAAGTATAAAGTGTATTTACTAAAACACCCTTCACACCTAACGATCATGGATAGCGTCTAGCAACACGTCCATGACCCCCAATCATCGGAAAGAGTCAAGCGCTATGACTACAACCTTTCATGTGAAACGGTTACCGTGTAAATACAATCTTATCGCTGTAATAATATCCATACGGTCGTATCTCGAGTGTCAATACATTAACAACCGTACCTTATAACCTGGATATCATGCTCTCTCGAAGTTACTCATTTACTCCCACTTTGCAAAGATTAAGGAGAGCTAGACATTCCTTATAAGAAGTCCCTTTCGGATATTTACTCCTACTATTAGGATGCGCGATTTCCGGACGAGTGACATGAAACCTACGCATGCTTCAGTATCACATCCAATCACTACCTGTTGCTCCCAGAGAATGGTAAAACTATAGTCGGGGGGGTGAATGACTATAGTGGAGTTTCAAAAACTTTTCTTATGTTTAAAAGCTTTTGGGCAGCGGATAAGTCCCTTCTTACTATGTTGTTTCAAAGCAGTTTAGACAGTCACAGATATAGATTATAATCTAGGCAACTTTTTAAGTGCAGTAAAGTAAATTGCAGAAAGTAAATTGACACAAGGCTTATAGTGGTTCAGGGTGGTGTAATCCTTTAATCCACTCTTCTCCTGTGATGATTGGAGGAATTCACTATTGTTTTCACAGATACAATAGTAAAATTGTCCTTGACTTCCCAAGCTTCACAATCTACAAGACTATCGCTCATTGACTGCAACAACTTCAGTGATTCAGTCTCTTTCACTGCTCCTTGAGATCAAATCCTTCAGCAGCTTTCACAAACACAACTCCTTCTCAGATGGCTTCTGATTCAGTTGCTTCAGTTTATTGTGAATGAGATTCACAAACTTGCTTGATCAATCTCAGTGCTGAATATTAAATTGTAGTTCTGATGTCTGAGTTGATCTCTAGATAAATCCTTGTAAGTTCAGAGAGAAGGCTTTTCAAATTGACAGAGTTTCTGCTTGATTTTCTTTTTCCGACCGTTGTTTTTACATGTCTGTCAATGCCTTCTATTTATAGCCTTGAATATCCTTGATTTGAAATTCCGTCCATTGGCTATACTAATGAGGGGAATAATCCTTGATTTTATTCTTGATTCCCCCTTAATTATATTCTCCTTGATTTTAGTGATCGGATTTTTCTTCAAACGTATAGCAGAGAATCCGTCCTTGATTGATCCTCTATTGATTGTGCATTTAATGCATGATCCTCTGAATCTTCATCATATTTCAATTCTGTTTTGATAAGGTTTACTTCGCGCTCCTCTGACGGTCGAGTGATCCATCCGACTTTGCCGTTTAGATCTTCCTTCACCGCTTTGTCTTCACTCGGCCGAAAGTCGGTTTACTCTGCCGATTCACTGTTTCTTCATTACTTCAGTTAAAGGAGAATCTTTGTACTTCACTGATCATTGATTTGGGTGAGATCAATGTACACCATATTTGAACATTATGTTTCATCACTTGAAACATAACTTAGACTTATCCAAGGTCATCACAGACTTCCTTGGTTATAAGTCAGACCATTAAGTCTTCATTGTTTCTCTGCTGGTGCTTGGCTAGCTTCACTCTGCCGAATGTCTGTTTTACTTTGCCGTCCTACCAACTAGTACAATACTTGTCTGACTTAACTTATACAATATGTCAGACTCTAAGTAGAGACTTATACAGAGAATTATAACTTATTTCAGGCTTGCTATAACAGCTAGTATGGCCATCATCAAAACATAATACAATGTTCCTAACAATTTCCCTCTTTTTGATGATGCCAAAACCCTCATAAGCCTGAATATAAGTAAGCCAATTTTTTCATAATAATCAACAGAATAAAACTCAACAATTTTATTCATCCATTTAAGGGTAATAGGTTCAAAAATTTATTCAAGTGTTACAAACTATATTTTGCTTAATTCAGCCTTATACCTTTTGAACTTTGTAGTCTGAACCTCTTCAATGTCTTTCCAATCAATTTCTCGAAACTTCCACTTCCAAGTATGCCATAGCAAAGTATTCGAGATACTCCATTGAATACTTTCTTGGCAAAGTGTCATTGAAATCGGCATGCATGGTCTCATTTGCCCTAGGTTCTCCAAAGTGTTTCTCAAGTCTCTCCCTAGCTTCAGCAATATGTGAGTCAGCAAACTTGAGACTTTTGTAGAGACTCCACTGCTCCTGTTTGTCCATTCTTCCCATTGGATTGAAGAATTTTGCCATATAATTCTTGTTGTTCAATGGGCAAATCTTCTGGTCCTTTTGCAGCAAGTGGTATGGCTGAACTTGGTCTGCTGGTTGTTTGTTTTAAAAGTGCAAATTCTCTTTTGATATCGTTGTAGAGTTTGGCCATATCAGTTCTCATTCTTTCATCCTGATAGCTTAGCCAATCAGCCCATGCTTCATCTTGTGAGGAATGAGGATAAAGTCCTTCCTGTACTCTGAAAAACTCTCTTACATGATCCAAAGACATCCGCTTCATATTCTCGCTTTTGGTTACGTGGAGCGATAACGTTCAGTGCTCCCAGGTGTATCTGGAGCTGCTACTGCCTCTGCTGGTGTTTCCTCTGGTGTTAAGTCTGTGTTGACTTGCTGATCCTCTTGGCTGACTAGATCCTTGCCTTTGCTGTTTTCCGGATCTGTCTCTGTCATCATCTCTTCTTTGCATAGGAAGAGGAAATCCAGTGCAGAGTTCATTTAGGGATTTTTATCTTTCTTCTCTAGCCCTCATTTGCTGTTCTTCTGCTTCATTCCTGATTCTTATTTCTCTGTCCCTTGCTCTCAGTTGTTCTTCAGTGAAGTTTGGGGGTCTAATAGTTGATCCTTCAGGCTTATCCTGATTTTCCCCCTTTTTGACAGCATCATCCCTCTGCTGGAGTAAGATGCTATTTGTGGCCTCTGCCGTTCCAATCAGAGAGTCCAGTTTTGATTCAATGGATGTGAATCTATTGTCATGATTGGTCAGTTTCTCAGTGACACTGCGGAATCTTATGCCAAATGCCACTGCCATAGAGTCATTTTCCTAAGAAATGTGTTGCCTGAGACCTGCAAGATTGTTTGTGATGTTGACGTTGAGTTGTCTCATCAGATCTCCTTGGCGTTTCACAACAATGTTCTGTGCCTCAATGTATTCAGCAATGGCCTCAAATTTTCGCTCAATGGAGTAGCTTTTGTCATTGAATGCCGAAGTGATCTGAGGTGCATGGCTTGCTGCTCTAATTCTTCTGCCAGCAGATCTGCTGCTTTTTCAAAGGTTTCATTTGAGATACTAGTGGCCAGCTGAGAGAGTTTGTGCCGGATGTCAGCTGGTTCTGGGTCTGTTTGTTGTCCTCTGTCTTGATGCTGAGTCACATCTACATTGACATCCAAATCTTCAAGAATTTGGGTAGATGTGTATGCTGGTGTAGCTTGAGCTGCTATTCCCCCTTGCTCTGTGCTGGGGATTGCCTTGACTGGAGTGGCAGCAGCTGAGCCAGTGTCCACTATGTTTGTGCTGTCAGCCGGAGTTGCAGCAGATAGTGCTTGAGTGGTTGTCTTAGCTGGTGTTGTTGACTTGTTGGATGCATGTGGCTGTAGAAAAGTTCTTAGATGAATGTTATTATCAATTGCATCCGGTGTAGGAGTAACCTCTTCTCCTTGTTTGTCATGATCATCAACATGATGATCATCATTATCATTGTCATCCTAATCATCTCCATCATCTTGATCAGTATTATCATCACCATCTCCACCATCTTTCGAGTCATCACTGTGTCTGTCCGAGATCTGGGGCAGTTTTGCCTTTGCTGCATCAACCATGTCCCAGAGAGGAGATCTATCAAGTACACCAACCAGAGTGGTGATCCCCAGAAAGTTAAAGAGCCATGCCTCCTCAGCAAGCATGCGTTCCGAATCTAGAAGCTGATTTCTGGAATCACCTTCTTTCCATTCAAGATATTCTGCAATTCGATCATCAATATCATTTGCAGACATTTGTGCAGGTTCTTCTGGAGATTCCTCATCATCTCCAGTGTCTCCTGTAAATTCCTCATTTGGAGGTTGTTCATCCTCACTTTCATTTTCTTGTTCTTGTTGTTCTGCCTCAACATCAGAATCCTCTTCTTCATCTTCTTCATCGATTAATTTTCCAAAGGCCGTCTTTTCCAGATTGCGTTGAACCTTTTGTTTCTTTCTTTGACCGGAGGGATGAGTTGTGGTTTTCTTTCTCTTTCCTCCTCCGGCTTGCTTTTGCTGTTTAACATAGGTAAACATGACCTTGGACTCATGCAATTTGTGAAGTTGTACAACATGGACTTTGAGACATTGCATCAGATAGTGTAACTGAATCCCATATGACTTTTTCACCCAGAATTGTCCTTTCTTCGTCTTTCCTTCTGTTGTCCCCTTTGTGGCTGCTTTTACTTCACTTTGAATTTGTTCTTTGATTCTTAGAAAGAAGTACTTTGCCCAATTGAACTCCAGATTGTTGTAGATGATTCCCATTAGCCGCATTCTGATTTCTGTCATGGCATTATTTGCTCCCAACTTTCCTTCAATGCTTTTGCCAATTAGGGCACTGAACTCACTGAATGGTTTCTTTAAAGCGGATCTAAGACAATTGACCTTCTTAGTCCATGGGTTAGCCATTTTGGCGATGGTTACCTAGAAATCATCCAGGTTCTGTGTCACCAAGGACGCTTTGCATTGCCCTTTGTTTGAAAGTTTGAGGTATTTTTGAATTACCTTTTCTGTAATGACCACTACGTGCGTTGCTGATGATGCAACGATCTTGTCTTCTTCCCACTCGTCACCTTCTTCAGCAGGGAGCCCAGAGACGTATTTTGCAGATTTCTAGAAGGAAATTAGACTTTCATAGCATACTTCGGTTATTGGAGGATTTAGAAAGGTTGATAGTTTTAGGCTTTTGCATCCAGCTGCCAATCGTTTTGCTTCATCATCATTTCCGCACAGATTTAAGTAGTGTTCTTCTTGGAAGAACGATCCAGTGGCAATCGATTTTTCATACCTAGCTTGGGTGTTTGAGGAGGATGAAGCCATTTGTTGGTCCCTTGAAAAGGCTTTGGTTAAGTTTAGAGGGGGGGGGGGGGGGTGAATAAACTTAACACTTAAAACTTTTAGAGTTAACAAACTCAGCAACTTCCGGTGAGTCTGCGATACTTGATGAGTCTGGCGATACTTAGTAGTCTGCTGACTATTAAGTTTACTGAATTTGTGCAGCGGAAATATATCAAAAATTAAGCCTTATTACTTGTTGTGAAATATGATACCAAGTATTAGATACTTAGTAGTGTATGTGTGTGATTCAGTTGCTAGATTCAGTAGATTGATGTGCAAGTTATACTAAATACAGAAAGTAAATGCAGAAAGTAAGTAGGCAGATTTTATAGTGGTTCCAGGTGGTGTAATCCTGTCAGTCCACTCTTCTCCTGTGATGTTGGAGGTAAATCACTAGAGATCTTTGATGTAGCTGTTACAAAAATCCTTAAGGTTGCGTGTCCTTCACCAATAGCTATGGCTTCACAAACTGAAAACTAGGAACAGGTAGAATTGCTACTCCAAAGTCTTCCACTGGTCCTTGAAGGGTTGGATTGCCTCTTCACCAGCTCCACCACAAACAACTGTCTTTCACACAGATGGGCTTCACTGTCCTCACCAGATTTCTTGTAAAAGAAAGTTTGAATCAAGTAAATGATTCAGTTGCAGCAGCTTGATCAGGATGAAATGATCAGCAGCTTGCAGTCTTCAAGTGTGTAAACTTGATGTAGCTTGAATGCAGATTACACTTGAAGATTTTCTCTGGATCAATAGCTTTAAGCTCAGTAAGTTCAACAGGGTGTTTTTCTTGATTTAATTCAGATTGCTCAAGACAGATTCTCAATTTTCATCACTTGTATCTGAATTAGGAGTCCTCTATTTATAGGTAGGAATCCTTGTGACTTGTATTTGAAATTCAAATATAGCTGTTCCAGATTTTGTCCCATTTGACTTGCTTTCTGTCACTGTTCATAGTTTGACATAGTCGATCGCTTTTTGACAATGCGATCATCCACCTTTGACTTGTATCCATTGGATAAAGGTCTGAATCATCCCAACGTCCTCTTAATCTCAACCATTGATTTGTTTGATAAATCAGAGGTTTTTAGCTGTCCTTATCCTTGTTTTCTTCCAAT
This sequence comes from Gentiana macrophylla, assembly GCA_026214975.1. Lineage (NCBI taxonomy): Eukaryota > Viridiplantae > Streptophyta > Magnoliopsida > Gentianales > Gentianaceae > Gentiana > Gentiana macrophylla. The sequence continues at coordinate 48,194,956 of CM047810.1, read as the reverse complement.
GTAATCTTGAATAAATCGAGGTATATGTATCAATGAGTTCATAAGTATCTTTGAAATACATATCGATAAAAGTTTGAACCATAATTTGCTATGTTTAAACCACAATGCAGCTTACTTCTTTTATCTAACTTTTATTTATGAAGTTAGATTACACCTTTTTGCATATAACTAAGTTCCAATCACCACTTAACTTATGGAACTTAGACCTTGTACACAAGGTATATGTAATCAGTTTAGGTCATCACAGACTTCCCTAAATTCTGATTGCATATCCTTGACTTTAATTACTAAGATTGATCCCTTAGCCTTCATTAACTGAGTTTGAGCCCTCAGCCTTCAGTCTTCAGTCTTCAGTAGGTTCCTGACTAGTCTACTGACCTAAGTACCCTACTGATATAGACCAGTCTGCTGATATAAGTCAGCTGACCATTACAGTGCTTGTTTGATCATACCTACACAAAGATCAAGCTCTAATAAACCTACAACAAAGGATATATCATGCCTGCTGGCTGTAAGGTACAGCAGACTGCCTATCATCCTTCTGTATAAGGTCTGATCAACATCTTTGCCTTCTTTGTCTTCATCCAATCTAATATATGTACTCATAGGAGTTGATACCTTGGTGCTGTTTTCCATACCAAATTTCTTCAGTAGCTCCTTGGTATACTTAGTTTGATGAATGAAGATTCCATCTTTCATCTGTTTGACTTGCAATCCCAAAAAGTAGTTCATTTCTCCCATCATACTCATTTGGAATTTACTCTTCATTAGATTTGCACACTTCTCACATAGCAATTCATTTTCAGAACCAAAGATTATGTCATCAACATAAATCTGTACCAGCAGGGTGCTGTTCCCTTCATTGATTCTGAAAAGAGTCTTGTCAATGGTGCCTTTGTAAAACCATTGTCCACCAAGAATTGAGATAGAGTCTCATACCATGCTCTTGGTGCTTGTTTCAAACCATAAAGTGCTTTGTTGAGTCTATACACTTTATCTTCTTGATCTTTAACTTCAAATCCAGGAGGTTGCTGAACATAGACTTCCTCCTCTAGAATGCCATTCAAGAATGCACTTTTGACATCCATTTGATATACTTTGAAGTTTTTATAAGCAGCATATGCCAATAATAATCTGATAGCTTCCAATCTTGCAACAGGGGCATATGTCTCATCAAAATCTATTCCTTCTGCTTGAGAATAGCCTTTTGCTACTATTCTGGCCTTATTTCTCACAATGGTACCTGATTCATCCAATTTGTTTCTGTATACCCATCTAGTACCAATTATATTTGCATGACTAGGCCTTTCCACTAGTGTCCAAACTTGATTTCTTTCAAATTCATTCAATTCTTCTTGCATAGCAATTATTCAATCTGGATCTGAAATTGCTTCTTCAATAACTTTATGTTCCATTTGTGATAGAAAACAAGTAAACATTGCTTCTAATTGGCTTACAGTCCTTACACATTGCTGTATGTTTCCAATAACTTGTTCAGCAGGGTGATCCCTTAACCATTGTGGATTCTGGTTAGATTGATTATCAGGAACCTCATCTTCAGTAGGGTCTGCTGTTTCTTCATCAGGGGGTTCAGCAGATCCTTGAGCTGCCTCAGTTGTTGCATCAGTAGTATTACCAGCAGGGTGTTCAGCAGGGGCAGAATCAGAAACCTTTAAGTCATTAAATCTTTCCAAAACTTCAACACAATCTGGATCAGTGACTTGTAGATTCTTTGTAGGTTCACAATCTTCACCTTCCATACCAGTGAACTTAGGTTCATCAAACACAACATGGATTGTTTCTTCATGTTTTAATGACCTTTTGTACAGTACCCTGAAAGCCTTGCTGACAGAAGAGTATCCCAAGAAAATTCCTTCATCTGATTTTGGTTGGAATGTCTTCAATTGTTCCTTATTAATCAAGATAAAACATTTACTTACAAATGGATGGAAATAGGAGATATTAGGTTTCCTTCCATTCCAAGTTTCATAAGGTGTCTTCAGCAGCTTCTTGTTCACTGAGGTTTTGTTTTGTGTATAGCATACTGTATTAACTGCTTCAGCCCAATATGTTTCAGGTAGCAATGCTTCACAAATCATAGTTCTTCCTGCTTCTTTTAAAGTTCTATTTCTTCTTTCAGCAACCCCATTTTGCTGAGGTGTACCAGCAGCAGCAAGTTGATGTAGTACACCATTTTGTTCACAGTATTCTCTTATAACTTTGTTGAGAAATTCAGTCCCCTTGTCTGATCTGATTTTTACTACTGTCAAAATTTTCTCATTTTGTAATCTCTTCAAAAGTTCAGGCATCTTTTGAAGTGTTTCACTTTTCTTGTTCATCAATATCACCCAAGTGTACCTTGAATAATCATCCACAACTACCAAAGTGTACTTCTTTCCTGTAACACTTGTTGGTGTAACTGGTCCAAATAGATCCATATGCATCAGCTCCAAAACTCTGTTAGTTGATTGTTTAGTCTTTGACTTGAAGCTTGATTTTGTCTGTTTACCTTGCTGACAAGCATCACATATAGTATCCTTTTTGAATGTGATCTCAGGTAAACCAATCACCAATTTCTTCTTCACCAACTGATTGATATCATCAAAATTTAGATGATTCAACTTCTTATGCCATAGCCAATTAAGTTCTGTCTTGGTGTGCACAATTAGGCATGTTTCTGGAACTGCAGTAGACCAATCCACAACATACATGTTTTGTTGTCTTCTTCCAGCAAGTACAACTTGATCACCTCTTTCACTAATGACAATAATGGTCAGTGGTAAGCATGACCCTTGGCAAATTTCCATAAGGTCTTCTTTGAAAACTGTCATACTTTGGTTCATACATGTATTCCACACATCCATAAGGTCTAACAGTTGGTTGTGTAGGATTCACATATGTTTTTTTGGCCTTTTGGTTTGTAATGCTGTTTAAAGTGATTCTTGTTGTTAGAAGCATTACCATAACCACTGGTTTGATGTCTGTTAGGAATAGCCCTGTAATATGGAGTCTGCTGAGGTCCCTGCTGAGGCCTTATATAAGTCCTCTGCTGAGTCCTCTGCTGATTCTATTGCTTAGGTTTTACCCTAGCAGCATGGTTATACTTGCTGTTTCTAGCAGTAGATGCAGGAATATTCCAGTCATCATCAGTAGGGAACAGTCTACCTTTCCCCCTGAGATAAGTATCCCTAGAATGATTAACATTTTTGGGTTTAGGATTCTTATCCTTGGAATATTTCTGACCTTTACCTTTCTGTGGTCCAGCAGACTTAGTAGCAAGTCTGCTATCAGTAGGTCTAGAAGGCACAACAGTCCCATTTTTGGATTTATTCTTTTTATTAGGAGCTGTTGACTTCTTTGACTTCTGATTTTGCTTCTTTGAAGCATTCTCAGTAGGCTTTACTACCTCAGCAACCCTTTTGGGAGTTGGATCTTGTGCAGGCACAAACTTAGGACCAATCCTGGTACTAGGTTCAGTGACTTTACTGGATCCACTCTTATTGGATTGTTGAGTTCAAAATCCAAGCCCTGTTCTATCACCATAAGGCTTTCCAGATTTGTATGCAGTGGAGGAGCAAGATGGTTCAGCAGACTCAATAGCTACTGAAGGTACAGCAGGCATATGCTGATTCTGTCCAACTTCTCTTTCCTTACCTTTGAGAACTCTTAATTCAGCATTTAATCTTTCAACTTCTAATTGAAGTGCTTCTTTTTCAGCCTTCACAATCTCATAACCAGATTGTATTATCCTCAGTTGATTAAGGATGGCATCCCAAGTTTCTTCATTGTCAGAATTTTTTGGATTTGAACCACAGGTTGATTCACAATCACTTCCAGCAGGAGTATTGATAGATACAAAATTGTATACCTCCTCTGTTTCATCCATATTAGCCATTAAAGCATAATCTTCCATATCAAAGAACTTGATCTTTGTGTCATCATTCATTTCCTTTTTAGACTCTACTTCATACCCAGATTCATCTTCAGCAACCATAGCCTTCTTGCCATGTCTTCTTTGTTGACTTTTGGTCTTCAGTAGGTCTGGACAATCTGGTCTAAAATGTCCAGGCTTCTTGCAGTTAAAGCAAAGATAATCATGTTCCTTACTTTGTTTTAACTCAGGATAGTCAGGTTTGAAGTGTCCTGGTTTCTTGCAATGATAGCACAAATAATCATTATCTTTCTTTGGTTCTTCCTTCTTCCTTTCACTAGGTCTCTTGGTGAAGTTTCTTGGAGAACTCTTTCCAGTCTTCATCATCCTGATTTTCTTGCTCAGTAGGGCAATCTGCTCTTGCATATCATCCATCAGATCATCTTGAACTCCTGATGTCTCTTCTTGATGTTTAGCAGCCAATGCAGTGGTCTTTGGCTCTTCCTTTTCAGTGGTAGGTGCCAATTTCTTGCTGAATTCATAAGCTTTAAGATCTGAGAATAATTTGAAGGTATCCTCTTCATGTAGTTTTCTCATCTCTTCTATGGAAGTAGCCTTCATTTCCCAAACTTCTTTTTCAGGTAATGCTTCCAAGATTTTTGAGTTGATTTCTTCTTTTGAGTAGTTTACACTCAGTAAGGTGAGTTCATCCAGGATTGCATTGAATCTAGATTCCATTTGCTCAATGGTTTCATTTGGTTGCATTTTGAACTTTTGAAAACTCTTTTTGGCCACACTGATTTTGTTCTTCTTGATTGCATCAGTGCCTTCACAGATTAACTGTAACTTGTCCCAAAGTTCCTTTGCAGTCTTGCAATTTTTCACCTTCATGTACATATTTCTATCCAAAGTTCTGTATATAATGTCAATAGCAAATTTGTTGAGGTTTGCTCTCTTTCTATCATCAGCAGTCCATTCCTTTTTAGGCTTTGGAATGTACTGTGTCTCATCTCCCACTGTTATTGCCTTGGTAATCTCCAGTGGACCATCTGTCAGCACATCCATCATTTCATCATGAGTTGCATCTAGATAACACTGCATACGACGTTTATATTCATCAAAACGATCTACAGAACACATCAACATTGTTCTAGCATACTGGTTGTTATCCATGATGTAAAGCTTTGAAAATCAGTAACTTGAAAAAGTTTTCAAAGTATTTTCAGTAGCACAACAAGTAGGATTACTTGAGCGAAGCCTTCGCTCCGATACCAATTGTTGGTCCCTTGAAAAGGCTTTGGTTAAGTTTAGAGGGGGGGGGGATTGAATAAACTTAACACTTAAAACTTTTGGAGTTAACAAACTCAGCAACTTCAGTAGTCTGCTGATACTTAGTACTCTGCTGACTATTAAGTTTACTGAATTTGTGCAGCGGAAATATATCAAAAATTAAGCCTTATTACTTGTTGTTAAATATGATACCAAGTATTAGATACTCATTAGTGTATGTCTGTGATTCAGTTTCTAGATTCAGTAGATTGATGTGCAAGTTATACTAAATGCAAAAAGTAAATGCAGTAAAGTAAGTAGCAGATTTTATAGTGGTTCCGTGTGGTGTAATCTGTCCACCCACTCTTCTCCTCGTGATGTTTGAGGTAATTCACTAGAGATCTTTGATGTAGCTGTTAAAAAAATCCCTAAGGTTGCTTGTCCTTCACCAATAGCTATGGCTTCACAAACTGAAAACTAGGAACAGGTAGAATTGCTGCTCCAAAGTCTTCCACTGGTCCTTGAAGGGTACGATTGCCTCTTCACCAGCTCCACCACAAACAACAGTCTTTCACACAGATGTGCTTCACTGTCCTCAGCAGATTTCTTGTAAAAGAAAGTTTGAATCAAGTAAATGATTCGATTCTGCAAAGACTTGATCGTGATGAAATGATCGCGACTTGCGCGTCTTCAAGTGTGTAAATTTGATGTAGCTTGAATGCAGATTACACTTGAAGATTTTCTCTGGATCGAGAGCTTTAAGCTCGATAAGTTCAAAGAGGTGTTTTTCTTGATTTAATTCAGATTGCTCAAGACAGATTCTCAATTTTCATCACTTGTATCTGAATTAGGAGTCCTCTATTTATAGGTAGGAATCCTTGTGACTTGTATTTGAAATTCAAATATAGCCGTTCCAGATTTTGTCCTATTTGACTTGCTTTCTGTCACTGTTCATAGTACTGACACAGTCCGACTGCTTTTTGACAGAATGCAGTCTGTCCACCCTTTGACTTGTATCCATTGGATAAAGGTCTGAATCATCCCAACGTCCTCTTAATCTCAACCATTGATTTGTTTGATAAATCAGAGGTTGTTAGCTGTCCTTATCCTTGTTTTCTTCCAATGTAATCTTGAATAAATCGAGGTATATGTATCAGCAGGTTCATAAGTATGCTGAAATACATATCAGTAAGCTGAACCATAATTTGCTGTGTTTAAACCACAATGCAGCTTACTTCTTTTATCTAACTTTTATGTATGATGTTAGACTACACCTTTTTGCATATAACTAAGTTCCAATCACCACTTAACTTATGGAACCTAGACCTTGTACACAAGGTATATGTAATCAGTTTAGGTCATCACAGACTTCCCTAAATTCTGATTGCATATCCTTGACTTTAATTACTAAGTTTGATCCCTTAGGCTTCATTAACTGAGTTTGAGCCCTCAGCCTTTAGTCTTCAGTCTTCAGCAGGTTCCTGACTAGTCTACTGACCTAAGTACCCTACTGATATAGACCAGTCTACTGATATAAGTCAGCTGACCATTACAGTGCTTGTTTGATCAAACCTATATAAAGATCAAGCTCTAATAAACTCTAGACATCTTTTTGCCTTTGCACTATAACAGCTAGTCTGACACTCATCACTAAAACTCAGAAATAAGTCCAACTTCCCCGTTTTTGGTGATGATGCCAATACCCTCTCCTAACAGCAAAGCAAAAAGATTAAAAACAAAAAATAGAACAAACTTAGTCATTTTTCATTATAATCATTTGTTCAAAATTATTACAGTCTAGCATCAGCAAAGATAAAATAGATAAGTATGCTGATCTACTGTCTTCTTTCCCTTTCTTCCCTTGATTTTTCAACTTGTTCTTGATAAGCTCTGATTTCTCTAATCATCTCCCTCATCCAATCATTTTCAATCAGATCAAAGTTAATATGAGGGTTCACTTGTTTCCACCAATGCCATGCTTCAGGTAGAGTTAGATTTATCTGATGTACCCTGAAGCCTAACCTCATGTAAACTTCCTTAAACTCATTCAGTGATTCCCTTGCATTTGTGGTAGGCAAACTCCTTTCACCTCTACCACCTCTTCCACCTCTCTTTGAAGCTCTCATAGCTTTAACTCTTGCTTCCCAAAATTTCAAACACAAAAATGAGTTTAGACCTTCATGAAAGCCCTTGTCATGATAAGGTCTTCTTTTGTTGTTGTATACATTCTTGTATTGTTTGAGAAGATCATCAGTAAGTGGAAGTCCGCTAGGTGCAGGTTCTCTAAATGCATTGGTATCAGCTTCCCATCTTTTCTTTGCAAAAATCCTAGCTGCTTCTTTTGCTACTGCTGTTTGGCTCTCTTCCCCCTTATTGACATCATCAACAAAACGGGACAGCAGGCCAGGCACACTCTCCTGTGTCAACACTAGATTGTTCATCTGACCTTCAATAATTTCAGTCCTAGTGTCAATAGCTGTGATCCTTTCTTGCATAGTTTGCTCCAAAGAGGTTATTCTTTCAAGAAATTTAGGATCCAAAGATAAAGAGTTGAGGTGCAACAAAGAGTTCAAAGAGTCTATGTACCTCGACAAAGGTTATCTAACTTTTGATGAATAGAATCAAGTTGATCATTCAAAAATTTCTCCTTCAGTGTGTTGCCCTATTTGATTCCCCTCACATCTTGTGTTAGATCAGCAATGGCATACTAAGTAGATGTGTAATTTGAAGCAACTGTCTTAGTAGACTTTCCGTGGTTATCCACTAGATTCATCAGTTCTTCAAATCTTTGTTCCTGTCTATCAAGTTGAGTCCTTAACCGTGTCATGTCATTCCTGACAGCCCTCAACTCATCCAGGACATGTGCTGGTATCCCACCAGCCATTCCTTCAGCAGCACCATCAGCAGGCTCTTCTACATTATATTGTTGCCTCTGTCTGCAGATCACCAAAGCATAACTCATATCCCTTCCAGCAGGGTGAGGTCCTTGGTATTCTTCCAAGATAGGATTAATAGCAGGTTCTTCAAGTATTGGTTCATCATCAGTAGATCCTTCCTCAGCAATTTGAAATTCTTCATCACTGTAGTCATAGTCCAACAGTTGCTCATCTTCATTAACAACAGCAGACTGTTGACCATCTTTCCCTACAGTGGTCTTGTCTCCAGTAGGCTCCACTACAGCAGCCTGTTCAACAACAACAGCAGGGGTTTCCGCCAACCCCAAAGTTTGTTCCAACCTTTGTCCAGTCTTTGTTTGTTCCTCGAAGAACTGCACTACCTCTGTTCCAACTTTGTGTCCAGTCTTTGTTTGATCCTCAGCAATTTATACCTCCACTTCTATTCTTGGATCTGGTGCAATTTGAGCCACAATAACTTGGTAAGGGAATATATCCATATTTTCCTTTTGAAATTCCCCAATATCAGCAATCCTTCTCAAAAAATTTGCAACCTTGGTTAAAGTGTCCTCAGTGTCAAACCAGTCTTGTTATTGATTTGAATCTTCAGAACTGACATCTGGTTCACTGTGTTCAGTAACCCTCTCCTCATCCAAATCCACATTTTGCTAATCCTCAGGTTGTTCAACTGGTTCCACAACAAAAAAATCATAGATCTCACCAACCATCCTGTTTGCACCAACATTTATTCTCTCATTGATATGTGCTTCCAAATCATCCATGGTGAGATCTCACCAACCATCCTGTTTGCACCAACATTTATTCTCTCATTGATATGTGCTTCCAAATCATCCATGGTGAGATTTTCCAAATCCTCATCCATTTGTCCAGTCTGTTGTCTCTCAGTAGACTGGACAGCACCAGTAGACTGCCCTACGTTTGGTTCAATAAACATTGCAGTTCCACTGGTTCCTCCTAGACCGATGGATGATCACCTCCAGAATCAGATGATGATGATGAATCATCACTGTCATCTCTGGGGTCCCTGAACTTGATACCCTCCTCCTTCTGTTGTTCATCAAAAATATCCATCAATCTTGATTGCAGCAGGGTGGTATCAACTAGATCCAGCAAATTCTCCACTCCCAACTTTTCAAAAGCCCATTCTTCAAAGTCTGTCATAGGTTGAGCAGCAGGCTTTTGTCTTTTGTAAAAACCAAATTTCCCTTGAAAATAATCAGCCACTAGCTGGAGTTTAGGATCAAGAAAATCCTCTTTCTTCTTCTTTTCTGGTCTTTCAAATGGCATGAATGATTTTCTGGGAGCAGTTTTACTACCTTGCTGACCTCCAAAGGTCTCCACAAGTAGATTCAAAGTTTCTTCCACAGATGTCTCTAGGTCAGTAGGTTGCTCAGGTTGTATATTAGTACCTACTACCTCCATCTGTACAACACTTGGTTCCCCCTGACTTATATGCTCATCAGCAGGGTTAGCAGCAGACTGCTCTTCCCCCTGAACTATTGCAGGAATTGCAGGGTCTTGTACCAATTTTTCAGTTACCACAGCAAGTGCAGACTCAGTAGCCTGCTGTGGCTCTTCAACAAGTTGCTCAACAACAACTTGGGAAGATTCAGAAGGCTCAGTAGCCTTTGCAGGTGAGGACTTAACAGTTTCTACAACAGGCTCAGGGTCAGTAGTCTGCTGTGATTCTCCAGCAGGTTGCTCAGAAACAACCTCTACATCCTCAGTAGGCTTGATAATAGTTAAGGGTTCAGCATCAATAGCCTCTCCTACTTCTTCTACTTCTTCCTCTACTTCTTCTTCTTGTTGTTCCCTCTGACTTTCCAAAATTCTCAACTGTTTCCCTTTGCCATGTTTCTTCTTTTTGGAAATTTCTTTCATTCTCTTGGAAAGATCTTCCTTTTCAAGTTCAGCAGCTTTCCTCTTTCTACTAGCTTCCTTCTGTTGCTCCTTTACAATTTCAGCAACAGACTCCTTTGTAGCAACTCTGAAGAGTTCGATAATTTCAACCTCTCTTCGGTCCTCAAGAAACTCAGTAGTCTCTGATGTTTGCTTTCTTATCTTTCTAGGCTTTAGCAACTCTGTTATTTTCCTTGTGTCAGTGGCCTTTCTTTTCTCAGTAACCTTCTTTGGTGCAGCAGGTTTGACAGTTTTCTTAACAGTTTGCTTGACCTGCTCACCACCAGCATCACCATCATCTCCACCATCATCACTTTCAGTGGCCTCATTATCCACTTCTTCATCATCATCAAGACCAGGGATAGGATAGTCTATCTCTTTCTTGTATCTGGATTTATTGATCTTTTCTGGTGCAATATCAGCAATTCCCAAATGATTCAGCAGGGCCTGAACCATTAATCCTAAGGGTAAGGCCTTGGATTTCCTTGTCCCTTCTTTTTCTTCTTTTGCAACCTTCTTCATGTAGTGGGCAAAGTATCCAGCCCAATCAAACTTCATACTTCTGCAAATAATCATCAGCAGTTCTATTTTGGGTCATGATAGAGTGTCCATACTCCCAATGAGTCCTAAGATATTCTTTGCAATAATCTTGCTCAGCAGGTTGTATTCATAACCAATGTGTTTCACATTAATGCCTGGAATTGATTTGATGGACTCATTGGTCTTGATTTTATCAACAAAATCCATCTTGGAAAATCCCATTTCCTCAGGATTTGTTGGAGCATTGATTACTTCTGCAAAACCAAAAGCTTCCCTCAGCAGGTTTGAGGAAACTTCAATCTCCTGGGCATTTACTGTTGTGGTGAATGCCTCTCTACCTTCTCTTATAACAATATTTCTCCATAACTAACAAAATTAGTGTATGATATTGTTTCCAATCTTATGTTGAGCACATTCTCCAAACCTACAAATCTTCTTATTCTTCGACCAATATTGATGGCTAATTCTGTTTGATTTGCATCAACCACAAAACCTCTCACACTTTGACTTGTTCCGATTTGAACATCATCCTTTTCAGCCATTGTTGTAAGAAATATAAGAAGAAGAAGATAGCTTGTAAATCTGTGTTCACACAGTGTAAAAACAGAGAAGATCAATCTGAGATTTTGAAAGTAACTTTTGAGTAGGTCTGTATATATATATGGGTGCAGTTGTAACTGTCAGAACGTGTACTGTGCATTAACCACGATTAAAGTTGGAATAAATGGGATCTTGACACGTGTCCCATTACTTATCCATAAATGTTTGTAACCGTTCGATCATGTAACCGCAGTTATAAAGATAAGACAAATATCCCGCCATTTGCTTTTTGACTTTAGTAAGTTTGACTGTGTAACGTTTCCTTCAGCAGCCTTGTCATCGTGAGACTTAGCTCAAAGAACTTCTTGATAAAATGTCTCGATAGCTCTCTTGATGGAGTCACTCTGCTGATGTCTAATTCCTTTTGTATTGTCCAACTGATAATACAAGATGAAGTTTAATACCAATGACTGATCTGTCAAGTGAGCTCACCCAACATGACAAAGACCAAACCCCTTGGCAACCTCATTTGCTCAATTGTCCAAACATAAGTACATGGAATTGTTGATACCAATGACTAATCTGCTAAGTGAGCTCACCCAACATAGCAAAGACTAATCCCCTTGGTGAATTCCAGTACATTGCTGATAAAATAGAATGTCAGTCAACTTTTATAATTCCAAGTTCAGTCCTTAGTTTAGCAAATCTTTCACTATCCAGTGGTTTAGTGAATATATCAGCAAGTTGATCTTCAGTTGGGATGTAAAGAACCACCACATCTTTCTTTTCAACATGATCTCTTATAAAATGATGTCTCACATCAATATGCTTGGTTCTTGAGTGTAAAACAGGATTTTCAGTGATTGCAATTGCACTTGTGTTGTCACACATAATTGGAATTTCTCTTTATTCAATTCCATAATCCCTTAACTGTTGTCTCAACCACGATGATTTGTGCCTGACAACTTCCAAAGCGAGAAGAATGTATTCGACTTTCAAGAAGTGGGAAGTTGATATTGAATTCTGTTTCTTGCTAAACCAGGAAACCAATCTATTCCCCATTAACTGACAGGTTCCTGTGGTGCTTTTTCTATCAATCTTGTATCCAGCATAATTAGAATCTGAGTAGGATATAACTTTGAAGCTTCCATCTTTTGAATACCATATCCCTACTCCCAAGTCTCTTTTAGGTACTTGAGAACTCTTTTGACTGCACCTAAATGACTTTCTTTAGGTTTGGATTGAAATCTTGCACAAACACCTACAACAAAGGATATATCAGGTCTGCTGGCAGTAAGGTACAGCAGACTGCCTATCATCCTTCTGTATAAGGTCTGATCAACATCTTTGCCTTCTTTGTCTTCATCCAATCTAATATTTGTACTCATAGGAGTTGATACCTTGGTGTTGTTTTCCATACCAAATTTCTTCAGTAGCTCCTTGGTATACTTAGTTTGATGAATGAAGATTCCATCTTTCATCTGTTTGACTTGCAATCCCAAAAAGTAGTTCATTTCTCCCATCATACTCATTTGGAATTTACTCTTCATTAGATTTGCACACTTCTCACATAGCAATTCATTTTCAGAACCAAAGATTATGTCATCAACATAAATCTGTACCAGCAGGGTGCTGTTCCCTTCATTGATTCTGAAAAGAGTCTTGTCAATGGTGCCTTTTGTAAAACCATTGTCCACCAAGAATTGAGATAGAGTCTCATACCATGCTCTTGGTGCTTGTTTCAAACCATAAAGTGCTTTGTTGAGTCTATACACTTTATCTTCTTGATCTTTAACTTCAAATCCAGGAGGTTGCTGAACATAGACTTCCTCCTTTAGAATGCCATTCAAGAATGCACTTTTGACATCCATTTGATATACTTTGAAGTTTTTATAAGCAGCATATGCCAAAAATAATCTGATAGCAGTTTTTTGAGCCCTCACCTTCCAGATCTTCGGGTCTTGAAGGGTTCCTGACTAGTCTCATCGACCCCTCTTGATATAGACCATCTGGCGATATAAGTCACCGACCATTCTGATGCTTGTTTGATCAAACCTATACAAAGATCAAACTCTAGTAAACCTATACATTTGATCTAGACATCTTTTTGCCTTTGCACTATAACAGCTAGTCTGGCACTCATCACTAAAACTCATATATAAGTCCAACACCATTGTTATGTGATTGATGTTTAGAAAAGAACACTTCGAGTTTTCAGAGAGAATCAAAAGTAGGGTTTGTAATTTTGCAAAAGAGTGTAAAGATTTCTGAAAATCTCTATGTGTAGTTTATTTAGGATGATTTGGGTAGTGTGAATGTGGTTTGAATATGGAAGGATTTCTCAAGTTAGCCGCTCTTTGGTACTTAGTCGATTTCAATCATTCCTAACTCAGTTCTCAACATGCTAAATCTTTCATGACTGAGTGGTTTAGTGAAGATGTCAGCCAATTGATCTTCAGTGGGTTTGTATTTTAGGATGACATCTCCTTTTTCAACATGATCTCTGATAAAATGATGTCTCACATCAATGTGTTTTGTTCTTGAATGCAACACTGGATTTTCAGTGATAGATATGGCACTTGTGTTGTCACACATGATTGGGATTGTTTTCTCCTACACTCCATAATCCCTCAGCTGTTGTCTAATCCATAGTACTTGTGAACAACAACTGCCTGCTGCTATATATTCTACTTCAGCTGTTGATGTAGATATAGAGTTTTGCTTTTTACTGAACCAAGAGACTAGCCTTGTGCCTAGCATTTAGCATGTTCCAGATGTGCTTTTTCTATCTATCTTGCATCCAGCATAGTCAGAGTCTAAATATGATATCAAATTGAATCCTCCATCTTTTGGATACCAAATTCCTACATTAATAGTATTTTTCAAGTATTTGATTATTCTTTTGGCTGCTAGAAGATGTGATTCTTTTGGTTGAGCTTGAAATCTTGCACATACTCCTACTGCAAATGCTATATCAGGTCTGCTTGCAGTTAAGTATAGTAGGGATCCAATGATTCCTCTATATGTTTTCTGATCAACATCCTTTCCAGTTTCATATTTTCCAAGAATGACTCTTGCACACATTGGTGTATCTGCTGTGCCACTTGTATCCATACCATACCTGTGTATTAAGTCTTTTGTATACTTTGTCTTCTTTTCCTTTGAGTTGGAAACCAGGGGGTTGTTCCACATATACTTCTTCTTCCAAAAGTCCATTCAGAAATACACTCTTGACATCCATTTGATAGACTTTGAAATCTTTGTGTGCACCAAAAGCTAGAAAGAGTCTGATTGCCTCCAATCTTGCTACTGGTGCAAATGTTTCATCATAATCTATTCCTTCTGCTTGAGAATAGCCTTTTGCAACTAGCCTTGCTTTGTTTCTGACAACTGTTCCTTGCTCATCCATCATGTTTCGAATACCCATTTTGTTCCAATGATGTTGGTCGTGTCTGTCTCATCAACAAGTTCCCGCACTTCATTTCTTTCAAATTCATTTAGTTCTTCTTGCATGGCTGTGATCCAGTCTGCATCTTGAATTGCATCATCTATTGCCTTGGGTTCCACTTGTGATAGAAAACATGTTAACATATGCTCCAGTTGTCTTCTGGTTCTAACTCCTGTGTGAATGTCACCTATAACTTGTTCTTCAGGATGATCTCTTAGCCAGTTTGGGTTAGGTTGAAGTTGTTCTTCACTTGGTGCTTCTGCAGCTTCAGGTTCTGCATGTGCTTCCGGTTCTGGTGCTTCTTCAGTTGTAATGACTTGTGGCTCATCTTGATTTCCAAAATTGTGATGCAGAATAGTTGCTGGTACTGTTGTATTCATATACACTTGCCTTTGTGTTGCTTCTTCTTCTTGCTCTTAAAGACTTTCACCATTTGTATTTGGTTCATAAAAGACTACATGTATTGATTCTTCAATCACCAATGTTCTTTTGTTGAGTACTCTGAATGCTTTGCTGGTGTCAGAGTATCCCATAAAGATTGCTTCATCAGCCTTTTCATCAAAGGTGTGCAGCTGATTCCCATTCAAAACAAAACATTTTGATCCAAACATATGGAAATATGAGACATTAGGTTTTATACCATTCCATATTTCATATGGTGTTTTTCCATGATGTTTGTTGATGATTGATCTGTTTTGTGTATGGCATGCTGCATTTGCTGCTTCAGCCCAAAACCTCTTTGGCAGGCATGCTTCAAAGAATCATTGTTCATTGCTTTTTAAGAGTTCTGCTTTCTTCTTTCTGCTACACTATTTTGTTGTGGAGTTCTGCTATGAGATAATTGATGTAGTACTCCATTTTCTTCACAATAGGTTCCGATAACTTCATTTAGAAATTCGGTGCCTCTATCGATCCGATCTTGATAATTTTCACTCTTTCTCATTTTGGAGTCTTCTCGATAAATCTGGCGACTTTTGAGTGTCTCTTTCTTCTTGTTCATGAAAATGGTCCAGGTGTATTTTGAGAAGTCATCCACCACCACTAGGGTGTATTTCTTGCCACTTACACTTACTGGTGTGACTGGTCCAAACAGGTCCATATGTAACAGATGTAGAATTCTTGTTGTTGATTGATAGGGTTTTGACTTGAATGAACTTTTGATTTGTTTCCCTTTCTGACATGCATCACATATACTTTCTTTCTTGAATGTGATCTCTGGCAGGCCTTCAACTAACTTGTTCTTTGATAATTTGTTGATGGCCTTGAAATTTAGGTGATTTAATCTTCTATGCCATATCCAGCTAGTTGATTGTTTGTTTTTGACAAACAAACCTGTTTCTACCTTGTTTTCCAATCCACCACATACATGTTATCTTTTCTTCTACCTGCAAGAACTACTGTTGAAGTTTGTCTGTGAATCACTTTGCAACCTTCCTTGTTGAAGTGTACATTGTAGCCTTTGTCACAGAATTGACTGATGCTCATCAGATTGAAATTAAGTCCCTTGCCACATTTTGAATCTTCAAATTGTTCTTGATCATTGTGCCTTCCCCCTTAATCTTGCCAGGGTTTTCTTTGCCTCCAAATGTGACTTTGGGTCCATCAAAAGCTTTGAAGTCAGCGAGCCATCTCTTGTTTCCTGTCATATGTCTGGAACATCCACTGTCTACATATCAGACATCCTCAGTTTCATCTCATTCTTTGGCAATTAGACATAGGCTTGTTTTCTCAATGTCTGAGCTATCACCTTCATCTTCATCTAATTATTTGGTCATGAGGCATATACATGCTTTTTCATTGTCTGAGTTGTCTTCTTCATCACTGCCATCAGAGTCATTATCAGATGATTCTTCATTCTTTTCACTGCTGGATTCAGCCTTGAGTGCCTTCTTACCTTTTCTCTTTTTAGATGCTTTGTACTTCTTCTTTTCATCATCTTTATTATCTTCTTCAGGGCAATCAGCCTTGAAGTGACCTTTCTTGTTGCAGTTGAAGCACCTGTATTCATCATCTTTCTTTTTCATGTCTTTGTTTGAGCTTGACCTCTTGTTTGATGATGAGTTTCCTTTGAATAGCTTCTTTTTGCTAAACCTGTCAAAACGTTTAACTAATAAAGCTACCTGTTCTTTGAGCTCTAGTGTCTCTTTGATGATACAATCAGCAAAGTTACTTTGTTGTGGTGCTATCAATGCACTGGCTTTTTGTGTCTCTGCCGGAGCGCCATCTTCACCGTTCAATTCGAATTCATGAGATTTCAGTTGGGACATCAGGGTCAGGGTGTCAGTGTTTGCAAGATTTGATGTTCCTCTGATTACTGAAGTTATGATCTTCCTTCTTTCAGGTAAACCTCTCAAGATCTTCAAACATACTTCTTTCTGGGGGTATGTGTGTCCAAGCTATTGCAGTTCACTGATGATGCTTGAGAATCTGTTGTCCATTTGATCAATGGATTCACCAGTCTTCATTTTGAAGTTTTCAAATTTCTGTTTTGCAACAGATAATTTGTTTTCTTTTTACTTCCTGATCCTTCATTTATCGCCGCCGCTTGTCCCACATCTCCTTTGCTGTCTTGCAGTCTTTAATTCTCATGAACATGTTGCTGTGTAGGGTTTTCAAAATCATATCTTTTGCAACAAAGTCGAGATTTGCTCTTCTCCTGTCATCCTTGGTCCAATCCTTCTTGGGTTTGTCCACTTCTTTTCCTTGATCTGCTCCTGTGGATACCACGGTCATGATCGTGATTGGGCCATCATTAATTACATCCAGCATCTCCTCATGAGTTGCTGCAAGATGAGACAACATTCTTATTTTATATTCATCAAAATTGTTAACATTGAAAACAGGTAATTTTGACATAAAGTTTGAGGAATCCATAAGTACAAACAAGAGATCTATATGTGAATGAATAGAAAACTGAGATTTGAAAACTACTTTGAAAATATGTGATCTCCTGGTTACCATAAATTAGATCTGAGCAGCTTTACGATACTAGAACACCGCTCGATACCAATTGTTGGTCCCGAGAGAAGGAAAAACTATAGTCGTGGGGTGAATGACTATAGTGGAGTTTCAAAACTTTTCTTATGTTTAAAAGCTTTTGGGCGTTGGATAAGTCCCTTCTTACTATGTTGTTTCAAAGCGGTTTAGACAATCACGAGATATAGATTATAATCTAGGCAATTTAAATGAGTGCGATAAAGTAAATTGCGTAAGTAAATTGACACAAGGCTTATAGTGGTTCAGGTGGTGTAATCCCTTAATCCACTATTCTCCTGTGATGATTGGAGGAATTCACTATTGTTTTCACAGATACAATAGTAAGATTGTCCTTGACTTCCCAAGCTTCACAATCTACAAGACTATCACTCCTTGACTACAACAACCTCAGTGATTCAGTCTCTTTCACTGCTCCTTGAGATCAAAGCAGCTATCACAAACACAACTCCTTCTCAGATGGCTTCTGATTCAGTTGCTTCAGTTTATTTTGAATGAGATTCACAAACTTGCTTGATCAATCTCGATCTTTGAATATTAAATTGTAGTTCGATGTCCGAGTTGATCTCTAGATAAATCCTTGTAAGTTCAGAGAGAAGGCTTTTCAAATTGACAGAGTTTCTGCTTGATTTTCTTTTTCTGACCGTTGTTTTTACCTGTCTGTCAATGCCTTCTATTTATAGCCTTGAATATCCTTGATTTGAAATTCCGTCCGTTGGCTATACTAATGAGGGGAATAATCCTTGATTTTATTCTTGATTCCCCCTTAATTATATTCTCCTTGATTTCAGTGATCGGATTTTTCTTCAAACGTATAGCAGAGAATCCGTTCTTGATTGATCCTCTATTGATTGTGCATTTAATGCATGATCCTCTGAATCTTCATCATATTTCAATTCTATTTTGATAAGGTTTACTTCGCCGTTCTCTGAACGGTCGAGTGATCCATCTGACTTTGCCGTTTAGATCTTCCTTCACTGTTTTGTCTTCACTCAGCCGAAAGTCAGTTTACTCTGCCGATTCACTGTTTCCTTCATTACTTCAGTTAAAGGAGAATCTTTGTACCACTGATCATTGATTTGGGTGAGATAAGTGTACACCATATTTGAACATTAAGTTTCATCACTTGAAACATAACTTAGACTTATCCAAGGTCATCACAGACTTTCTTGGTTATAAGTCAGACCATTAAGTCTTCATTGTTTCTCTGCTGGTGCTTGGCTGGCTTCACTCTGCCGAATGTCTGTTTTACTTTGCCGTCCTACCAACTAGTACAATACTTGTCTGACTTAACTTATACAATATGTCAGACTCTAAGTAGAGACTTATACAGAGAATTCTAATTTATTTCAGGCTTGTTATAACAGCTAGTATGGCCATCATCAAAACATAATAAAATGTTCCTAACACTACCGCATGATCGCCCCATGGCTAGGGAAAACCTCAATAGTGTCAAAGTATGACAATCCACACCATGAGGCCATGAAGACTACGGTCTAAAGGATAATTACACAACCGCCACATAGTGCGACACTTAATAAAGTAAGTGGGTCAGTCTAACGTACGCATTCTCTAATACACATCCACGTATAGTCCAAGTGTCTCTACACTTCGATAGATGAGATCTATCCCTACCTTCAATAATATAAATGACACCCAATACGTGCTAGTCTAACCATACTATTAAT
The DNA here is from genome assembly GCA_026214975.1 of Gentiana macrophylla. Lineage (NCBI taxonomy): Eukaryota > Viridiplantae > Streptophyta > Magnoliopsida > Gentianales > Gentianaceae > Gentiana > Gentiana macrophylla. Next base: position 48,175,792 of record CM047810.1, on the reverse strand, counting down.
GTCTTGTTTAATAGTACATCCGACTAGAGACATTTAAGTATCAAACCAATTGAAGTGAGTCGAGATCTCATCAACCATAATGATTTCTCTTTCACAGTTTGATACTAGGGACGTTATCATATATACAATATCATAATTGGTTCATTAAACGAACAAATATATAATAACAGGAAGCCATTTATCATATGTATAAACAGAAAGAAATAGTAATAATGATCCGACCCGGTCGGATCTGGTCCAACCCGATTGGGTTTAGGACACTATTTCAACAATCTCCCACTTGGCCTAAAGCCAATCACTCGTACACACAAGACCAAGTTGATACACAAGAATCTCATGCAATACTCGCAACCAACCCTAAGCGTGAACGGATCACTATCCATGGGGACTCAGACTATCTTCATATCATGCTCCAAATGACCAAGTCATAAGGAACCGCCTCAACACACACATGAATCTCTGACGAGACCCTGGTCCTTGCTTCAAGCATTGAATCCACTACTATATCAGCTATATAGAAAATGTGGAAGAACCGCACAAGGTTCAGGAATGAACCTCTTAGATCCATGTACTGCTCCTGCTGCGTCTTTGAGACACTACTGTGTTGTGGCCTAGTTGTAGAATCTATAGTGATCTCTAGCTAAGAACATTTGCAGCTCAATGTATCACTTGATTAAAGTGATTACAAACCCAGATTGTAGCTCCCACTGTCTTCATAAAACCCAGGGTGTACATCTGTATATCTATGTTTACTTGATTCCAAGCTTCAATAAACTAGGAGACCACCCTTAACACCTTTAAGTATATTCTCGGCATTTACCAGAATCACTTTCACGCTTATTCATGACTCCTCATATAGTGTGAACATCTGGTGCAACTCTTATGATACGGATCCTACTGCAGTAGCAAAAGGAACCTTCCATAAGTATCATCTTTCACCTTATCTTCAGGACTGACGTCCTGTCATAGATAGTCCCGAGAATACCGGCTAGTAGTATCTCTTGCTATGATCTATGCTAAAATCTTTTAGCATCCCATCTACTAGAGTGAATTAACATGGGGTAACAACTCTCGAGAAGGATATTCAATACATTGCTAAAAAATTATGACACTCCCACTAACCCTTTTGCACATTAGGCATTCTTCACTTTTGATCAAATCAAACTCATTGATTCTCAAAGTAAAGAAATCATATAGAGAAACTTGTTTGAGTCCATAAATGGATCTCATAAGCATACACATCACGTTATCATCTATGAACATCAAGACATTGGCCCAATGTTTTCAGCACTATTATATAGCCATGATACGTAGCTACAACAAGCACTACCTGAATAGATTTAAGCATAGCTGGTAGCATAAAAGTAATTACAAGGTTTTAACCTCGTATCCTTTAGCCATCAACTTAGCTCAACTAGTAATCTTATTACCTTCCATGTTAGTCTTTCCTAAAGACCCACTACACATTTCAGAGACATTCCCTTCAGGTTGGACAAACTAGGTTCATAACCCGTTTGTCACTCATGGAATCTAATTCAGATACTACGGCTCCAAGCCATATCTCTTAATCTTGCCTTTCAAGCATTCCTGCATAAGTCGTGAGATCTTCATTCTTCAGGATGAACATACCAGTAGCCCTTTCGGGCGTGTGGTTATCTGTAGACTCATAGAGTACTTGTGTGCACTGAGCAGTGTCCTGCACCTCATCACAATGCGGCGCCTGATCATGTTCCAATGGCTGAATATCTCTTTGTAGTTCTCAAACTCTTTTGAGACATCAATTCACTCCCACTGTTTCTTTTGGAAGAAACACTTCCTTTAGAAGACAGCATGTTTGGAGTCAAACACTTCTGCCCCATGGGTAAGTAAAGAATATCTAGCGTACTTGCTAAGATATTCCACAAAGTTACACATGTCATACTAGGTTCCAATCCTTTCAGACACTGCCTGCTCGCTAGACGCACAACAATCCTAAATCATCTGTTAAGATGGATTTGACGTTATCTTCTTCTATATCTGATATGGAATTCATTCAGCCTTATTTTTGAATTTAGTTAATTATATGTTTCGTATAAGGGCACTATCCCGAAACAGGTAAGGGATACTTTGCATGGATTATCTTGTATCTTTATCGTATAAAGTGCAATTTCCATTTTAGAAACACAATCTAATTGCGTATCCCAAAAATGGTATCCTTCAAGGGAGAATCTGATTCCATTTCAGACAACTTCTGAAAACACCCTTAAGGTATTAATTGCTTCAATCCAATTGAAGATTAATTCCTAAGTTGTTTATCAATCTCATGTCCGTACTAGCTCGAACTTTTAGGGCTTTCCAAATTTCGCACTTTACTGAGTACACTCGACTATTTCTAAAATAGTTATAGAGAGTAATAAACTATTATTTATGGCATTTATTGTCATACGCCAACAAACATCAATATGTTTAGGCTTTAGTCAATATTCTAGAACTTGTCACCTTTTTCATAAAAGGGTATTTAAGTCACCTTTCGCTAAGATACGTATCACCCACATGATTCATAATCACAAGGTTCAGACATCATCAGAATGACATTTGATTACACGTTTCTCTTCCACAGAGACTATGTCTAGAACAACCACAAAATATTAAGGATAACAACCATACAAATATTTGGTTGAGATCTCACCACCTATATCAACTATACAGTGACACCAATCTAGTATGTTAGATTCAATGACCGTTCAACTTTATCGGAATAACATTTGTTCCTTACAATTGAATTATCTATTAAATCCTAACAGATAACTGAAATGGTGTTCTTCATAAGAACCGGAACACAATAACATTTATTTAGTTCCTTTATCAGTTTACTAGACTCAGAATACAATATGGTAAGTGTTACAACGTTTGTTTCAACTTCCATAGAATATTCTGTATACAATCTTTCTAATTCAATCATACTCATAAGATATCATATATCTAAGAGTTGACTTAGATAGATTATCTTAACTTGCTTGCTTAGAATAGAGACTTCGATAAGTTCTCTCTTTTAAGCACATGCCCTAACTTTCCTTTTAATCCTTTAAGCACTCGTGAATATTTCTTAGTTTAGTCTTCATAGGACTTAAGAAAAATAACAAGAGCTATGTCATCAATTTCTTTCACAAAGAAAATCTTAAGTTTATTAGATAGTTTATTTAACCTTTTGAATCATATTCAAAACATGAACTATTTAAATAACCTTCAAGCAATGGTTAATGAATTAAGTCGATACTTAAATCTTTCGATTTTGAAAACAACCTTTCCAAAATTTGTTGTGGTCATTCATATCCAACACATCTAATGTTTGAATTAATTGTCATCGTATGACAGAATGACCTCATTGGACATCATCGTATCCAACATATGATTAATTCATTGAAACTTATTTCAAGTGATTTAATCATATCATGAGCTTCCGTTTTGATTAATAATTAAAATCTTAGAGCACTCCATCAAATATGTAGTCTCCTTGTCATTAACTACTATAACGTAGTTGCTCGTGTAATTGCTTGTTTTAAAAGGTTTAAAATTACTTAACCATACTTGAGAACGTTTCTCAAAAGGTAACAATCATTAATTTGGTTTTAACAATCGAGAATAATACATAAATAAAAGTTTGCTAAAAACTACAACATAAAAGTAAAGATAAAAGAGTGTTGTTGTCTATACATGCAAAATCAAAAAATGGTCTTTTGGTTTATGATTTTGCTTTCACTAGTCAACTACTCCAAATTGACTTTCAAGAATTTTCCAAAGTTTCTTTAGTGGCCAAGATCTCATTTAGTTACCCTGATTCCCGACGTGGGCCGATCAACCGAGATAATTCGACAAGTAGGTAACACTTTACCAATCACATCTCCATGTGACTCTTGGTGGTTGACTAGTCAACTCTTTGACACTTCACATCACTATGTGATAGCCAACCCCTTGTCTCTAAATTAGACGGTCCTGACGTGGACCAATCACCGCAAAATTTTAGTTAAGTCATAACCCAATATTCACGATATCTCATACGATCATGTCTCAATAATAACGATATACCCGAGGTAGGTCAACTCTCGACTTGGGCCTATTAGCTGGATCTGAACAAGGGCTCTTCACCATCATTATAATATTGTGAGACAATATTCCGACTTAATTTTGGTTGTGGGAGTATTTATTTAAATTAATTAACTTTTAATTTTATTACGGTCTTATCAAATATATCTATCTCTATAGACATACATCCTGCACATTGATCTAGATCATGCCTAACCATTCATCTATCGTATCATATAAAATAAATACATGCACAAAATAAATATATGCGTAAATTAACCGGTATGATCATGGACTTTTCCTAAGTGCGGTTTCAAATACAAACTGACGAAACCGCGGGTCACAAATCTAAGGGTAGCTGCAACCACCAACATGATCTCTGTGTCGTCTTTCTTTGGCATTCGTCTTCTGCTCTATTCTTGTTACATAATATGTAATCTAATAAAAATAAATACACCCGCTGCACACGGGGGAAACTAACGGGAATGGGATAATGCAGAAAATAAACTAGGTCACTTTCTTCATACGGGCCTAGGACAATTTCAAAACCAACAGAAACATAAATCATTCATATCTATCCTATTGGTCGAGCCCATGATCAATCGGGGTCCTTACAATCATATTATATCAATCACAATATCTAATGCATAAAATAAAATCATACGAAAAAGATATAATCTAAAGTTACCAACTTGCGTCTTAATTAATCGATTAACGTTTAATCAATTAAATAATTTAATTTAATCAATCAATTAATTAACATTTAATCAATTGAATGATTTCAATCGGAAAAAAATTAACGATTAATTTTAAAACGATTTTATTTCTAATTTCATTAATTAGAACTATTCTGAAATAAAATCAAAAAAAAAAAAATCTAGGTCTCTTTTATTTAATTTCCTTTTGGTTCCTATCAAAAGGATATCTTTGGTTTCCAAAACTCAAAAGCATCGACCTAGGCCATTACCAAATATTTGGTAAAGGCCTAGGTTTGCCTTGAGTCCACAAAAATGGACCATAAGCCTAACTCTTTTACTCAACAAATTGAGTGGTGGTCCTTTAATGCCATGTGACATCTCAATGGTCCAAACTATTTGTACCATCAGTTGGCCCACATGACATCAAATAAACAACAAGAGATTTTCTATGTACCATAAAATCACAAAACACAAAACAAAAAATTTCGGGTTCCACCAAATAAAATACCAGCTGATGCCGACCACCCCCGGGGGGAGCCGACGCCGCCGGCGTAATTTCCGGTGGGGGTGCCGCCGCCGACCACCCCAAACGCCGATTGTTTTTTTTGTTTTGTTCCGCAAAATCATATCATGCATCTAGAAAAATTACAACGCAAATTTTAATGCTTATTGCTTAAGCTCAAAGTTCGCTCCGATATCACTGTTAGGCAATCTACGCTGGAACGCAGCAGAATTTAAAATTTATTTCCTTTTAACCAAAATCGACTTCGTTTAAGTAACAAGCATATAAGAAGTAGACGAGAGAATACCTTGGTTGATCCAATTGGATCAACACTTTGTCTACGGTTGATGGTCCAAGCCATGAGCCGTCCAATCCGGCCTCTAGCGGTAATCCACACGAACAACCATCGGAATCCTCGAAGGACTGCTACCGGAAAAAGTCGACTGCTAGGTCGCATTTTCTTCTTCCCATAAAAACTCTCTCTCAAGAACCGCTCTTTCTTTCACTAGAATATTGCAAGAATATTGTGATACAAAATAGTTGGCACAACTCCCTTTAAATAAGAGAGGAAGTGCGCCCGATTAGACTGAGTGGAGTGGGGAGAAAGAAACTATTTTCCCAATAAAATAAGGATTTAATAATTCAACTAGATAATTGATTGATCATCTCATTAAGTACTTACCTTAATCTTATTAATGATTTTCCTTAATCATATATGCCGTATATTTAATATCTTATTTTTAATATTTTCCAAAGATATATATTGTCAATATCTAATATTGAATATATCTTTATTATATTATACTACTAAATATATATCCATTACACAGTGCACATATATATCACATATATATACATAACACGCATATGCATATATTTATACATATATTAATATCTAATATTAATACATAATAATATAATATTGTGATTAATTTTTTTTTTCAAAATCCATGTGTATCATATACACATAATTTCGACCCATATATAATAATATATATATATACATATATATATATATATACATATATATATATATATATATATATAAAATTAATCAACATAATTAATATCATGTATATATTATTCATAATAAATAAATACCACAATATTAATTTATCACTATAACACTTTATAGTAGGCATAAAAAAATCCTTATCCGGTTATCGCTAGAACCACAAATTAATTCCTGCTAGTTATTTATATGTGTGTGACCCGATAGGTTTCCGAATATGTTGGCCGTAAGTATAAAGTGCATTTACTAAAATACCTTTCACACCTAACGATCATGGATAGCGTCTAGCAACACGTCCACGACCCCCAATCATCGGAAAGAGTCAAGTGCTATGACTACAACCTTTCATGTGAAATGGTTACCGTGTAAATACAATCTCATCGCAGTAATAATATCCATACGGCCTTATCTCGAGTGTCAATACATTAACAACCGTATCTTATAATCTGGATATCATGCTCTCTCGAAGTAACTCATTTACTCCCATCTTGCAAATATTCACGAGAACTAGACATTCTTTATAAGAAGGCTCTTTCAGATATTTACTCCTACTATTAGAATACGCGATTTCCGGGTGAGCAACATAAAACCTACGCATGCTTAAGTATCACACTCAATCACTACTGCATGATCGCCCCATGGCTAGGGGAAACCTCAATAGTGTCAAAGTATGACAATCCACACCGTGAGGCCATGAAGACTCCGGTCTCAGGATAATTACACAACCGCCACATAGTGCGACACTTAATAAAGTAAGTGGGTCAGTCTAACGTACGCATTCTCTAATACATGTCCACTCTCTACACTTCGATAGACGAGATCTTTCCCTACCTTCAATAAGATAGAAGACATCCAATACGTGCTAGTCTAACTGTACTATTAATGTCCTGTTTTATAGTACATCCGGCTATAGACATTTAAGTATCAAACCAGTTAAAGTGAGTCGAGATCTCATCAACCATAATCACTATTATGATTTCTCTTTCACAGTTTGATACTAGGGACATTATCATATATACAATATCATAATTGGTTCGTTAAACGAACAAATATATAATAACAGAAAGTCATTTATCGTATGTATAAACATAAAGAAATAGTAGAAATTATCCGACCCAGTCGGATCCGTTCCAACCCGATTAGGTTTAGGACACTATTTCAATAGTATATAAATGCCAGCATCTGAAGATCTATATGGAAGGAAGCGTAGAACGCAGTAGTCTAGGATGAAGTGGAACAAGGACATATTACAGGACCAGAGTTGATACAACAAGCCAACAAGAAGATCGAAGTGGATCGTCGTAACCTCAAGATGACTCAAGACATGCATAAAAGTTGGGCAGGCATAAAAGTTTTTCGCAGAAGGCCATTAGAGACTGGAGCTGAAGATAAAGTGTATCTAAAGGCGTTTCCAATGGTTGAAGAGAACCTGACCTATGCGGAAGGATCAGTTTCACCTTAGAATGGAGGATGAAGAAAGTCAAAAAGGAAGGCGTACGGCTAATCACGGTTCAGTGAAGTAGTCACGCACTGGCATATACGACATGAGAGATAGAAGACGAAGTGGTTTTGAGAAGTTCCAGAGTTCAAGCACCTCACAGTCATGTTCAGTTTTGAGGACGAAATTTGTTTTAATGGGGGATGGATGTAACACCCTGAATTTTCAGGAAGGGTAAAATAGTAATTGGGGATATTTACTATGACTTAATTATATTTAGCCAATTTAATTAATTAAAAAGGATTTAATTAAAAATTTATGGGAAATTATTTATGGAAATAAATAATACTTTTCCTATAAATTAAACCCTCCCTAATTTCTTTCATCAGTCGACGCATTTATATAAAAGAGAGGGAGAAAGACGCAGAGGAACAGAAGCGGAGGAAGAATCTTCAATCGCGTAGCTGGTCCGTCAAGAATTTGGGCAGACCACAAAAAAAAGAAATCATCTTCTAATCGCAACGAACTTTTCCACACCAATCGTTCTTAATTCCGCAAGTTTTCAGTTTAGCCTTAAATTTGGAATCATGATCATTTTTGAGAAAATTCTGAGCTTTAGTTGCTTAGAGGGTTGTCTGATCGTAGTTATATCGTTTCTGAATCATAGGTTGTTCGTAGAAGTCGCGAATCGCAGGATTCAAGTTGCTTGCTGTCAATTTCGATTTTGGGATTCGCTTTTAATCGCAATTAAGGAAATGGGTGTTCTTTAAATGGAAATTTGGTTGTGTATGCTATGATTTACTGACATGGGATTGTGGGTTTGTGGTAGTAATAAGACTGGTGATCGTGGTATGTCGAATTGCAACAATTTTACCTTGGAACATGCTGATCCTGCGTATTTCCGTCGGTTTGGCAGGCGCCAAAGGGGTTTTGGTGGATGGCAACCTAAACAGGAAATATACAGGATGATTTTGTTCCTATTGGCGGGCACCAATGGTGAGATTTGGCGGGCGCCAACAAGGTACAATAGGTTAACATGAAGTTTTGGAAAGTATTGGCGGGCACCAACAGTGGTTGGCGGGCGCCAAAAGCAGGAAGTATGACTATGTTCATTCTTGGCGGACGCCAAGGATATTTTGGCGGGCGCCAAGAGGAAGCAGAATGGTATTTTAGTTTGTGGGCAAGGTTGGTGGGCGCTAATAGGTTCTTGGCGGGCGCCAAAGGTGTTTGTTCACCTTTTTTAGTTATTTAAGTGTGTGCAATATAATATGGTTGGTATGCATGTATTTGAGGACATTATATGTTACTTTGCAATGCCTAACTTCAAGTTCTAGTAGCCTTGACTCAGCTCCACAACTGAGACCCTCTACGGGGAGAAGGTGAGAGCACCAGACGGCGTTTATTTAGGCCTTGCAAGATGTGGACTTAGTAGTCAATGATCCTTTTACAACATTCTAGGTAGCGTAACGAGTTGTCTAGGACAAGAAGTTCATATGAAGTCGATTATGTGAATGAACCAGGTGGTTAGAACTTAAGTCATAAATTACATACATGTGTGTCTAAAAGATTAAACATCTTTATCATTGGTGAGGCACGTCTATTCTTCTTAGCATGAGACTATTACACCCCTCTACTTGGTCTAATGCCAAGGGACTCTTGTAGCTCCCACACGGTACTGTCCATTCCCTAGAGGTGCTTCTCGTGTTGCGGTGGAGTGTTCACCGTGCGTTGTGTCCTTTAATATTGATGTAACAAACTTACTTGTGCAATGATATATTACGGAGCTAGTAGAGGGTGAGGAGCTCTCTATGTTACAACCTATGTGGTAGTATTGTAGAAAGTCTTCATGTTATATATATATATATATATATATATATATATATATATATATATATATATATATATTGTTATTTATTGTAACTGCTTTTTTCTACCCCATACTAAGTAATGTATGTACTTACCCCCTATTTTTGTTGTTCCCACCCTGAGAAAGTGGTGTATTTTTAGGTTGTTTTGTCGCCACTGATGAGTGACTTGGAGATGATGCATATGAAGTTTATTGCTCTTTATGTTGAAATAGTGTCCTAAACCCAATCGGATCGGACCGGATCCGACCGGGTCGGGTCATTTACAGTGTATTTAGTTCATGTAATACGTTTATTATGATTAATAAAAGCACTTTTGTTATTATGTATTTTGTTTATGTTTATGAACCAATTATGTTATTGAATATATAATAATGTCCTTAGTATTAAACCGTGATAGAGAAACCGTGATACTGATTATGGCTGATGAGATCTCTAATCACCTTAATAAGTTTGATACGTAAATGTCTCTAGTCGTGTGTACTTTCAAACAGGACATTGATAGTACGATTAGACTAACACGTATTGGATGTCTTCAATCTTGTTGAATATAGGGATAAATCTCGTCTATCGAAGTGTATCGACACTTGGACTGTACGTGGACGTGTATTAGAGAATGCGTACGTTAGACTGACCCACTTACTTTAAGTGTCGCAATATGTGGCAGTTGTGTAATTATCCTAAGGCCGGAGTCTTCATGGCACCACTGTGTGGATTGTCGTGCTTTGACACTATTGAGATTTCCCCTAGCCCTGGGGCGATCATACAGTAGTGCTCAGGTATGATATTAAAGCATGTGTAGGATACATGTTTGTTTATCCGGAAATCGCGTATCCTATTAGTAGGAGTAAATATCTGAAATGACCTTCTTATAAGAAATGTCTAGCTCTCGTGAATCTTTGTAAAGTGGGAGTAAATGAGTTATTCCTAGAGAGCATTATATCCAGATTATAAGATCGATCGTTGATGTATTGACACTCGAGATACAATTGTATGGATATTATTACAGTAATAGGATTCTATTTACACGACAACTGTTTCACAAGAAATGTAGTAGTAATTGTCTTTGACTCTTCCGATTATTGGGGATCACGACGTGTTGCTAGACGCTATTTCGTGATCGTTAGATATGAAGGGCATTTTCGTAATTTGCACTTTATGTCTACGGCCAACATATTCGGAAGTCTATCGGGTCACACACATAAGAACATCCAGCCGGATTAAAATGCGGTTATAGTGATAACCATATAAGGAAAGTTTATCTCGACTATAAAGTGTTATAGTGATTAAATTAATATGATAGTATTTATTTATTATGAATAAATTAAATACAAAATAATAATTGTGTTGATTAATTAAAGAATATTCCGGATGCCAATTTATTGGCACATGGGGCGTCACTTTCTAGTGTATAAGATACAGTTGGATTGTGCAATTTAATTAATGGTATTATCATATATATTAATATTACATATTAATAGATTTATATATAAATAGATTTATGGTAATAGATATTGACAATATCTTGGATTTATTTAATATGAGATATTAAATTAAATGAGATAAAACTTGGAAAATCTATTTTCCTTATTTTACTAATAAAAAGTTTTCTTTATCCTTACTCCACGCAGAAGCTTTTTCCCATTGGGAATGGGAAATAATGGAGAGCACTACTCCCCTATATAAGCAAGGGGTTGACTAGCTCTTTTGTACATCACAATTTCAAGAGTTCATTATTCTTGTGAAAAATAGAGAGCTTCTTCTAGAGAGTTTTTGAGAGAGATAAAAGGCCAGTCTAGCAACTGGGTTTTTCTAGTAGCTATCGAAGGAGGATTCCGGCGAGGTGCTTGTGTGGATATTGATAGAGGCCGGACACGTGGACGGCTTAAGCGCACTACTACACTCCCTAGACGGTCAAAGCGTCGATCTTATAGATCAAACAAGGTAAGCACCGTCTGTTACTTAACGTGTTTATTGTATTAAACGAAGTCGATCTTGGGATCGGAAATCAAATTTAAATTCCGTTGCGTTAAACTAGTTGATTTCCTAACAGTGGTAGCAGAGCAAACTTTCGAACTTAAGTAATAAGCACTAAACAAATTGCGTAGTAATTAAATAGATGCATGATTTAAATTCGCGAAACAAAAAACAAAAACATAAATAAAAAAGGGGGGGCGTTCTGGTAGGGGACTCGGCCGAAGCGGCGGCTCCCCGCCATGCTGACGCCGCCGGTTGCCGGCGTCGGCCGGTTATGCGTGGTGGACTCGATTTCGCGGTTTTGTTGTTTTGTAAATTTTTATGGTACATTGATATCTCTTTGTTTAGTTAATGCCTTGTGACTAACCAATGGTTCAAATAGTTTGGACCATTGGGATGCCACATGACACTATGGTGCAAAAGGGTTGGTTTATAGTTTACAATAGTGAACCTAAAGTCAACCTAGGCCTTTACCAAATAATTGGTAATGGCTTAGGAAGATGCCTTTTGGTTTAGGAAACCAAAGACACCCCTTTTGATTATGAATCAAGAGGAAAGAAACAAAGGGACCTAATTTTAATTTTGATTTAATTTGAATAGTTCTAATTAATTAAAATTAAAATTGCAATCTTTTCAAAAATTAATAGTTAATTTTATTTCGATTGAAGTCATTTAATTAGTTAAATGTTAATTGATTACTTGATTTGATAAAATAAGACGCAAGTAGTTAATTTTAATTTTATCTTTTTTATAAGATGTTATTGTACGGATTAGAGGATGTGTAGATATAATATGATTATATGGACCCCGATTGATCATGGACTCGACCAATAGGATACATGTGTGTGATTTATTTTTTTGTCGGTTTCAAAATTATCCTAGGCCGTTATGAAGAATGTGACCAAGTTTACTTTCTGCATTTATCCCATTCTCGTTAGCTCCCCCCTCCCCCCCCCCTTGTACGCCGGGTGTATAAATTTATTAGATAGATTTTATGTGCCAAAAATGGAGCGGAAGATGAAGACCAAAGAAAAGAAGGCAGAAAGATTCTATTGGCGGTTGCAGCTACCCTTAGATTGTGACTCGTGGTTTCGTCATTTTGTATTCGAAACCGCACTTAGGAAAAATCAATGATCATACCGGTTATTTTGTGCGCGGAATGGTGTATTTTTTACTTTATGTTGATAACGTAGAAATATGCACGTATTAGATAAGACCGTAATTAAATTAATTAAGTGAATTAATTTAAAATTAATTAAGAAAATTAATTTAAAATACTCCCATAACAAAAATCAAGTCGATAATTTGTCTCCCAATATTATAGTGAAGGTGAAGAGCCATTGTTTAGATCCAACTGATCGGCCCTCGTCGGGAGTAGACCTACCTCGGGTATATCATCATTATTCAGATATGATGGTATGAGATCTCGCGAATATTAGGCTATGACTTGACTAGAATCTTGTGATAATTGTCATCGTCAGGACCGTCTGATTTTAAAGACAAGAGGTTGTCTATCACATAGAGATGTGAATTGTCAAAGTGTTGACTAGTCAACCATTGGGAGCCGCATATGATGCGACTGGTAGGAGTACCTACCTTTCGAAATTGTCTCGGTTGATCGGCCCTCATCGGGAATCGAGATAACTAGATTGGGTCCCAGCCACTAAAGAATTAATAGAATTTTTTAGAGCCAATTGGGCGTAGTTGGCTAGTGGGAGCAAAACCTAGATAAATTTTTAAGTGCAAATTTTTGGTTTTGTATGCATGAACTAGTACTTTACTATCTTTACTTTATTTTTGTAGAAATGTCGAACAAATTGAACCTTCGTTTTATCATTGACAACAAGCTTGACGAAACAAACTTTCCCGACTGGGAAAGAAATCTCAAAATCGTTCTGAGGAATGAAAGCATTGGCTATGTTTTGGAAACACCCTTAACTGAGGAACCTGAAGATGCTACTAATGAGGAATTGGTTGAGAAGCATAAGAAACATTGTTCTAACAATGTTGAGGCTACTTGCATCATTCTTGCTTCTATGACACCGGAACTTCAGAACAGCATGAGTCCATGGATGCTTACACCATCATTGGTCACCTGAAGGAACTCTATGCTTCCCAGTCTCGCATTGAGAGATATAAGGTCTCGAAGGCCATTTTTGGTTGCAAGATGGCTCTAGGCACTCCAGTTGGGTCGTATGTGCTGAAGATGATCGGATACATAGAGAGGCTTAAGAAGCTGGGCTACAAGATTGGTCGTGAGTAATGTGTTGACTTGATTCTACAATCTCTACCGGACTCTTACTCGCAGTTTGTGATGAACTATCACATGAACAAGATTGATTACTCCCTTGTGAAGTTATTGAACATGCTCAAGACTGCTGAAGGCACTGTTGGGAAGGGTAAGCAAGTGTTGCTTGTGACTTCTTCTAAGGGCAAGAAAAAGGCCCAAAAGATGACCAAGAAGGCGAAAGAGGCTCCCAAGCCAAAGCCTAAAATAGCCAAATACAAATCAAAGGATGCTTGCTTCCATTGCGGCCAACTTGGCCATTGGAGGAGAAACTGCAAGGCTTTCTTGAGTACCAAGAAGAACAAGCATATCGATGCTTCGACTTTAAGTATGTTTATGATTGAGATCAATATTGCTTCTTCTAAGCCTAGATATGGGTTGTGGTTCTCATATTTGTGCAAATATGCAGGGACTAAGAAGGACTAAGGATCTGAGGAACGGAGAAGTGGACCTGCGCGTTGGGAATAGAGCAAGTGTTGTTGCCCTAACCGTATGAGTTTATTTTCTTTCATATCCTAGTGGGCTAGTACTTGAATTAAATAACTGTTATTTTGTTCCTGCTCTTGCGAAGAGCATTATTCTATTTCTGCATTAGATGTTGAAGGATATTCTTTTACGTTTAAGAATAAATGTTGTCCTTTTTCACTTGATGGAATGTTTTATAGTACTGGAAAACTTGACAATGGTCTCTACATATTAGATATGAATGTTGATATACTTAATATAAACAATAAAAAAGCTAAAACAAGTGACTTGAATGAAATCCTACTTGTGGCATTGTAGACTTGGTCATATAAATAAGAATCTCATTTCCAAACTCCATAAAGATGGATTGTTGGATTACTTTGATTATGAATCATTTGATACAGGTGAAGCTTGTTTACTTGTCAAGATGACAAAGTCGCCATTTAGTGGAAAAAGGATAAGATCCAATGAATTAATTACTTGAGCTCATACATACTGATGTATGCGGCCCAATGTTGATTCAAAACAAATGAGGACACTCTTATTTTATCACCTTCACTGATGACCACTCTCATTTTGGTTATTTATACTTAATGAAGTACAAGTCTGAAGCTTTTGAAAAGTTCAAAGAATTCAGAAGTGAAGTCGAGAAACAACTAGGTAAAGAAATCAAAACGCTTCGATCCGATCGAGGTGGAGAATACCTAGACGGAGAGTTTCAAGATTACTTAAAGGAGAATGAGATTCTACCTGTATGGACCCATCCCGGAATGCCTCAGATGAATGGCGTATCCGAGAGGAGGAATCACACATTGTTAGACATGGTGCGATCCATGATGAGCTACGCAGTTCTTCCAAAATCGTTTTGAGGGTATGCTCTCGAAACATCATCCTATACACTTAACCGAGTTCCATCAAAGACGGCGGATACGATGTATGGACCAAGAAGAAACCGAATTGGGCATATCTTAAACCTTGGGGTTGTCCGACTTATGTGAAGCGGATGATGCATGATAAATTAGAGTCCAGATCTGACAAATGTCTGTTTGTGGGATATCCTAGAGAAACTAGAGGATACTGATAACGCTCTAAATGGTACCAATAATTATACCCTTATTCACCCCGAATTCTGCTCAAGAAAGGATAGATAGACCCGTTATTATGTGGAATATATGTTAAATGCTATTTGAGTGTTTCCAGGATCGTAATTATGCATCTATGCTATTTTCCCAAAGATTTGGTAATGTTTTGTCTCGTTTTGCATGTTTTATAGGATGTACCGGATCTGGAGCATTGGAGAGTGGATCTGGACCGAAAGAAGTACATTGGGCCAAGTGATTAAAGTCCAAGAAGAAGCCTGTTGAAGAAAAGGAGAAAAGAAGGCCCGGTAACCCGAGGGCTAGGCCTGGTAAACTGGCGACTTGTTCGACATTAAATTGATTCTGCCGCATTATCTAGGTCAGTTAGGGTTTTAGAGATTCTTAAGTTGGCTATTGTATCTATATAAGGCCGCGTTTACAGATTATTGTATACAATCTCATCTCTTATCAATACATTATACACTTTTGATGAAAGTTTTCTTGAGCTTTGGAGAGTTATTTCTGGTTTCCTCCCTTCTTCCATCATCTCTAGATTGAGTAGATCGAGCTAGATCTCCATTGTTGAAGGTATGAAGCTTTGAACGTTCCTTTATTGTCTTCAATATGGTAGATATGTTCGTATTTATGTGTTTTAGTTAATCTACATGTTTAACTACCCCATGATTTAATTATTTTAATCGTATTGAGCAATGTAGATCCAAAAATTAGGAAAAGCCACCCCCGGTAACCCGGCGGTCTATACCGGTTTACCGAGGCATAATTTAGAAAACCAAAAATTAGGATTCACTACAGCTACGTTGATCGACAGGTTTCATTAACAATAGGTTAGATCTGGCCAATCTGCTTATTATAATCGTAAATTAACATGAAGGACTGTTAGTGAAGTGTTAATTTGGACATAGTCTAGAATGGACCCTGTGAACGTCTTTGGTCAATGTCGATACCGGTTTGTCTAGCGGGTTAGCGGTATGAGTTAGCGCTCAATATCGGCAGTTCTAGTTCTTTGTGCGTACCAATTAAGGAAGGTAGCTTGTGTAGAGATTGTCTACTGCCATTGTCGGAGTAGATAGGAGTAGGAATTGCACCCGTAGCTGATAATGATAATTAAAACTAAAGCTAACGATTAATCTAAGGAAATTATGTGGGGAAGTAAACATAATGATTAACTAATCCAAGTTAGTAGATCGGTGAGGAGAGTGAGAGGAATACCATGTTTGTTTTCTTTTACGTTATTGTTGGTCAATGACCGCCTCTATGTTGCTTCTTAATTAGGTTAGAATCGTTTAGACTTATAGTTGCATTGTCTCTGTGGGATCGACCTTGACTCGCATTTACTATACTACGATGTTCCTAGTATTCTTGCTAGTAATATCGACGTTAGTGACTTACACGCGATCAGGATTTTTGGCGCCGTTGCCGGGGACAATGGCCAATTATAAATATAAACGTTTTAATTCTAATTAAGAAGTCGTTTTATATTTTATTTTATTTTGAGTCTTGAGTCATTCTCATCAAACACGCACATGTTAAATCGCCAGAAAAAAGATATTTCAGGCCGGTTACGTGGCTAACCCCCGGGTTACCGTGGCCTGAGAAATTGAATTCTGAACAGTTCCTCTTATTCTGTGTTATTTCCTGTTGATTTTAGTTAGTAGGTCCGCAACAGTTGGGATCAAACCCAGCTGAAGCGGAAGTTGTTAACCTTTTCTTTGTTTTATTTTGTCTTTTGCAGGTAGATCAGAACACTTCAGAGATTCGATCAAACCTGAGTTGGAAAAAGAGCAAACAAGTCAAACAATATGCCTAGAACGATATTGAATATCACACCGATTTCCATGTATCCTGGATCTGAAGCAAGAGAGCATTATGAGACTATAAAGAAACGGTTGGAAAAGGAGAAGAAGCGATCAATCAAGAGAGTGAAGAGAACTTAAAGGAGTATAGCACGTACCGTCCAGGTGAGTTCCCTTGCGAGTTAATTGATATATCGTCTTCGGATTATGATTCTGATGATCCTGAAGAGGATCCTGATACGATGTTTTCTGAGCCTAAGGATTACCTAGACTCAGACACCGTGGTGAAGTTAGGAGACCCTGGCACGTTCAGACTCCCGATATCTGTTAATGGTATATCAGTAGGATTAGGTCTCTGCGACTCTGGCTCGAGTTGCAACATTTTAGCTTTTTCCCTCTGTCAAAAGATCAAGCTTCCGTTCATAATGAATCAAACCAGGACCATGACTTTCGTTGATAGAACTAGAGATATGCCTGCCGGTATGCTTAGAAAGTGCACGATTAAGGCATGAGGGTTCACATATCCTATTGATTTCACGGTCATAGATGTACCTGAGGACCCAAGTGCCCCAGTTTTGTTAGGGAGACCTTTCTTAGCGACAAGTAGGGCGGTTATGGATTTTGATAATGGGGAGATTACTCTAAGGTTGAATAATGATGCTGTATCTTTTAAGATCTTAGAACCCCTAGAAAATAAACCGGAAAGTTGTAAGATGACGTATGCTTCAGGGAAGGTGGAGATTATAGAGATCGAGGTTCATAAGCATAGAGAGGTTGTAGTAGAAACCATTGAGCAAGAATTTATGAGATTAATGCTGAGAGAAAGAGAAGAGAAGGACCACGACAAGATGCTCACGGAAGCTAGTCCTTCCGTGTTGCGTAGTGAACGAGTTGAGCTAAAAGTGGAAAACGTGGAGTCAATGGGTTCAAAGTCTAAATATCGATGCAGAGGTAGACCTAGCACACAAGCTAAGAGAGAGAGGCGTGCAAGAAAGAGAGCTCAAAAAGGTTCTATAAGGGTACAAGCCTCTGGAGCAAAAGTTTGGCGAGTTAAAGCTCCAACCCTTGAATGATCGGAGATCTGAAGAAAGTCAAGCTGGCGACTATAAGCTCAGAACTATTTCTTTAAACCCTTAGGTATATTAGGAATGAATAAAAGTAGCCAGATGAAGGGACGATCTTTTTTTCATCCTACCGCACCCTTAGGCTTGAAACCGAATGGTTGTGGAAAGGTTTTTTTTACTTGTTGCGGATTCTAGTGAAGTAGGTTAGGTTTTGAGTTGGAAATAGCAATGGAAAGAGTAAAAGTCTTGTCAATTTGAGGTCAGAATTGAGCAGAGAGGTTGAGGAAAGTGTGCAGTGAAGGCAGACAGAAAAATCTGGGAAAAAATACCCCCGGTAAACCCTAGGTTACATCCGGTTTACCGAGGCTGGATTTTTAAATTTCTGAACGTCAGGTTAGAAAGCTGAATTTTTAGAGCCACGTGGAGGACACACGTTGCACTTGGCATTACTAGTCAGCAGAAACGCCACCCTTTTTCCCTCTTTTCAAAATTTTTATCCTTTCCCACACTCCACCATAACTCCACCTCAATCCTATCAATCACCTCCTCAAATCCCTCACCCTAATAACTTCTCTACCCACTATCCCACTAAAACCATCCACATTCACTCACTTCTTCCTATTTAAACCACCCTTTCATCACCAATATCATCATTCTTATCACTATAATCTCTTTCATTCCCCCTGTTGCTGATATGTAGTGCTGCTGCTACGGTGAAGTGCTGAAATTCTTCAATTTTTTATCATCAGAGCACAGTCCCAGAAAGAAAATAAGAAAATTTCAGGACGGTAAACCGCACCCTACCTCCGGTTTACCGAGGGTAATTTTTCAAAATCAGCTCCAGTATCAGTTCCTATACTCATTCAGGATGGGTCCTAACCATAGCTGTTCAGCTGTTCGTCCCAGTGGTTATCAGACAGTCTATGGAGATGCCAACCCTTTGATAGATGGGTTTGAGCAGTTCCATTCTTTAGCTATCTACGAGTCGTTCCGAGGCCATTGGAACGCAAGGCCAATTGCTAGAGAACGAGGGGTAGATTTGGACGATTGCGGCTCGATCTTGCCCAGAGCCCTACAAGCACAAGATATTTTGGATATGGCGGATCCACCGACTTGGTTCAACGCCACAGTGGTAAGGGAATTTTATGCATATGTTTCGCATAACCCCGGAGCAACATATGCTATGGTTCACGGTATTAAATTTGATTTTTTGATTGAGCGGATCAATGCTCATTTTTGGGGTTAGCCATCCACCGGTGGGCCCGGATGAGTACACATCCTCGAGCAACATTGAAGATCTCAAGAGGATGGATATTATTGCTGATTACTTTGGGGTGAAATGGAAGCGCAATCCTGTAGGAGCCCCCACCATCTTCCTAGAGAATGAGCTATCTTGGGACCGGAAGATGGTCAACAGATTTGTTTGTGCCCGCCTTCTACCGACCAAGCGCACGGTCTCTGTCACCAGCAAGAGGGAGGAATTGATGTTTTATCTGGAGCAGGGATCTCCAATCAACATCGGTCTACTGATGCATAGCCTTATCCACGAGCTTTCTACCACTTCTGAGCGTGAGTTGTTACCATACGGGCCGATGATTGATATGTTTGCTTTGGAGGACGAGGTGAAGATGCTCATCAGTGATGATTGGGAAGCCCCTGAGCCGAAGATCAGTTCGCAGTCGGTTCAGAAAGCACCAAGACGTTGGTAGAGCTGAGAGGGAGCGTACTCCGGTGCACGGAGCACCCCGAACTCAGAGAGCCTTGCTTGAGAGAGCACTCGCGAGAGATTGCGAGTCCGCACTACAAGATGGATAGGATTATTGATTACTTTGGCATACCGCCGACCCCGCCACTCAGGGCTCCCCTCGTCATAGAGCATCATCTTCCACCGCTGCTGCCTCGAGTTCTGGTCCACCTCCCGGTTTTGAGCCTAAAGATGACTGAGAGGATTATTCTGATGAGGACTAGTTTTTATGTCTTTTTATTGTTGTTTTTCATTTTCTTGTTTTTATTTTCTTTCCTACTTAGTTGATGTAGTAGAATTTTATATTATCATGATTTTGTCGGCTTAAATTGTTTTAGAGTTAATTATTTTTCTCTTTTACTGCCGCACTTTTATTATACAGTTTCTTGTCACCACTATTCTTCTTGGTTTGTTTGAGATATGTAGCATAGATTCTTCATGGATTACTTACATGAGCCCGATGATTTATAAGACGATCCGATTCTTCTTTGGTTCCACGCTTAACCGATGCTAAGTTCCTTTTCATTTTATTTTCCATCTTACACATTGGGGACAATGTTTCGATTAAGTGGGGGGTAGAGGAACGTCACTTAGCTTCTTAGCATTATATTCCGTGAATTGCGTGATTACCTTGATTCTCTTTGATGCACGATTCACCACTTAGAATTTGATTCGTTTCGACAGAATTTTGAAAAAATATGATATTTTGATATTTTCAAGTTAATTGACTTCATCTTTGTTTTACTTTGTACGAGTAAGAGAAAGTGTCCACTTCTGAAGTAGTGGCGTATTAAGCGTATATTCTGTTTTGAGCCACCATTTTAAGCACGTATAACTCACTTCCCTTGGTGTGTAGTCGATAGCATATTGCTTTGACTAGAGTTGACCCTGGCTTCATCACGAATCATGTTCCACCAACGCTTAGAAAGGCAATGGAATTTCGGATTCGGTAGTTTATCATGAGTGAGACCGTGAGGATAGTTAAATCAATGAGAATTCACCCGCCAAGAAAGAGAAGTGCATTGAAATATATACATCTATATTCTCTTTGGTGCTATTTTAGTCGATGGAGCGTAAGACGCACGACTTTTGCATTGACCGATAAACGCGAGCCTAAGAGTAATATATACTCGGTTCTCGATCCGCCTTGCCAGCTCAATTAATTAATAAATAACATGTTCGAGACTGGTTAGTTCGACTACGGGTTGACGTAATAAGAGATAGTCTGCATTACTAAGCGGTTGTGAAAGTTATTGCACACACACATTGGCTCATGATATGAATAGTGTTTACTGCGTTACTGATAGATATGAGTGGCATAATCTTGATCTTGACTTTGTGAGGCATAGTTGTTTTTAATTAACTTGTATATTGATCTAAGTGTTGTTTTCTTTTCGCCTTTTTGCTCGGGACGATCAAAAGCTAAGTGGAGGGTAGTTGATAACGCTCTAAATGGTACCAATAATTATACCCTTATTCACCCCGAATTCTTCTCAAGAGATGATAGATATACCTGTTATTATGTGGAATATATGTTAAATGCTATGTGAGTGTTTCCAGGATCGTAATTCTGCATCTATGCTATTTTCCCGAAGATTCGGTAATGTTTTGTCTCGTTTTGCATGTTTTATAGGATGTACCGGATCTGGAGCATTGGAGAGTGGATCTGGGCTGAAATAAGTACATTGGGCCAAGTGATTAAAGTCCAAGAAGAAGTCCGCTGAAGAAAAAGAAGAGAAGAAGGCCCGGTAACCCGAGGGCTAGGCCCGGTAAACCGGCGACTTGTTCGACACGAAATTGATTCTGCCGTACTATCTAGGTTGGTTAGGGTTTTAGAGAGTCTTAAGTCGGCTATTGTATCTATATAAGGCCGCGTTTATAGATTATTACAATCACATCTCTTATCAATTACATTATACACTTTTGATGAAATAAAGTTTTCTTGAGCTTTGGAGAGTTATTTCTGGTTTCCTCCCTTCTTCCATCATCTCTAGCTTGAGTAGATCGAGCTAGATCTCCACTGTTGAAGGTATGAAGCTTTGAACGTTCCTTTATTGTCTTCAATATGATAGATCTGTTCGTATTTATGTGTTTTAGTTAATCTGCATGTTTAACGACCCCAAGATTTACTTATTTTAATCGTATTGAGCAATGTAGATCCAGAAATTAGGAAAAGCATCCCTCGGTAACCTGGCGGTCTATACCGGTTTACCGAGGCATAATTTAGAAAACCTAAAACTGGGATTCACTACAGCTACATTGATCGACACGTTTCATTAACAATAGGTTAGATCTGGCCAATCTGCTTATTGTAATCGTAAATTAACATGAAGGACTGTTAGTGATGTGTTAATTATGACATAGTCTAGAATGGACCCTAGGAACGTGCTTGTCAATGTCGACAGCTGTCTAGGCGGGTTAGTGGTATGAGTATGCGCTCAATATCGGCAGTTCTAGTTCTTTATGCGTATGGGCTATTACGAACCAATTAAGGAGGGTAGCTTGCGTATAGATTGTCTACTGCCATTGTCGGAGTAGATAGGAGTAGGAATTGCACCCATAGCTGATAATGATAATTAAAACTAAAGCTCACGATTAATCTAAGGAAATTATATGGGGAAGTAATATAACGATTAACTAATCCAAGTTAGTAGATCGGTGAGGAGAGGGAGAGGAATACCTTGTTTGTTTTCGTTTACGTTATTGTTCGTCAATGACCGCCTTTATGTTGCTTCTTAATTAGGTTAGAATCGTTTATACTTATAGTTGCATTGTCTCTGTGGGATCAAACTTGACTCGCATTTACTATACTACGATGTACCTATTCTTGCTAGTAATATCGACGTTAGGGACTTACATGCGATCATATACCAATTTTACCATTCAGGAGAACAAAAGGTGTTTGTCTCAAGGACTGGCCACTTTCTAGAAAAGGAGTTTATTCTGGAGTGGGTCAGTGGGAGTAAGATTTATCATGAAGAAATTCAAGAACCACTTACTGGTAACAATCAGTTGATGAAAGTAGAGCATACACCACATACAGATGAGATGTGGACACCTGCTCAAAAAACACAGACACCTCAAAGATCCACTAGGGAACGTCGTGAACCCAAAAGGTACACTGACGTATACCTCATGGAAAAGATGAGGACCCTAAAACTTATGAAGAGGTGTTGATGAGGCATGACAAAGAGAAATGGCTAGAGGCCATGAATTCTGAAATGGAATCCATGAAAGACAACCATGTTTGGAACCTAGTTGATCCACCTGAAGGAATAGTTCTCATAGGGTGTAAATAGGTCTTTAAGAGAAAGACTGACATGGATGGTAATGTTGTTACCTACAAGGCAAGGTTGGTGGCAAAAGGTTATAAGCAAATACAAGGAGTTGACTATGATGAAACCTTTTCGCCAGTAGCCATGCTAAAGTCCATTAGAATTCTTCTTGCTATTACAACATACCATGATTATGAAATCTGGAAAATGGATGTGAAAACAGCTTTCCTTAACGGGAATCTGTCTGAGGAAGTGTATATGACATAACATGAGGGTTTCACAACCGATGATGCTAGGATGGTGTGCAAGTTGCAAAGGTCCATTTATGGACTGAAGCAAGCTTCTCGGAGTTGGAATATTCATTTTTATGAGACTATCAAACAGTTTGATTTCATCAAGAACGAGGATGAGCCGTGTGTTTACAAGAAGGTTAGTGGGAGTGCCGTAGTTTTCTTAGTGTTTTATGTAGATGACATATTGCTTATAGGGAATGATACCCCTATGTTACAGTCAGTTAAAGTTTGGTTATCCAAGAACTTCTCTATGAAGAACATGGGTGACGCAGCCTATATGGGAATCAAGGTCTATAGAGATAGATCAAAAAGGCTGATTGGTCTGTCACAATCCACCTATATAGACAAAATGCTGAAGAGATTCAACATGGAGCAATCCAAGCCAGGATTGTTGCCCATGTCACATGGGGTCTATCTATAAATGGAAATATGTCCTAAGACTGAGGAAGAAAGGGCGCATATGAGTAGGATCCCCTATGCCTCGGCTATCAGGTCTATCATGTACGCCATGTTGTGCACAAGACCAGATGTCTCGTACCCTCTGAGTATGACTAGTAGGTACCAGGAAAATCCATGTGATGGTCACTAGATTGACGTCAAGAATATCCTCAAGTACATAAGACGTACTAGGGATATGTTCCTGGTTTTTAGGAACTCTAATTTGGTATTAAGAGGTTACAAAGATTCCAGTTTTCAAACTGACAAGATGACTTGAAGTCACAATCTGGATTTGTTTTCACGCTTAATGGCGGGGCAGTTAGCTGGAAGAGTTCCGAGCAGGAGACTACTGCAGACTCTACAGTAGAAGCTGAGTATATAGAAGCCTCGGAGGCGGCAAAGGAAGCAGTTTGGATAAAGAAGCTCATTACTGAACTTGGTGTGGTTCCCTCCATTGAAGGCCCAGTCCCACTGTACTGATATAACAATGGGGCTATTGCTCAGTCAAATGAACCAAGGTCTCATCAGAAGTCCAAACATGTGCTGCGGCGCTATCACTTGGTTAGAGAGATAGTATACAGATGAGATGTAAAGATAGAGAAAGTCCACACGGATGATAACATAGCTGGTCCGTTAACCAAGGCATTGTCGCAGGCTAAGCATGAGAAACATGTTCACGTGCATGGGCTTAGGCATATGGGTGATTGGCTTTAGGCCAGTGGGAGATTGTTGAAATAGTGTCCTCAACCCAATCGAGTCGGACCGGATCCGACCGGGTCGGGTCATTTACAGTCAATTTAGTTCATGTAATAAGTTTATTATGATTAATAAAAGCACATTTGTTATTATATATTTTGTTTATCTTTATGAACCAATTATGTTATTGAATATATAGTAACGTCCCTAGTATTAAACTGTGACAGAGAAACCGTGATTCTGCTTATGGTTGATGAGATCTCTAATCACCTTAATAAGTGTGATACTTAAAAGTCTCTAACCGTGTGTACTTTCAAACAGGACATTGATAGTACGATTAGACTAGCACGTATTGGATGTCTTCTATCTTGTTGAAGATGGGGATAGATCTCGTCTATCGAAGTGTATAGACACTTGGACTGTACGTGGACGTGTATTAGAAAATGCGTACGTTAGACTGACCCACTTACATTAAGTGTCGCAGTATGTGTCAGTTGTGTAATTATCCTGAGACCGGAGTCTTCATGGCATCACGGTGTGGATTGTCGTGCTTTGACACAATTAAGGTTTCCCCTAGCCATGAGGCGATCATGCGATAGTGCTCGGGTATGATATTGAAGCATGCATATGATACATGTTTATTCGTCCGGAAATCGCATATCCTATTAGTAGGTGTAAATATCCGAAATGACCTTATAAGGAATGTGTAGCTCTCGTGAATCTTTACAAAGTGGGAGTAAATGAGTTATTCCGAGAGAGCATGATGACCAGGTTATAAGATACGATCGTTGATGTATTGACACTCGAGATACGATTGTATGGATATTATTACAGCGATAGGATTCTGTTTACACAGTAACTGTTTCACATTAAAGTAGTAGTCATTGCTTTTGACTCTTCCAATGACTGGGGATCACAATGTGTTGCCTGACGCTATTTCGTGATCGTTAGATATGAAGGGCATTTTTGTAATTTGCACTTTATGTCTACGGCCAACATATTCGGAAGCCTATCGGGTCACACACATAAAAACATCTAGCCGGATTAAAATGCGGTTATAGTGATAACCAAATACGGAAAGTTTATCTTAACTCTAAAATGTTATAGTGATTAAATTAACATGGTGGTATTTGTTTATTATGAATAAATTAACTACATAATATTAGAATATTCCGGAAGCCAATTTATTGGCATATGGGGCGCCACTTTCTAGTGTATAAGATACACTTGAATTGTGCAATTTAATTAATGGTATTATCATATATTAATATTAGATATTAATAGATTTATATATAAATAGATTTATGGTAATATGATAAAAATAGTCAATATTAGATGTTGACAATATCTTGGATTTATTTAATATGAGATATTAAATTAAATGAGATAAATCTTGAAAAATCTATTTTCCTTATTTTATTAGTAAAATGTTTTCTTTCTCCTTACTCCACGCAGAAGCTTTTTCCCATTGGAAATAGGACTACATGGGGTGCACCACTCCCTTATATAATATATAAGCAAGGAGTTGACTAGCTCTTTTGTATATCACAGTTCCAAGAGTTCATTATTCTTGTGAAAAATAGAGAGCTTCTTCTAGAGAGTTTTGAGAGAGAGAAAATGTCAGTCTAGCAATCGGGTTTTTCTAGTAGCTATCCAAGGAGGATTCCGGCGAGGTGCTCGTGTGGATATTGATAGAGGCCGGACACGTGGACGGCTTCCATGCATTACTACTCTCCCTAGACGGTCAAAGCGTCGATCTTATAGATCAAGCAAAGTAATCACCGTCTGTTACTTAACGTGTTAATTGTATTAAACGAATCTTGGGATCGGAAATCAAATTTTAAATTCCGTTGCGTTAAACTAGTTGATTTCCTAACACTTTAATCCATTGTAATTGGGTATAGATTCTCTTATCTTGTATTGTTGAAAGACTAGTGGTTTTAGTTTGTGTTTTCAAGATGTAATGGATTCATTTGTAATTGAGAGTTATATATAATAAGTCTTTTGATGATGTAATAGATGCAACATGTGTTGCTTTCTATTGTTTATTAGTTGTTTTAGTACCCGAGTCCGTCGTTTTGTCTTCCGTTTGTTCTCTGATGTTTGCTTACGTAAGGCATACGTATATAATTAGATTAAAATTTATTTATATGCGTGCTGGACGTTCTTTTCTAGATAAAGACTCGGTATCCGAGACACTGACGTCACAAAAACAAGCTCTTCGAAATCTATATTCAACGTGGTATTCTTTCTACCAATATGTTAAGGGGGGTTTTAAAGGCACCCCCACTTTTACTTCCGGTACCTATTATTTGATTATTTTGTTTTTGATGAAAAAAAGGTCAGTGGCACTGATGTTGATATTGAACACCAACGTCAGTGACACCGACGTTGCTATCAAAAAACGAAAATATGTGGAAAGTCGGTGGACTGACGTTTCTAAGTTGTGACACTTTTATAACGTGAACGTCGGTGTCACATCGACTTTCGTTAATACCAACGCTCGTTGTTGGTTTTCAATAAAGAACGCCGATCTAACTCACGCCCGCTTATAAAAAATCGTCGTGGTGTCGGAGTAATTTTTTATGATGCCGGGAATAATATGGTGTCAGAAGTAAAAATGGTGATGACTTTAGAACCCCTATGTTAATACTTGTTATTTGAAGGCATGATCAAACAACTCATATTCGAAAAATATTTGAGTTTTCATGCTAGGAGATATCGTTCAACTTTATGTAACAAATGCTGAAGGCCAAAATACGGACTACAATAAAAAAAAAAAAAAAAAACGGACTACAATTGTGGTTTTTTTTATTTTTTATTTTATTTTATGGAACTACAATTGTTTATTTATTTATTTATTTTTTTTGAAAGGAACTACAATTGTTTATTAGGTTTCATAATTTTTTTTTACATCAAAAAAAGGTTTCATAATTTTTTTTTTTTTTTTTTTGTTGTTGACAAAATTAGGTTTCATAATTGATTGGTAACTGATAACCAGCCAATAATACATAAATGCCAATTTCTTGTCTGTCTGTTTGGACAATGAAAGACAGTATATTGGTTCGGGTAATTCTTCTATGAAGAGGATATTTAAGGTGTAAGTGACGTGGATAATTCTGGACCACACAGTTTCATCTCAAATTCAAATTGTGTAATCCAGAATTATCTACGTGTATTTACGGTGTAAATGAAATGATTAGGGAAGACTAACCCGCTTGCTTCAGTATCTCCAAATAATTGCAGTCAACTACAGCAATCATGACGATATATACAGTTTTTATCAATTATCAAACGACAACTAGTATTATTAAACAATATGTGATGCAATCATTCATAAGGTTTACAACAGAAAACGAGGCATATAGGGGCTGCTGTTGTGTTGGGAAACTTTTTGGTGGTGTATCACGGAAAATTTATCCTGCGACTTTCCTCTTAATCGCTCACGCTAAGAAAGATCCTGACACACAATTTCAACACACGGTAAGACCTGTGTATTCCACTCTCGAAAATCGTGTGGTCCAGATCCCGCCACGTGCAGCTTCCCTACTGGAAATTCCTACAAAGAGAACGACCCGTGTATCACACCTATTTTAACTTAAAAAAAACACCAATATTTTTAAGGACAGTGATTTAGGCATCGAAGTAATACACAGAAATCATCCACACAATACTTTATAACCACACATTTTAACACATAAAAAGAAAACAAAATAACACAAAAATTCTGGACCACACAATACATCTTTCGGGGGATGAGTGGTACCAAATTCCGGTGCCTAAATACTTTTCCTATTTTTAATGTAATTAGTCTAACGTACAAAACACTCTATAAAACACGAGTGTTTTAAAGTCAAAATAGGTGTATCCGTACCATGAAGATACACCACCCAAAAATTTCCCTTTTGCTGTTGTTCTGAATTTTGAAAAGGACTCATTGTGTGAATAAGTCTCAAAGTGACTTTTGTTGCTTGAAAATTTCACCTTCCTCCGCAAGATACAAACAGAACTTTGGAAATTAAGTTAAGCAGAAACAGCAACATAAGAAACTGAAAATAACCCTAACATCACATTTTTTTTTTCCTTAAAAAACGATTTTGAAAGGTTTTAGGACTAACAAAATTATACAAATTGAAAGATCACCAGCCTATCAGTCTAAAAAATGAAATCACTGACACTACCTATACATGTTGTCTTCCAATAACATTTTTTTTTCTTTTCTTTTATATATAAAATATATAATTGCAGGACAAAGTATTAAAAGTGTTTAAATCAAGCTTGAAAAGGATGACGTCAGCATGTATGGAATATTGGCCAAGGGTCCTCTTTGGCAAGCAAGTTCATGGATGTCCTTCACAATGTCAAAAACAGCATCAGGTTTTGCAAGTTTTAACGCGTTTTCTGACATTCTTCTAAGCTCGTCTTGCTTTGTTGTGAACCATTCCGCCACAATTCTGGCTGTTTCTTTAGGACTTCTGATGAATAAACCTGCCCCATTATCCACTACATAAGGCACATTCCCTTTTTCCTGAAATATAGCATAATAAGCGCGGCCAAGGTCAGTTATTTCTCGAATAGAAATGAAAACAACTAGAAAGAGATCTCGTATTTGCTTACTTGTCCAGGAATGTAGTCATTTAGAATAATGGGAAGACCTCTGATTAGTGCTTCTGCTATTGTACCTGGTCCTGCCTGAAAAATAAGAAACCCGAAATCCGTATGCCACAAAAAACAACACTCGGGCCTCATTCCTAAAGCCCAAAAAAAAAAAAACCGTTCTTTTTTTAAGGCAGATTTAAAGAGGAATTACTGCTGAGAAGAAAGTCTCATACTTTGGTAATAATGCAGTCACAAGCACCCATCCATTTCACCATCTGTGTCTCAAAGCCTCTAACCTGCATTCGAAAGGGTACCACGATAAGTGGTTAAAAGTGATCAACAACTGTATATGAATCATATATTAGTGTGATGGAAATTTGTGGTTGTGGTGGCTACCTGAACAGGGATTTTCCACTCAATGGCTTTTAATGAGTTAGCTAAGCCTTCGTTACGACCACATATGATAATCAATTGGCCAATCGGTTTCCCTAATTCTTGGCTATAAAGGGATTCTCCAAGAGCCTTTGCAGTTTTCTTCACAGGGCCCATACCTTCGCCGCCACCCATTAACAGCACAGCCGGCAGATGTGGATCCATTTCAAGCTCCGATCGCACTTCGTCCTATATAGAAAGGACAAGAGATTTCAACAAAGTTGACATGATACTCCTCTTGATTGGGCTATTTTCAAGTAAAACGGTATTATTATGTTGTATCGATAAAATCACCTTGGTCAGAACAGCACGACAAAATGTAGGTCGGATTGGCAACCCAAAGATACGCGTTTGAGATTCTTCCACACCATCAAGCAAAGCTCTTTTAGCAACCTTCTCTGAGGGGCAGTACAACCTATTCACTCCTGGATGAAACCTGAATACAGTATATGATCATGCAGTTTGAGAATGAATACACACCACTCAGGCAAAAATAGGCTAAACAAACATAAAAACAATATCAAAGACAACGAATAAGTGAATTCACCATGTCCGATGGCAAGTATTAAGATCGGTTATGACAGTGACAAAGATTACTTTCTTCGTCAGACCTTGCCATTTAAGAACCCAAAGAGGAATATGTTGCATGAGAGGGTGTACGCTTATAATGATATCTGGCTTGTATTCCATAAGACCAGCCTCAACCTCCCTACAGGAAACAATTCAAGCTTAAGAAACCGCCGAAACTGGAGCCGAGTATCATAAAACGCATGCAAGCTCAAGGTCCGAAAAACCGTCAAACCATTTTCATAACATCATGAGAGTAGAATATTCAGACCCCATTTGATTTCTTAATCTATGCCTAATCATGCAGGTTTTCTTTGACTTCAGTATTTGTAGCTGTGAATTACCATCTCTCTCAAAAGCAAACTATTGCGGAGGTGAATAATTTACATATTTAAACGAAACACACTTTAACAGTAACACTTGTGCAACAATACTCGAAAGTCTCAACAAATCTATAACATGTCAGAGAGCAAAATAGCAAGATTTAACTTGAAATAATACAGAAATCAACTTGAAGGTTATTACTTGGCATAGTATGCGGCGATTGCAGCCAGATAAAGAGAATGTATCCATCGAGGTGAGGTACCGTGAAAGGCAATACTCCATAGCTGCACATGCTTAACCATGAATTTATATTGACTTTCCATGTCATTCAATGGCCAACCAGTGTATTCCTTCCAAACATCCTTGATGATAATCTATAATGTAATACAAGAGGAAAATAAGACCAAGAATTCAACAATTAGCCAATCCATTCACACATCATGACCCTAACTTAAACCCTTATCATGAGAATCATATCATATGGTAGCTAAGTCTGAAATTTACAGATCCTAAAAACAAATGATTCTGAGCAGCAATTCAGTAAATTTCAGGCCATAAATGAATTTTTATCCTGAGCACATCATGTAACTGAAAGTCAAAAACTAATTAAACAAAAAGAAAGAACAAAAAAAAAATCATTGGCTTACCCTGTATTCATCCCCAAACTCCAGCTTAAATGCATCCCTAATAGCCTCAGCTGAAGCTCGATGACCTCCACCAGTATCACTCATGAGAATCAACACATTTTTTGTCCTCTCTGCCCCAATCTGTTCCATCTCCACGTTCTCATCTTCATCCTGATAATCATACTTTGCCCTTTTCAAACTGCTCCCTGCAAATCCATACACACCAGCTCTCTGAAACACCGTATTTATAGAATTCCTCGGGGATGCTGCCACCACCATTTCTGAATTTTTTTTTCTTTTCTTTTCACAATTTGAGACCAACTCTTCTAAAAGATCGTCTTTGACAAAACAAAAAAACACAAGAAATATAAAGATTTTTTTCTTTTTGTGATATTCAACACGCCAACACCACCCCTCGACCCCTCGAGCCCAATTATGCAAAATGTGCCACCAAATAGAAATTGAAACCCCAAGAAGAAGGGAATTTCGTTAAAATGGAATCCTTCTTTTCCAGCAAAGAGATGAAAGATTTGGAATGATTTTGCTGGAAAAGAAGAGGTGGGCTTTTTTCAGTTATAAAAGAAGGATATGTGGTGGCAGGGAGGAAATGATGAAACGAAAGAGAGGTTGCTTATTATGATACTGGGAATGATTCCTTGAAGAAAAAACATGGGTGGAGGGTGTAAGGATTTGTAGCCGTCGGATTGGAGTTCCAGTTGGAGAATGTTCTAATGCGTAGATTCGAATATTTCATATTAGTCGGGGGCCGGTCTGCAGAACTTCATTGGACTATGGTCTCCGTTTGTCGTCATCCTATAATTATGGAGTTATTATTTTTAGGAAAAGGTCGTAGAAGACGGGGTTTATATCTTATTTGTGTAAAAAGGATAAGAAAGTAACGCAATGGTTATAAAGGACAAAAAGTAATGTATATCTAAAAATACCTTTTATTACTATTTTCCTAATTCTTTCTCACTATTTAAATTCATTCCTCTATTATCCCAAAATCAAGAAACCTTAGCCTCCATCATCTTCTCTGCAAATCCCCTTTTTCCCCTTTCGTATGAACTGCAAATCCCTTCGAACTCCGTTTTTATTGCGAATCATTTCTTCACCAGAAAATCCGGCTGCCATCTCTTCTCCTACCTTTCTGATAATCGAGCATTGTTGCGAAAGCTTCTTGTGTAGAATCGTGAAAGCTGATGTCTTTCCAATCCTCTTCTGATTCGAAGCATCGATTCAACGATCTGATTATCCGGGATCTGATAGTTTGGTTTCTGATAGATTGGTTAGTTTAATTTCGCATTGATCATTTTGCAGAGACTGTACTTCATGCCCTTGCTATGCTATGGATCTTTTAATTTATGGATTTCTCTTGTAAGGATTCTATCCTGTTTGATTAGTATCATCAATAAGCTTTTTTTTTTTTTTGCTGCTTTTTGTTTATAGAATTTTTGTGAATGGTATTTTTGTATCGTATTTTCTGAATCGTATTTTTGTGAATCTTTTCT
Source organism: Gentiana macrophylla (assembly GCA_026214975.1). Classification (NCBI taxonomy): domain Eukaryota; kingdom Viridiplantae; phylum Streptophyta; class Magnoliopsida; order Gentianales; family Gentianaceae; genus Gentiana; species Gentiana macrophylla. The sequence continues at coordinate 48,143,024 of CM047810.1, read as the reverse complement.
GAATCATATTTTTGTATTTGTGAATCTTTTCTGAATCGTATTTTTGTATAACCGTTGTTTTGATTGCAGTGAGTCAAGGCTATGAGCTGAGAAAGGCAAGAAGAACCGGGGATTTGATCTCCCTGATTCTCCGGTGACAATTTAATGCCTAAAGATGCCTACTTTCAGTCCAAAGACATTCAGCACGTGGAAGCTCAGAGACTTGGCGATTTAGAGTTCAGTTTGAGCAAGACTTTAGACTTGACGATTTAGAGTTCTATTATAAAGTAAAGACAATTGTTGTTTTTTTTTCTAAGAAATGAAAAGGCCTTTATGGACTATTATTCATGAATAAATTGCTTTAGGGTTGTTATTCAAGTATTATGTAATAAAGTAAAAACAGGTTTTTCTTTCATCTTCATTTGATGTATATGTAGTAACACTTTCATTCAAACACCGATCAATATTATTGACATATAATAATAGTCATGTAGTAACATCAACATCATGTAGTAACACCTGTTGTAACACATGACTTTTCATCAAGTACTAACACCACTATGCACACTCCATACAAAGAATGTAGTTACACATAATGTAGTATCACGGTGAAAGTCCACATATGAAATAACACGTATTTCACGTTGGTTCGGTGAACACTATCCGACGTAGTAACACCACTATGCAAACACCCTCAAACATAGTAACACATAATGTAGTAACACGTAGTAAAACCACTATGCAAACACCCTGCAAATCCTTACCCGACTTTAATGTGAAACGAAAAAAAAAATTATTATCATTAAGGGTATTTTTGTACATCTCTTCTTTTTTTGTCCTTCTCAACCACTGTCTTTGTTTTTTTGTCCTATTTCATCATTTACCATCTTATATTGTCCTTTAGACCAACACTCATATTATTTTCATTCAAAGAAGATATGCATTTTATATAATGGACAATTAAAAACAAATACTACTACCCTAAAAATATTGTGAAAAATGAAAATAACACTTGGTCAATTAAATTTTTTTTTATGAAGGGTGGTCATTTTTTATTTTTTATTTTCGCTTTTAGAAAACGAATTTTATTAAGTTCACAAAACAAAGTGAAAACTCATCACAATCAAAATAGACTACAACATTTTCAAACTAATGTTGTTGGAAATAATATTTGTGTTTTGATGATGATTTGTCACGTACTTAGTAAGATCACTTACAACCCATGATGATGAAGTCATAACTAGCTGTTATAGTGCATAATGAAATAAGAAGCAAGAAATAGTCTAGAGAAAAATGTATAAGTTCTATCTAGAGTCTGAACCTTGTATAGGTTGTTTCAGACAAGCATTGTAATAGATAGGAACTAGGCGAACAGCTGAGTCACACCAAGCAAACTGAGTATATACATGGAGAACTGAGAGAGCAGACTCAGTTATGCAAGAACTGAAGAAGATACGTTCGTTGAGGGACACAGACTCAGTTGGCTTATCTAAGAAGATCAAGAGCCGAGGACACAGCACTCGATTCTGAAGATCAAGAACTGAGGTGGCAAACTCAGTTAGAAGCTGATTAAGTCATGACTATAAGTCATGATTCAGGCAAGTCTATGGTGACCTAAAAACTGAATATAGATCATGTAAAGCTGAATAATCTTAAGGAAAAATATTATCAGTTACCAAGAAAAGAAGAAACTGAATGGTGTACTCTGACTTAGTCAATTAAAGTCAGATGACAAGTATACGAGGTACTCAGTTTTGAAGAAGAGTAGAAAACTGAGTTAAGGCCTTGTTGAATTTGAAATAACAAAATGACAAAAGGTCGTACATATGAACGTTGGCTAAACAAAAAATGTAACGGCTATAAAATTATCTGACGGTTACATCATCCCTATAAATACACATAGACAATCACTTGAGAAAGAGAGATTTGAAAAAGATTTACAAAGCATATATCTAAAGATCCTGATCCAGGAAATCAGATCTCATATCTAGAAACAGGGAAGCCAACGGAATTGCCTTGAAGATTAAAAAGAAAGATCCAGTAACCCATTAAGGGGGAATAAGGCGTCTTGGAGCTACAACGCTATATCTAGAAGAATCGAGATACCACCAATTAATCTTTTGATTAATTCTAAACCTAACCTTTGTCAAAAAGGGTTGGCTGTGCATAGTTTGAGGAGAGCAACTCCACCTTTCCTCATACGGTTGCAACTTGATTGCCACAGCTGTTGGTGCGATCTCATGGATCGTGTTTGTGTTAGTGGTGAGTTGGTGAATGAGTCATTCCACCTCCGAAGGATCAGCAGTGCGTAATGAAGGAGCAATCTTACCTTTCTTCATTATGTGTGATAAAGTGAAACTAGGGTGTCATGAAGGATCATCATTAGGCTAGGATTTTGTAACGGTTATCTCAAGATTCTAGTGATACCTCCTACACCACAAGAGAAGGGAGACGCATTTGAGATTACACCACCCGGAACTTCCATAAACAAATTCTCGTGTTGATTTACTTTACGTATTTACATTTGTGCTATGATTGATTTAATTATTGCATTATCTTGTTATCTCCACACTCAAAGAACGCCGACAATCGAGTCAAACACAAAACCGATACATAGAAGTCCAAATCTTTATTGACACATCTATTGCACTAAATGCTAGTTCTATCCGCTGCCAGTTAACTAGACTAAGAATAAGTCAGTATTGACTTATACTCAGTTGAGTTAGCTGAACTCCTATGCAAGTTTAAAGGATAGGAACAAAACTGAACTGAGCTTCAGTTTGAGTTTCGGAGAAACTCAGTTCCTGGGGTACTTTCAGTTTTGGGAAAGTTTTTGGTGACAAGTTTATTCACCCCCCCTTTAAACTTGTGTTAGCCTTTCCAAGGGACCAACAATTGGTATCAAAGCAGTTCTTCCATTTGGAAGTGATCCAAAGATTTCTTACAAACCAGTTGTTAAAGACCCCTCACTGTATCAGTTGTAAAAGCACTTAGTTTGATTTCAATGGTAACATCCAGAATTAGAAGTTGGCTTATTCACCATCTGACTAATTGTTTGCAAAATGTATTTGATTTTCAGGATCAATTATTTGAGAGGTTTAATTCTCACACATGTCCAGAACCTTAACTCAGTGATGATGTGGATAGAAATCTCAATGTATATGTTGACGAATCCAGAGGAGTTCCATCACTAAGAGATCTCTCAGAAGAAGAAGAAAAGAAGTTATTGCAAGTAACTGTTGATATAGAAGATTCATTAGAGCAACAAAAGAATGTACATTCAAATTTTAAAACTGTAACAAACCATCAAGAGAAGGTACATTCTTCAACTCAGTTATCATTCATTAACTCGATCGAGAGAAACTCTGAGCTTGTCAAGTTAACTGAAAAACTTACATTAGAATTGAAACTAAAAGACATAGAACTTGGCAAAGCGAAAGATTGGAATAAGTTTCCTGAAACTGAGATGTCAAATCTTGCTGAAAGATTAATGTCTAGTAAATTTGACAAAAGCAATGATAATTTCCCACCCCTACCCAGTCTCAAGATTTCAAGGAGTGTAAACTCTGGACATCGAGATACTGGAAGACCTAGTGGATTACACAAAGAAATTAAAGATGAAAAATCTAAAAGAATCCTTTTGAAATCAACTAAGGCTGAGCGTAATGGTCTATCTAGAAAAGAGTTGAGAAAGCTTAATTCTCTCATCGAAGAAACTGAAAGTTATACTTCGGTAACTAATCCAGCCGGACCCAAAAAGATATGGGTACCGAAAGAAACTTAAAACTGTTTTGCAGGCTAAGTCAGTTCTCATTGTTGAATCCTGAGAAAACTGACTTCTACACGAGAACTGTATCATAACAACGAAGCTGAAAAGGCAAAAGCTGATGAAGGGCAAATTAGTCAAAAGAAGAAAACTTTCCAGCTACCATCTGACGATTGAGCTGACATGACAAATCACTTAAAGCCACGTGTCAATCAAGGAGAAAAAGTAGATGTACATCTCTACAAATCTCATTGATTGCGACACGACTCTTGTTTGAAAACGATTGAAAGACTAAGAAACGCAATCTTGACGAAATCCTGCTCAATCAATTTCAAAACATTCAAAGTTCTATCAAGAGTTCCTAATTCAGAAATTCATGGAGCGGTACAACATTGATGAAGGAATCACCACAAGTCTGGACGATTTCTGTCAAAAATTTTCAAACTCCACCCTATCGACTCAGATTGCAGACAAAATCAAAATGATTCGAGGACTTGAGAATCTGATTGATACGAAGGTCAATACTCTGTACCCAGACGACATCAAAGATTTCTACAGAAATGCCGTAATCACCAATGATGGAAAGAGTTTCAGGACAATAGTTCAAGATAAAAGCTTTACTGTTGATGAACATTTGCTTTCCCTAGTCCTTGGTTTAGACATAATTGGAGGATCTTCATCTCTCACTTTTGGAAATGAAGAAAAAAGGCAAACTTTGGAATGTCACAGCACTCAACAAAAATGAGAAGAATTTCATTGGAACCATTTATCAACAAAAACAAGAATTCACATTCTTGATAATTCTTCTGACCAGAAATGTTATTGGTCACACTTGGAATCTCTACACACTTTCGACAGAAAAGATGAAGCTGATCTATGCTATATGGTTTGAAGAAAGACTGGTGTTTAGGGTATATTTTACTATATTTTCGGGCTTAATCCCTAAACAATTTACCTTATTTTTTTAGGGAAGTAAATGAGGAAAGCGTGTTTTTAACCGTTAAATTCCTATAATGGTTATTGAGGGGTTATAATTTAATTATGAGGAAATATTGAGGTTAAATGTTATTTTGTTACACATTTTATTATCATTATTAATCGATGACTTGGTGTAACAACAATTTTGCAGAAAATAAAGAAATGCAGGGGGATGTTATTCATTGAGAGATTTATCTCATTCAATCAAGTGATTTCAAAATAAAGAAGAAAATCGGAGCATTGAAGAGAGGATAAATCAAATCTGGTCGAAAGAGTGAAGTGGGGAACACGGTATACGAAGAAGAAAGTGAAACGCAGTAAGTGGTACGCTCGGTCGATCGAAAGCCGTGCTATTCGGGTCGATCGAACCGTGCTAGTCGGTCGACCGAGCCAGGACGCTCGGTCTACCGAGGCTGAATTGACGCTGCTTACGTTTCTAGATCCTTCCTTTTGTCGGCAAAACTCCTATATAAGCAGCACCATTCGAGCAGAAACGAGTACACAGAGAAAAATAGAAAAAACATTAGCAATAGAATAGCAATAAATTAGATTCATAGTCTTTCTTTATTTGTCTTTCAATTTCATATTCAAAGAATAAGGTTTTATTATGAAGAAGATGAGTGGCTAAGGGCCCAAGGCTAGAACCACCATGTGAAGCCACCATCACCGGAATAAACAAGGATTTTGCATTTATTCATTCTAGTAAGCTTTCTTGTTCTACCTTCATGTTTTGATTGTTTATGTGCAATGTGTATGAACCATACATGTGTTGCATGCTGATTGAATTTAAATAAACGACAGTTGATAGATTCGTAGATTACCGTGAAGGAGAGTGATAATATTTCTTCCAACAAACGAGAGTTGAGGGAGAATATTGCTAGATTAGGATTTTTATCCGTATCTTTGCTTCAGAATGCTTAGTTACACCGAGAGAGAGGTGGACTAATTAGCGGTGTTAAATCGAGAGAGGAAACGCCTATTCAGTAGATATTAATCCAAGGCTTGCAAATGAATATGTGATTTTCTCGTTAATTTCGGTGGGGTGGTGGAACAACGGTGAGTTCTAGTTGTTTAATTAAAATTGTTACAAAAAGATTCATCAAGTAGTAGTTCTTTTCTTTTCGCTTTTGAAACCTTTATTTTGTTTTTAATCCAAGATCGTAATCATAAATCTTAGAAAGAAATCGAAGGCAATAACTATTTTCGTACAAGTCCCTGTGGATACGACCCGGTTTCACCACTATAGCTGCGAGCCTTTGCACTTGGGGGCTGACATCGGTTTTTAATTAAATTTTATCACTGTTGTGTAAAAACCACAACAAGTTTTTGGCGCCGTTGCCGGGGACTTGGCACGGAAATTTTTCGTTTTCAGTCTCTGTAATTTCTGGACGGTCGCTAATTCCGGTGAGTACTAATATTTCAAAAAAAAAAAAAAAAAATTCAGTTCGGTCGACCGAACCTGACCTCTCGGTCGACCGAGAGTTATTTTATTTTTTTCTTTTCTCTGCTTCGCTTCGTGATAGTCTTACGAGATTCGCTCGCTTTATTTGGCGCTTTTGAGCCTGCTTTGTGTCCGCTTTAGTTTAGTTTTTAGTTGTTGAGTCTAATTAAAGGATTATACTTAATTTAAATTTTTTTTTGACCCAAACATTTGGTTCGAACGTGGTTTATGCAAGCTCGAAATCACGGGGGACCACTTTTATATAACCTGAGCTGTGAGCGAAACCATCGTTCGACCGAATAGACGCTTTGGCTCGACTCGCCGGATCGACGGAAGAGGCAAACGATCCTGAAGAATACGCTGAGGAAGAAGCCCAAGTTGAGGAAATGGCGAGATCAAAGGACATTGGCGCACTATGACATGCCGCTCATCGTGAAAGTAAATCTCGCAGTCGTGATTCCCAAATCACGGCCGATAATTTCGAACTCAAAACTTCTTTAATCAACTTGGTGAGAGGTTCCACATTCCATGGCTTCTCCACTAAGGACCCACACGATCACATTCACTCATTTCTAGAATCGTATGGGACTACTTTAATCAAAGGGTCACCGAGGATGCCCCGAGAGATGAAACTTTTCCCTTCTCACCGAAGGAGAAGCGAAAGAATGGTATAAATCTTTACCAATGACTCCATTACTTCGTGGGAGGAGTTGGAGAAAGAATTTCTGAGCCAAGATTTTCCACCGCAAAGACGGCTCATCTTCCGAATCGATATTCACTTTTGTGCAAACCGAGAGGGAATCGCTTTTGCGATGCATGGAAACGATTTAAGTCTCTCTTGAGAAAGTGCCCCACCATGGGTCGGATAAACAAAGGTTGGTCAACACTTTCTATAGTGGTTTGACTGAATTGACTAAGGGAATGGTGAATAGTTCTGCTGGAGGTGCATTTCTGAGAGAGACACCTGAAGAGGGATGGACGTTGTTTGAAGATATTGCAAAGTATAATTATGCCCTACCTATAAAGGTGTATCCAAATGTAAGAGCTCGACTCCGTGGAAGTATGAGGTAGATGAGACCACACTTAAAGGCTCGATTAGCCGCACTACATAAGCAAGTGGCGACAATGAATGTTCAAAGTCTTGTATGTGACAAACCGCCATGGCCAAGGCCATCGCAGCATCAAGTCGCCACTTGACCCGATCTCTCGTGTCAAAGCCAGTGCAAAACAATGTTGTCTCGCCAAAATTGCGATACTATTGGGCACACATTCCATCAATGTCATCTATTGCCGCATTCGTAGAGGAGGTGAATGCATTCGGCCTCAAAATTATCGACCTTTGGGTCGAATCGTAACACTCAAGGGTTCAATTACTCGAGTGACCCTTCTAGGGTAGCAAACCCCATCGCCAGCCCCTAGCCTAATCTGAGCAATTTTCAATCCAACTCTCGACCGGCATGGAACAATAATCCACCGGTCAATCAAAATCAAAATCGAAATCAATCATTTCGATCTTAGAACAAAAGTTGAGTGAGCAAGTCACGCCAACACTCGGTTGGCAAATGCATTGAGTACTTTGACCAAGATGCAGAGGGAATTTAGAGGTGCAAATAGATGATTTTGGGGCAAGAAGCAAATCGACCTCAAGGTCACCACCGAAGTTTTATCGAGAAGAACCCCGAGGGGTTAACGTGGTCCGAATGACCGAATACTTGCACCGATCCGGCCGCACCATGGAACTATGGTCAAGATGAGTTGAATGTCGTAAATCGAGAGAGTGGAAAGCGGTTGGCGGTCGTGCCAACCAGGAAACGACAGCCCCCTCCTCGCGAGAAGAGAGAGGCAGGAGGGAAGATCTTCTTTCTCCTCGGAAGGATCTTTGGGACGGCCGCTGAGCCAAGTGAAAAGGAAATTCTCGAAAGAAATGTGAGAGTTGAGAATACCGCCTTTGAAAAGAAGTCGGATTCTAAGTTGAGTTCTGGAAGCATGTGAGGTGGAAAGATAGGAAGACAAAGCAATCAATCATAAGACAACAAAGAAGAACTTCACCGAGGAGGACTTTGCTTGATCTCCCTTACCCACCTAGCAAGAACAAGTCACATTAACAATGATAAGGAGTATAAGAAGGTTATCGATTTGCTCAAGAATACCGAGGCAAACATTCCATTAGTTGATCTTTTGGTAAGGATGCCAAAGTATACAAAGTTTATAAAGGATGCAGTGAGTTCGAAGAAGAAGCTTTAAGAGCTCGAGCACATAGTGTTGAATGAAGAATGCTCCGCAATCGCCGACTAAACTCCTGTGAAGTGTCCTGACTCCTGGTAAATTCACGATTTCGTGTACTATCGGAACAGGACTTCCACAATCTTTATGCGATTCGGGAGCATCACTCAACTGATGTCTACTTCAATCTTCCAATCTCTTGGATTGGATCAATCTATTACTCTTAGACCTATTTCTCTTCAACTTGCAGATAGAAGTGTGAAGTATGCAAGGGGAATTGTAGAAGATGTGTTGGTCAAGGTTGAGAACTTCATATACCCAGCTGATTGGGTAATCATGGACATGACCAACGATGAGAAAACCCCCTTGATCCTTGGAAGACCTTTTCTTGCAACCGCCCGTGCCTTACTAGATTCCTACAGTGGCGAGATAACCCTACATTTGGAGGATGAGAGTGTAAAGTTCAATGTGGGCAATGCAAAGGAAGCACGATCCAAAGGACACTTGTTTAGCTATTGAGGACGATTTCACTGATGAGTATGATGAACAAGTGTTCATGGGTAGTTGGGATGAGGAAGAATTCAATAAACAATCTGCAACTTGGACTGATGAGGAGTGGAAGAAATTTTTAGAAGAGATTGAGAAGGAGGAAAATGGATGTTCTGATTACCAGGAGATGGTAAGAAAGAAAATGAGGAAGAGGCATGGTGACATGGCCATATTTGCAAATGGGGATGAAACCCCTGTCTGCTGGGAGGCCATGATGCTTCAGAGCCCTTATGATAAGCTTGGAGATCTGGAGCTTAAGAGCGATAAATTAAGACCAAGTGTGGAGGAGCCACCGTCAGGTTTAGTGTTGAAACCTTGCCTCAACACTTGAAATACATTTTTCTAAGGGACGGTGATAAGCTCCCTTTGATCATTTCATCTAAGTTAGAACCAAAGGAGGAAGAAAAGCTTATCAAAGTGCTGCAAGATAATATCCTCGCCTTTGGTTGGCTAGTGGGAGATATCAAGGGGATAAGCCCTGATATCTCAGATGCACAAGATCGGGACTGCTGAGGATCAAGAAGGTGCGACACCCTCAGAAGGCTAAACCTCACATGCAGGAGGTCGTTAAGAAGGAAATCATCAAATTGCTTGACATGGGTATCATCTACCCAATAGCCGATAGTGAATGGGTGAGCCCCACTCAGGTGGTGCCAAAGAAAGGAGGGATTACTATCGAGAAGAATGAAAAGGGGGAAGAGATTGCCCTACGGCAAGTCACTGGGTATAGAGTTTGCATCGACTACAGAAGACTAAATGAGGTAACTCTAAAAGACCACTTCCCCTTGCCATTCATTGACCAAATCCTTGAGAGGCTTAGTGGCAAGCAATTTTATTGTTTTCCTGGATGGCTATTCAGATACTTTCGATAGCTATCGACCCCACTCATCAAGAAAAGACTACCTTCACTGTCCCTCAGGCACCTTCACTTACCGAAGAATGCCATTTGGTCTCTCAAACGCACCGACTACATTTCAAAGATGTATGTCTGGCTATCTTTGATGGTTTAGTGGAGAAGGTGATGGAGATTTTTATGGATGACTTCTCTGTGTTCGGGGACAAGCCACCACTGCTTACACAATCTTGATAAAGTTTTGTCCCGGTGCATGAGAAGGACTTAGTCTTAAATTGGGAGAAGTACCACCGATGGTGGAAGATGGAATTGTTCTCGGACACAAGGTGTCCAAAGAAGGTATTGAGGTCGACAAAGCGAAGGTAGAAGCTATTGAAAAATGACATACCCCAAAAATTCAAGAGAAGTAGGAGGATTCTGGGTCATGTCGGCTTCTATAAAGCGATTCATCAAATACTTTTCAAAATAGCCAAGCCTTTGTCATCTCTCTTAAGAGAAGATGTGAAGTTTATTTTCACCCATGAGTGTGAAAGAGCGCTTAAAGAATTAAAAGACAAGTTGGTTACCTCGCCAATTTATATAGCACCCCGACCGAAAGCTCCTTCGAGCTTATGTGTGATACTTCTAATTATGCAATGGCGCGCGTGCTAGGTCGAGAGTGATTTGAAGGTTCCACCCATCTACTACGCTAGTCACACTTTAAACCTAGTGCAAGTAAATTATGCAACAACCGAGAAGGAGTTGTTGATGAGTTTTTGCCATGGATAAATTTAGAAGCTACTTGCTTGGGTCGGAGGTCACGGTCCGGATGTACTCATTCTCGCATTGAAGTATCTCATTGAACAAGGATGATGCCAAGCCTCGCTTGGTGAGATGGATCTTGATTTTACAAGAGTTTGATGTTCATATCCGGGACAAGAAGGGTAGCGAGAATGTGGTAGTGACCATATGTCTCGGCCGACCGACGATCCTCGTGTAGAGTCGGATGAGATTGGAATTGATTTTCCAACTGAGCAACTCATGACCATTGATGTGTGCGAGGTTGCTCCTGCCTGCGGCCGAAAAGGTTCTCCTTGGTTTGCACCTTTTGCAAACTTCTTGAGCGCGCGATATCTGGACCCTGACCTGACATATCAGCAAAAGAAGAAATTATTTTCGGATTTGAACTATTATGTGTGGGACGATCCCATTCTCTTCAAGCGTTGCAAGGATGGATTGCTCCGTAGGTGTGTCCCTGAGTTCGAGCAGAGGAACATTATGGAGCAATGCCATGGTGGACCCGAGGTCATTATGGAGCCGGGAAGACTGGCCGCGAAGATTTTTCACCCGGTTTCTACTGGCCAACAATTTTTAAGGATACAGAGAACTTTGTAAAAGGGTGTGACCGGTGCCATTGCACCGGTAATCTTTCTCGGCGAATGGACATGCCCCTCCACCCCATCCAAGAATACGAGGTTTTTGACGTATGGGGTATTGATTTCATGGGACCGTTTCCATCCTCGTATGGGAACAAGTACATTCTGGTCTGCGCCGACTACGTGTCAAAGTGGGTAGAGGCGATAGCAACACCGCGGAACGACCACAAGGTGGTCAAGAACTTACTGAAGAAAAATATTTTCACACGGTTTGGCTGTCCACGAGCCCTCATCAGTGACGAGGGAACTCACTTCTGCAATACTTCACTAGAAAAGATCTTAGAACGATATGGGGTAAAACACAAAACTGCTACCCCCTATCACCCTCAGACGAGTGGACAAGTTGAAGTAAGTAACCGAAGCCTGAAGAACATTCTTGAGAAGACGGTGAATTCTAATAGGATGGACTGGAGTCAGAAACTGGATGATGTGCTCTGGGCCTACAGGACATCTTTCAAGACTCCTATTGGCACGCCTCGCTTCGGATGGTTTATGGCAAGGCCCGCCACCTCGCCAATCGAGCTTGAGCACAGAGCGCTCGGGCTATTAAATTCTTGAATTTCGACAAACCGCTTATGCAGAAAAAGTGATTATTGCAATTGCAAGAGCTTGATGAGTTCGCACTCCGTGCCCATGAGAGCTCGAGAATCGAAGAAAGGACTAAACCGCTTCACTAAAAGAAAATCAAGATTAGTGGAATTCAAAGCGGCGAGTGGGTTTTATCAGATAATACCAGTTACATCTGCTTTCTGGTAAGCTACGCAGCCGTTGGTTTGGCCCCTTTGAAATCTTTCAGGTATTCCATAGTGGAGCAGTCGATTTGAAAGATAAGCAGGGCGGGTTGTTCAGAGTAAATGGTCATCGGTTAAAACACTATATTGGTCAACAAAAGGAACGACCGGTGGTTTTCTATCTGAACGACGTCCTTAGTCAAACCAGCTCCGATCCTTCGGCACCCGATGATTTACATCTCTGTGAGTTCTTTGATGATGTTGTGCTCCCTGATGTTGCACCTCGGCTTGTGAAACAGACCCCTAAAAAGAAGAAGAGAAGAATCATAGGTACGAAGTGGATACATAAGTTTGATGATATGGCCAAGACGTTGGCGAGACTTGTTCCTGTGGTTTCCAGCCTGTTGACCCCGAGAAGGTCGAGAATAATTCCGGGATGAGGCTTCACTGGCCTGACCCCGGTTGAGTTTTTATTGGTTAGTCGAGCTCCCGACTATAATTAAGCCCTACTAGGACGGTAACCTAGATATCTTTTTCTTTTTGTTTGTAGTTTATTTTTGCTTTGTTTCTCTTGTTGGTTGCTAATGTTTCCCACCTAGCGCTTCTCGACTATGGATCTGCATTTCTGACGATTGCCCACATCATGACCCCTGCTTGTTTCTTTTTTATTTCCTCATGTACCCCAAAGATCTCTCGATATTACATTTGTGCACCACATTTCACATAGATTCGGTTATTATCAATTTTTGCATTGCTTCGCTTTGTTCCATGATATTGCCTTCTATTATCTTTGTGCCCCTATCCCCGAGGTACGCCTTGTTTTCCCATGGTGTGCGTGGATATTTGCGATAGCAATTGTGAGCTTTTAGATAAATCACCGTGGATGGTCCACGCCTCACCGATTTCATCAAGCAATTCGACTGCCCGACCACTCTCCGCACTGCCTCCTTCAATTACAACCAGCTAAGTTTTTCTTATTTTGCACATGCCGAGGACATCATGTAACTTAAGTGTGGGGGAGGGTTTAGAGGTTTGTTTTACATGTTATGCTATCTAGTTTTGCTCCCTTGAAAAATTTGATGAATTTTTTTGGAAAAAATTGTGAGTCCCGAGTAACTTCAATAACATGATAGTTTTATAATTTGGCACCTTTAATTGTTATCGTGAGTCGATTCATGTTCTAAGAATAGGTTTGGTAGATCGATATACTCACTTGAACCTCAAGATACTAACCTCATTAGATGAGGAACCAAAATATATAAAATAGTCTCCGGTTAGTTAAAGGATAGTCAATTTAGCCACAGATAACCACTTACTTAGTGTCGATGAAAGTTGAGAACTCGTGACTTACTCTTAGTGTTCTCGAGAACCTTAAAGGTCTTGAATGTGTTAGAAATGATACTCGACCGGGAGTTTCCAAAGAGTTTGAAAATAAGAAGAAAATTTGAAAAATTTGAAAATTAAATTATGGAAGTTGTTTGTGACTATCACCTCGAGTCCATTTGGATACCGCCCCAATTTGGGGAGTGTGGTTTACCTTGGACAAAGATAGGTTTGAGTGATCTCAGGTGACTCGCCTCTAAAGTAGGGAGAGTGTTATACTTTTGAGACGCGACGATGGAAGAAAATATAGGCTTTGGAACTCTAAGTCGAGTTGATCTAAACCCAAAGAGAGACTGAAAGGTATTTTCTTGGCACCAAGTAAAGGAGTTTAAATGTGAGTTTATTACTTTGATCTTGATAAGTAGTTTTGTAGGTAAGTGCATTAGATGTAATCGAAACTTTCGCTTATTTAACCGGATGATCATTAGTGCTTGATTTACATCAAGAGAGGATCGTGGAAATTTAGCGGTGTTCAAAGACGCATAATCACCAAGTGAGTTCGATTTGCTAGATACTAGCTTGACGTGAGCATGACTACATCTCGTGCCAGATTATGTGGTTTTTGATAGTTTATCGTTGTTTGTTTTGCTCGGGACAAGCAAAAAGCTAAGTGTGGGGGAGTTGTTTAGGGTATATTTTACTATATTTTCGGGCTTAATCCCTAAACAATTTACCTTATTTTTTAGGGAAGTAAATGAGGAAAGTGTGTTTTTAACCGTTAAATTCCTATAATGGTTATTGAGGGGTTATAATTTAATTATGAGGAAATATTGAGGTTAAATGTTATTTTGTTACACATTTTATTATTATTATTATTCGATGACTTGGTGTAACAACAATTTTGCAGAAAATAAAGAAATGCAGGGGGATGTTATTCATTGAGAGATTTATCTCATTCAATCAAGTGATTTCAAAATAAAGAAGAAAATCGGAGCATTGAAGAGAGGATAAATCAAATCTGGTCGAAAGAGTGAAGTGGGGAACACGGTATACTTAATCACAAAGTGAACACAGTAAGTGGTATGCTCGGTCGATCGAAAGTCGTGCTATTCGGGTCGACCGAGCCAGGACGTTCGGTCTACCGAGGCTGAATTGACGCGTTCTCTTTCTAGATCCTTCCTTTTGTCGGCGAAACTCCTATATAAGCAGCACCATTCGAGCAGAAACGAGTACACAGAGAAAAATAGAAAAAAACATTAGCAATAGAATAGCAATAAATTAGATTCATAGTCTTTCTTTTATTTGTCTTTCAATTTCATATTCAACAATAAGGGTTTTATTATGAAGAAGATGAGTGGCTAAGGGCCCAAGGCCAGAACCACCATGTGAAGCAACCATCACCGGAATAAACAAGGATTTTGCATTTATTCATTCAAGTAATCTTTCTTGTTCTACCTTCATGTTTTGATTGTTTATGTGCAATGTGTATGAACCATACATGTGTTGCATGCTGATTGAATTTAAATAAACGACAGTTGATAGATTCGTAGATTACCGTGAAGGAGAGTGATAATATTTCTTCCAACAAACGAGAGTTGAGGGAGAATATTGTTAGATTAGGATTTTTATCCGTATCTTTGCTTCGTAAATGCGTTAGTTACACCGAGAGGTGGACTAATTAGCGGTGTTAAATCGAGATAGGAAACGTCTATTCAGTAGATATTAATCCAAGGCTTGCAAATGAGTATGTGATTTTCTCGTTAATTTCGGTGGGGTGGTGGAACAACGGTGAGTTCTAGTTGTTTAATTAAAATTGTTACAAAAAGATTCATCAAGTAGTAGTTCTTTTCTTTTCGCTTTTGAAACCTTTATTTTGTTTTTAATCCAAGATCGTAATCATAAATCATAGAAAGAAATCAAAGGCAAGAACTATTTTCGTACAAGTCCCTGTGGATACGACCCGGTTTCACCACTATAGTTGCGAGCCTTTGCACTTGGGGGCTGACATCGGTTTTTAATTAAATTTTATCACTGTTGTGTAAAAACCGCAACAACTGGATTGGAACAAGTTTGTTCTCAAGCAATTGATCAAACAAATCTCAGACGAAAAAGCAAAAGCTCAAGGAAGAAAGGCTGTTGGAGAAAAGTTCCTGTTGAAAAAGGGGTTTACGTATCTAGTTCAAAGGATACTAAACCACTTCTCCATCTCAAAATCCACAGAGACAGAAGTAAAACAGAAATCAGTGTCCACTGGAGCAAAGAAAAAGAAAATCATTGAAGAAGAATGAAGTGAAATTTCAGACTCTAGTTCAAGTGAAACTGTAAATTTGGATGAAAGAACTTTAAGAAGACAAAGGAGGATGTGGAATAAATATCTGGCAAGAAAAACTGAGACAGAAGACACTATTCTGATTAAAGACGAAACTGAAGAAAGTGAACCTTCAACTGAGATGCATGAAGAATATACTGAAGAGCAAAGAGAGGCCTTGGAAGATGCTGAATTTTGCGCGGCTGAGTATGAGAAAGACTTAGTAAGTCATAACTTTCATTATCATGAAGCCGGTTCCTCATCTCAAATTCATGAAGCGTCTACAAGAAAATCTGAACCGAAGGATATTCCCCTTGATGCAACTGAAAAATCTCAGTGCCAAGAAACTGAAACTGAAGAGAAATTGGAAGGATGGGAAGAGATCATCGAAAGCCTGATGCAGACTCTACATCAGAAGCTCTACAACTTACATGACTTTATTGGAAAAGCACATTACTCAGGTCTAAACAAATACTTCAACATCATCACCTTGCGCAAGTTACTTGAAGAAAGCTTTTGCATATCTTCAAACAAGGGGAAGAGAAAAATGAAGGTGATGAAGATAAAGCTGAAGGTGATGCTATTAAACTGATGTTGATGAAACTGAAAGAGTTGACAAAGCTGAAGAAATCTATGCCAAACTGTTGGTTGAAGAACAAGACATGCAAGTAGATGCTGATCTACTGACTATTCAACAAAATAGAGAAGAAATTGATTGTCTGATCGAGGAGTTAAGTGCAGAATAAAATTTTACAGAAACAAGAACTGAGGAAGATGAAGAAGCCTCAGTTAAAGCTGTATTGAACATTAGAAAGAAGATCGCAATTTGAGTTCGATTGAAGGAATCTTTAAAGACAAAAACTAAGGGGGAAAAGACTAAAGAAAAGGAACTTAGTCTTATTTCAGAAGAAGAAGAGAAGATGATGAATGAGGAAATTAAAGAGATCTTGATAAAACTCAAGAACCAAGACAACGAAGAGGCAAATCGATTGATCAATGAATACTTGGATATCAAGCCTAGAGATGGTGAATCGAGAGAAGAAGGAAAAGAAAGAAGACTTCCAGAAACAAGAAGAAGTATTTTTCTTGGTGAAAAGATGATGATTTTGGAAAAAGGAAAATTGTAATCTATCCAGTAACTCAGTTTGTTTTAGCTTCAATCTTGTAATGAACTCAGCTGTTCTAGCTTGTTATTTTAATTTGTTCTGATTTCTTGCATTATTATTTTATTATTGCTTTTAGGGAGGGTTATTATACATCATCAAAAAGGGGGAAATTGTTGGAAATAATATTTGTGTTTTGATGATGATTTGTCACGTACTTAGTAAGATCACTTACAACCCATGATGATGAAGTCATAACAAGCTGTTATAGTGCATAATGAATGAAGAAGCAAGAAACAGTCTAGAGAAAAATGTATAAGTTTTATCTAGAGTCCAACCTTGTATAGGTTGTTTCGCATAAGCATTGTAATAAATAGAACTATGCGAATAAATGAGTCACAAACGCAAAGCAAACCGAGTATTTACATGGAGAATCAGGGGAGCAGCACTCAAGCTTATGCAAGAATCAAGAAGATAAGTTCGCCAAGGACACAGACTCGGGCTGGCTTATCTAAGAAGATCAAGAATCGTGGGACACACAGACTCAATTCTGAATCATCAAGAACTGAGGTGGCAAACTCGCTTAGAAGTCGATTAAGTCACGACTATAAGTCAGGATTCAGGCAAGTCTGTGGTGACCTGAAAACTGAATTATAGATCATGTAAAGCTGAATAATCTTAAGGAAAAAGATTATCAGTTACCAAGAAAAGAAGAAACTAAATGGTGTACTCTGACTTAGTCAATTAAAGTCAGATGACAAGTATACGAGGTACTCAGTTTTGAAGAAGAGTAGAAAACTGAGTTAAGGCCTTGTTGAATTTGAAATAACAAAACGACAAAAGGTCGTACATATGAACGTTGAGAAAGAGAGATCTGAAAAATATTTACAAAGCATATATCTAAAGATCCAGATCCAGGAAACCAGATCACATATCTAGAAACAGGGAAGCCAACGGAATTGCCTTGAAGATTAAAAAGAAAGATCCAAAGAACTCCATTAAGGGGAATAAGGCGCTTGGAGCTACAACGCTATATCCGTAAGAATCAGATAGCTTCACCAAATTAATCTTTTGATTAATTCTAAACCTAACCTTTGTGAAAAGGGGTTGGTCAGGCATAGTTTGAGGAGAGCAACTCCACCTTTCCTCATACGATTGCAACTTGCTTGCCACAATATGCAGCACCTGCAGACTGTGTTTGTGTTAGTGGTGAGTCGGTGAAGGAGTCATTCCACCTCAAGGATCAAGCAGCGTAATGAAGGAGCAATCTTACCTTTCTTCATTATGTGTAGACAAAGTGAAACTAGGGTGTCGTGGAGGACTGTCATTAGGCTAGGATTTTGTAACGGTTATCTCAAGATTCTAGTGATACCTCCTACACCACAGGAGAAGGGGAGACGTACGGGATTACACCACCCGGAACATCCATAAACAAATTCTGTGTTGATTTACTTTACGTATTTACATTTGTGCTATGATTGATTTAATTATTGCATTATCTTGTTATCTCCACACTCAGCAAACGCCAGTCACTGAGTCAGCACAAAACTGATACATAGGAAGTCCAAATCTTTATTGACACATCTATTGCACTAAAGGCTAGTTCTATCCGTTGCCAGTTAGCTAGACTAAGAATAAGTCAGTATTGACTTATATTCAGTTGAGTTAGCTGAACTCCTATGCAAGTTTAAAGGATAGGAACAAAACTGAACTGAGCTTCAGTTTGAGTTTCAGAGAAACTCAGTTCCTGGGGTACTTTCAGTTTTGGGAAAGTTTTTGGTGACAAGTTTACTCACCCCCCCTCTAAACTTGTGTTAGCTTTTCCAAGGGACCAACAAATTTTGTTCAAAGTACATGTTACTTTTGGTGAAAATATAAAGGTAGGATACTTAGTGTAATGACCAGACTCGAAAATCTGAGTAATTTCGGTAAACGAGCTATTCGATCATGCTTCGAGATAAATCTTGTAACATGCGGTCTTTCTAGCTAAAACATTTTCCAAAATCAATTGTGGAATACAACTTGTGACTAACAACACCATGGATTAATTTCTTAATTTTCTATTACATCATTGATTGCCAACAAATTAATACTACCTCCGTTCCAAAATATAAGTTCGTTTAGAGTTTTTCTCACAAATTAAGAAAGTGGTTATGTGTCATTAATTTTGATTTTGAAAGTCCGAATACATTTTGACCTCATTAATGTAATAGTTGTAAAGTAGGTGGATGTATAATAAAAAATTAGGGATAAAAAGAAGAAAATGTAATAAATGGTTCACTGGTATTCTAAATGGACTTATATTATGGATAAATTCAAAAAGCTAAACGTACTTACCTCGTAGGACGGAGGTGTTTTTACAACATTCTAACTCATAAACTTACTACAACATAAAATCCAAAATTATATCGTCTAATGTACTACTTAGAAAAATTGCTGCTAATGTTTTTACTATCATTGATTCTTAGCTAGACATCTAAGATCATTATCATCTGTCTAACGTTGTACTTTATTTTGAAAAAAACGTCAAAATATGAAGGGTTGGCACTGATGGCTGTTAGGTCCAGTTTTGATGATTGTTAAATAGTTTAGTTTTTTTACCCCTTAAAAAAAATAGTTTGGTTTTGATGATGATCATAATCAGCTATGATAGAAATCTGTGAAGTTAGAGGGACTCAGACTTACAGTTGTAGACTTGGAGAAACCAAGATCATAAAGTTATCTTCAGGTAAGTCTGTGATGACTTGGAATAACTTTATGACATTTGTAAATATATATGATGAAGATAAATATAGAGTACTCGGATCTCGGCGTATACAAAGATCAGAGAAATGGACAACAAATCTGAAAGAAAAATTCAAGAGAAGCTGAAAGCAAAGTTAGATTTGAAGATATTCAGAGTCAGACTAGAAGATATTCAGATCAGATCTAAATATTTATGTAAGACATAAAAAATAGATGACAAGCAATTAATGCAGAACATAGACAATGTGTCAGAAGACTGAGAATATGAACGTGATGCCAGCAGGAAGACAAGAGCTATTTCAACCATACAAGCAACATTCAAATCAGGATTTCAGACACTACAACGGCTATATTTGAAAATATATATTGAATATTTACAACGGTCAAATATGCCGATTCAGACTTGGAGAATGATACGCCAATCCCGGAAAAGAGCCCGTAGATTCACATTAGGCATGTACGAAGGCCCACTAACAAATAGAGTCCTCGGTCCAATCAGCTCGCACCTTAATTAGCCGGGCTGGGCCGGGTACAATCCAGCTTGCCTTATTCATTTACGATTTCGATCATTGGCTAGGCAACGGACGTTGATCAATAAGGCCTTTCAACCCGTCCTTCACAGGTCGGCAAGAAGCATTGGGGGCCGATCTACTCGCCTCCAAATTTCAAATCCGCCACCGACCAAGCCCACTCAACTAGGCAAAGAAGAGTTCATGCACGATGGTTACAAAGCGAAGAACCCGCAGCCGTTATGGCGAAGCTCTCAAATCGAGGTTGCCACATCCACCACGTAGTTAATTACATTTAATTATACCTAAATTACTGTCATTTGTAACCGCCGACTCTTAGCCCAATAAATAGCAGCATTTTTACCTGAAAATGACATTTCATAATTAATACAAGCAGATAACCTCTGCCAATTTTTCGACGGCCGAGCTCGCCACTTTATCCCTTTATTGTCTTTATAACGCCTTGATATATACTTCTTGAGCACCACCGCATCTCACCGGAATAGTCACACACTTCCACTTAGATATCCACCGCTAAGACCATCCACACTCGTTTGTGATAACTCCGAGATTATCAATTGGCTCCGTTACAGGGAAATTAAGTTTTCAAACATTTTTCGGCCAGATTCACCTCCCAAAAAATGATTTTGTGGTGGCTCCAGCGAACTAAAACCGCCAACTTTTGGGTTTCCGGCAAAGAAAACAACCATCTTTTGGTTTTCCGGACGAAAACTCTCAGATCTATAGATATTCATCCGAATCTTCTTCAGGTTCATCAGATCTACATGGTTTACACACCGGATTCACCAGATGTAAATCATTTTCTGGCATGTTTTGCAGACCTTCACTAGCATCTTCATGGCTCAAACCAGATCTGTTGGTGCTCCCTTGTTCGACAGTCTTCCTCCACCTGTCAGGACGTGGTCCCAGCACTGCTCAGGTTACCGATGGGGCAGACGGTGATCAAGCTCAAGCACAACATCCCAAGGTGACCGAAGCACCGTGTCGCCTCCGCCAGCAAGAGATCCCGACCAGCCCGACATCCCTACATTCCTTAATGGAATGGCATAATCTATAGATGCTCTCGAGGCCACCACTGGTCAGAAACCAAGGAAGGAGGCCGCTGGAACTTCCGGACCAAGGCATACTCGCGAGCCGCCCACGGACGTGAAAGGCGCTATGATCGTGACACTTATACGGAAGCACCGCTCTCACCCGATATGTTGAGAGACTATGGTAGACAAACCAGGAACTCATAGCCATAGGGCAACCTTATCTGCCGATAAGTGATTTCGTCCCTCCATTAATGCCGCCCACCATGGGCAAATATGCTGGCCATCCGGCCCCATCTCATGACACTCATTCTCATCGCTCTGACAGGGAACGGAGTAGTCATTCAACTTCTGAGCGGGCTCATTAAAGGAAGTCCATCCACACTCTCTTAGGCCCCAGTCATGACAAACTCGATGTGGCACCAACACGAGAAATAAGCATTTAGCATAAGTCCCCCCCCGCAACGTAAAAGCTAGACTGGAGGAGAGTCAAGGCGACTCTCGTCACCGATCTGAGAGGTCCAAGTCGGAGGGAGTTTCTTAAAACTCCGGCTCGGGCACACTCGAAGATCAGGTCGCCAGACTCCAAAAGCAGGTTAAGGGCCTATAGAAAGCCAAAATCAGAAAGGAAGACAATCTTTCCTGCAGAACCTGCATGTTCGACTAGATCCTCAACGACGCGCCGAAAGGGGTTCACTTCCCTGTTTTTCGGAGTTACTCAGAGATGACTTGCCCTTATGACTGGCTATCATCCATCAAGAGCAAGGTCTCCTTTGCCACCAAGAATCAGTCCGTATGGTGCATCGCCTTTGTTGGCGCCATGCAGGACAAGGCATCATCGTGGATCCAGAACCTGCCACCAAAGTCAATCTCTTCTCGGCCCAACCTCCAGGCCATGTTCATTGCAGATTTCAAGTCGGCCGGTCAGCCAAAGAAGTAACAGGCCGGTTGATGTGATCTAGCCCAAGAAGACTGAAGAGCAGCCCATTATATGCACCATATATGCTATTGGGCTTGAAGAGAACAAAGATAGGCTTGGATGAATTATTTTAGTTATTGAACCTGAATTATATATTTTTTTCAATATTTGCATTAGTCTTTATTCCATAATTGTCTTGTGGGCATGATGAACTGAATTAAGCCCATCAAGCTTAGGGTTGGCGCCATTTTGGAGGTGGGAATTCTCCCACATTACTTGGGAGATTTCTAGTCTTTTACTTTATAGCCTATATAAAGGCATTCTACATACATTATTGAACAATGAATCAGATTATTATTTTGAGAGTAAATTTGCTTCCTAAAAGTCGACTAAGGGCCTATTTGTTAAATCTGAAGTCTTAAGTCTGAAATTTGAATACATTAAGTAACTGCATGATTTAAGTGTTGAAAGTGATTACACTGTTTGATAACACTATAAAACTGAAATTTGTTTTTTTTTTGAAAGTTTTATGTAGACATATTTTTGTTTATATATATATATATATATATATATATATATATATATATATATATATATATATATGCTACCTTCGTTCCAAAATATAAGTCATCCTACAGATTTATATTTGTCCCACAATATAATTAATTCTACATTACCAATGAACGTTTATTACCATTTTCTCTATCTTACCCCTAATTTATTATCAATCCAACTACTTTTTATTACTTAACAACTATTGCATTAATGATAGTCAAGAGGTATTTTAGACATTAACCTTCAAATTTATGATATTCAACCATGATATACCAAACCCGCCAGCGATCTTACGAATCCATGGTTAACCCGACTGAGAGCCAAAGAAGATGATAGGGTCCTTGGAACCGTCGTCCCGCAAGAATGTAAGTCGGCACGAGACGAAGAACGGCCTAACTCAGTAATGCCCGCTTTAAACCAAGGATTGGGGGTGAGCCCGCTGCTTTCAATCTGCATTCCGTCACACCGGACCCTGCCCATACATCAAGGCAATCACGACTCAAGTATGAAAAAGGCAAGACAGACCCAACGTGCGGCTAGACATTGGACCCACTCCAAACGAGGCCGCCTTCAGAGCTGATCAGCTTAGTTATATTGTAATCGCACTTAATTATATCAAATCATACTTAATTAGGTCTTGTCCTCATTAGCTCAATCGTCATTAGTCCGCTGCCTATAAATAGGGCAACTAGATTAAGCAGACCCAACTCTGCCAAATTGTCGACTTCAACTTCGTCTTCTTCATGTGTTGAATCCGACCACCATTATTCATATAAACCACCGCTCCACACCGGAGAAATCAACTATAATCAGCTAGATATCCACTTTAAAACACTGTTACCGATATTGTGATATTTCCGACAATATCAAACCACTTTCTTAATCTGTGTGAAAACCTCTAACATTACTTATATTTTTGGACGGAGGTAGGGTGTATGTATGCTTGTGTGTGTATATATATATACACACCTCATAATATAAAAGATAAAATGTATTACCTATTTTAAATTAACATAAATTAAATTGATATGAAATACGAAATCTATTAGTATTTCTATTTTCACAACAAAACAATCAAAACAAAATGATACAACGCATCTTAAATCAATAATTATGGTGATATGATTCAGTGATTGATATTATTCATATCTTAATCAATTTTTTTCTAGATGTTATATCTTAATCAATTGAGTAAGAATATACTATGTCACTTTGTTGTTAATATTTTGTTATTTAACCGTCAATTTCAAAATATAATTTTTTATCAAAGTAATTATTTTAATATAACTAGAAACAAATTGCATACAAGAGTTTAGTTATTAATTGTGTGTGGACGTTCAAAAAAAAAAAAAGTATTGTGTGTTGAGAATGATAAAAGAAGTTAAAAATACATAAGAGAAACTCACAAAAAAAAAATCAGGTAAAAGAAATAAAAAATGGAAAAACGGTGATGGATGCAGTAGTGACATACGTGTGGCGTGAAATGAGGAAATGGCGAGCGACTTTGTTTTTCAGATATAAGTGGTTGAAGTATGGCTGAAAACTTTTTTAATTTTTACATCTATAATTAGGTGGCAATAAACATTATCAAACACCTTTTAATTTGTATAAATATTATCAAACACCTCTAATGCTAACTACCTCTTAATATTCTTACATAGAGTACTTAATTTGTTTACTAAACAGGCCCTAAGGCTTTTATTTTATCACTATGAAATGAGTGTTTTTTTTTTCGTAGTAGAATACACCCTTTCAAAACGAATCATTATATCGAAATAAACGTTGTAGTATTCTTGGTCTAGATCGTAGATTGGATTTTCCCTAGCTCGCCATTGATCCCTTAGGAGGTTCCTGGGCAACGTCCAACCGTGTTTCCGACCCGAAATCACCTTAGTTATTAGTAGAGCTTAGCGACTAAGGTATCAAATATCTAATTTTATTTTGTTTCTTATTTCAAATTATACTCAGAAAAAATCCTTATTTGCTTACTTTTTCGTTCCCCACCCAAGAACATCCCATACATCTTCAAATCTTCATCCTACCCAAACAATTCTTCACCTTAATTTTTCTTCAACCAAAACCGCCCCCCAAACCCCATCAAGAACATCAAAACCGAACCCCTACCATCAATAAACTAATTCTTGACTTCAAGAACCCAACTTTTCCAACCAAGAAACCTAATCTTGATTTCAAGAACCCTAATTTTGCAAACCTGTTTTTGTATCAGTTCGTTCCATAACCAAAACACCTCGAAACGATCCGAAATGTTTACCACACCTAAATCACCCTGTTATCCACAATTTATCTCTTGACCCCATCTCTGAATTCCCAACTGGTCATATTCAAAATTGCCCCACATCGCTGAGCATCCTGTCTGAAATTCTGCAGCAATAGATTTGTTTAAGATTGTGATTTGAGTGGGTTAATCAGCTCCAAATCCCCTCAAAATCTATGGTCTTATAGAACATTGGCTGTTTTACAACTTTCGTCTTTTGAGTTTTCCAGATTCGTAATAGTTTGATCACAATCTGCACCGTAAGTCACTGCTGTAAACCTGTAAATTTTTTACAGCATCATATTTAGGGTTTGGTCATTATTCTGATTTGTCTGAGAAGGGAATTTTTTACGGCTGAGCATAAGGGTGAGTGAAACACGAGAGTTGTGAGGATATAAATATTTGCTGATCCTATCATGGCTTGTGACATCTTTCGCACACATTTCTTCGTTCAAAAACAAACAAACAAATGAGTTGTGCACATGAGTTGTGCATTGATCACCACGAGAAGAATAATTTAGTTAGCATTGAGGTGGTTAATGAGTTGAACTTGCCGACAATGACGCATCCTTTTCTTTATTACATTGTTTATGGAAGTCATAAGGTACGAGCCACAAAACTAGCATGGGTTCGCATTGACATTGAAGGTTATAAAATTACCATATAATGTGTCGTGTTGCCATTGAGAGGTGAAGATCTGATCTTAGGAAATTTGTGGTTATCAGTTTTATGGTAAGGCGTCATTCGTTCAAAGACTCAAGATTATTTTTATGGTTCCGTTTCCGGCTAGAAGTATATCCTTGAATTGCTACCTTCTATGCATGAGTGTGATCTCAAGATTGCGGAACCCGACACAGTGGAAAAGGAAGGAAGTGAGAGTCACGATATACAATTGCAAGAAGGACATATTATTGATGATTTGAAAAACGAGGAATGTGAAATGATTTTTCCTCCAAAATTCGTGGAAGAATTTTTGGGGGATGTCAATGGAGAAAAATTAGTGGAGACAATTGAAGAGTCACTTGAGGAAAAAATACTCAATGAGAGAAGTGAGAATGTGGAGGAGATTGATGATGCACATACTTCTCAATTTGTTGATAAGATGTCTGAGGAATCGATTGTGGAGAAAGAAGAAGATTCTATGTTATTAAATTCTTGTTCCAGCTTTGTTGAATCTTCTTTGCAGGTACATAGAGATTATCCAATTGAGGAAAGCTCATTGCCTATGGTGGTTCTTGATCGTGATCACATTAGTGGCAAACGGGAGCACACTTATTCAGTTCCATTTTCGGAGATTATTGGCACTTATTCGACTGGGACTTGCTATCAGTAGTATTTTGTTCCTTCGCAAGCCGTTATCCACAGGTTTATGAAATCGAAGTCCCACTATTATGCTGATTCATTTTTGAGGCATGACTTCGCAACAAAGCATGCCGTTGATGAGAATTTATTTATTCGACTCGTATTTACCCGCTGTTCGTTTGGTGATCTTTTGTCTTTGTTCAAGTTTATTGGTGATGGTGCTCGATTTTATGACGTCCTATTGATTCGAGGACGAATCCTTTCCAACCGGGAGGGAATGGTGTGATCCAACCCAACAAGACTGAAGAGCAGCCCATTAGATGCACCATATATGCTATTGGGCTCAAAGAGAACAAAAATGGGCTTGGATGAATTATATTTGTTATTGGACCTGATTTATATTATTTTACATTATTTGCATTAGTCTTTATTCTATAATTGTCTTGTGGGCCTGAGGAACTTAATTAAGCCCAACAAGCTTAGGGTTGGAACCATTTTGGAGGTGGGAAATCTCCTACATTGCTTAGGAGATTTCTAGTCTTTTACTTTGTAGCCTATATAAAGGCATTCCACATACATTATTGAACAATGAATCAGATTATTATTTTGAGAGCAAATTTGCTTCCTAAAAGTCAACCAAGGCTTTTATTTTATCACTTGCGAGTGAATGTTCTCTTCGTCGTAGAGAATACACCCCTTCACGAACGAATCGGCCTTTTCGAGCGAAATGTTGTAGTATTCTTGGCCCAGATCGTAGATTGGATTTTCTAGGACTAGGTTCCCTAGCTCTCCATTGATCCCTTAGAATGTTCCTAGGCAACGTCCGATCGTGTTTCCGACCCAGAATCACATCACCGGTCAGCCAAGGGGTCGGCTAGTCGACTCGAAGCTACTATGAGCGATTCATCAAAGTTTACGATTTAACCAGAGGTCTGAACGATGAAGTAGTCATGACCAGCTTATAGAGCATCCTGGAAAGAGTCCACCTCAAATCTAAATTCGCTGTCCGACGCATGGAAAATCTTCAAGAGATTCTTTCATTTTCTAGTGGATTGAGCGCCTCTGAGTTCGTTCCTTCACCCAACAAGGGAAAGGATAGGGATGAGCCCAACCCGCCTAAGTAAGGGGCCAGCCAAAATAGGGATATCAAAAAGCCTAAAAAATTCAAGGAAGAGCGCTTCACCCCTCTCAACGCACCGATCGAACAAATCATGAATGAGGCGAGGGATCATCTCCTCAATCCTCGACCAATGAAGCATGACCCATGGGGAGAGCGTGATATGTCCAAATATTACGGGTATCATCATGATCTCGGGCATACTACCGACTCCTGCCATATTTTGAAAAGAGAGATCGGGAAGTTGATTGCCCGTGGGGTTTTGGACAAATATAAATGGACGGGGATAACACTAATCGAGGCAATTCCCCAGCCCGTCAGAACAGAAGGGAGAGCAATGTTATAACTGAGCAGCCTCCCAGCAACAATCAGCTCAAGAGTCAAATTTTCTCTCTTAACAAGAATTTTGATAATCCAACCGTCTTGTGCGGGTACAAGGAACCGATCTCATTCACTTGTAGCGAGCTGGTCTCTATTATTGATCCTATTGATGAGCCAGTTGTCGTGTCAGCTTTGGTTACAATGCTCTAGTGCACTGACTTTTGGTCGACACAGGAGCCTGTAAAGACATCTTATTCTACGATTGCTATAAGCATCTTGGCTTTCATGACTCACATCTCCGACCGCGTCATGGCACCTTTGAGGGCTTCAGTAACGACAGGGTACAAGTCAAGGGCGCCATCGAGCTTGATTTCAGAGTGGGCGACGACGAGCCTTACATAACTGAAAAGGTAAAATTTCTAGTCATCGATCTTTATTCAATTATAACATGATCCTGGGAATCCCGGTAGGGGTGGTCACAGTTTGGTTCGGTACCGTTAATGGCCGTAAACGAAACTGAACCGAAAATGAGGGTTATGGTTTCCATCACGTCCGTGGAAGATGAGCGAGGTGTTGAGATGATTGATTTTGCCCATCTTGTATTGACCTATAAGTTTGAGTGATTAACCATCCACCTCGCTCTCTTTTTCAGGCAATGTCGGATAACCGGGGTGATGAAGCGAGATCTAGCGGTTCCGCAGCCCAGAGGAGCCTGCTGTTCAAAATGTTGTGGCGTAACATGGCGCTATATTCGAGCAAGCTGAAGGACTAGTAAATCATTCACCAAGCTGGGAGGATGACCGGCAGAGAGAGTTTGATAGAATTGCTATAGACTGGTGGCCCATGAGGGACGAGGACCCTCAACCCGTACCTGAAATCCTTCTACACCCACTCCACTTAAACCCAGACTATCGATTTCACTATTTTAAGAAAACAAGTCCCGGATTGGTTACCAAGATGCCCAAGATCTTATATTGATGCATTTCGATTCCATGCTCAGTGGGCTATGACCTCCTTTCGACCCGTTTTTTGTCGAATTCATGGAGGCGGTTGAGACCATGCCCACTGATCTTGCCTTGGAAGCTGTTTGGGTTATATCAGCGTTCATTGATCTGAGCTGTGTTCTCGGATTCGAGCGGACCCTTACCACCTTTGGTCATTATTTCACTGTCTCCGTCAAGGAGGAAACTGGACAAGTTCAGGTGAGGGGTTTGTCCTCAAAGAATAAACTAAAGTTGTTTTATAAGCCATCCTTTAAGGTTAAGAATTGGAGCCATTGATGCTTACTTCTTGAGTCTCAAGTCGGGTGGCTGTTCAGGAGGTGCGTATCGAAAGTTGCCAAAGTGTCTAATCTTTTGAAGTTGAAGAAAGTGTCTGAGTTGCTGGAGAGGGATCTCCATTTCATAGTTGAGGTGGAGAGACTCCTAGGTTGGGATGCAGTGAACCAAACCCAAGCCCATACCTTTAACTGGAGGATACTCGGTATGGGAGAGCGTTATAATACCATGTCTAGGATTGCAGGCCCCCGGTTGGAGCATGTGCAGCCTTTGGTGGGAGTCGTCCCGATTATATCTGATCCCGGTTGGTTTGCTTCTTGCCATCAGGGCGAGTTTCCTACTGAATGTATTATTTTTGAAGGGTATCGAGGTCGACGTGGACCTAATCCTGGTAATTGCATCGCTTTTTTTTTGCTTTTCTTTGCTTGTTGAGCCTCTGATAATATTTCTTTAAGCGTAGCTGCCTTGTTTATAGTGTTAGGGCTTACTACTTTTTTGTACAAAACTGGATATTGACTAATACTGAAGATGTTACTCAGAACTGAATAAGGTAAGTTTGCTGAGGGTTATAGACTCGGTTGACATATCTAGAAGATGAAGAACCGAGGGAACAAACTCAGTGGATGAAGAACTGAGGGTCACAGACTCAGTTATTGAAGAATGAAGAACTGAGGGTTCAAACTCAGTTATGAAGATTAAAGCCGAGACTGTAAAGTTAGAATTCAGGTAAGTCTGTGATGGCCTGAATTGACTTATGGATCTTGTATGAATACCTAAGAATCATAAGGACAATGATATTTTAGATGATTTATTAAGGATATGGTGTACTCTGATTAAGTCATATGAAATCAGATGAATAGAGTACTAAGTTTTGAAGAAGAGTAAAAACTCAGTTAATGCTCCAAGTCACTTGACAAACTGATAACTGACATACTCAGACTAAAACTGATCAAGATACTCAGTTTTAAAGTCAGTCATCCAAGGAACTGAACATACACTTGAACGTTACAAATCAAGAAATATTATTGGATGAAGCACTGACATGTTAGAACGGTCACTGACATCTGAAAATATAGCCGTTGATAGAATTCAAATTCAAGCAAGATGAACGTTGGACCTCCCACTATAAATAGAGGACTTGGCATCAAGGATAAAAAACACAACAACACTAGAATACAAGTATTATTGTGCCTAAGTCTTTGTTCATCTGAATTGCTATCAATCTTTGCGCTTAAAAAGATCATATCCAGAATTCTTCGAGTGTTCAAGCTACAAAGACTCAATCAAGAATCCGACACTTAGAAGAACCACAAGAGAGAATCAATTTATTGATTCTCAGCCCAACTTTGATTTTTATCAAAGGTTTAGACTGTGAAGCAATCTGGTTTAGGATTTTCCAAGGACAATTGTTGTTCAGCAGTCGGGCAGACTGTGTTTGTGGTGGAGCTGGAGAAGAGGCAATACAACCCTTTAAGGACCAGTGTTTCAACCAGTTGCCAAACAGCAATCACATCTGAATGATGTAATATCGCTGGATGGATCATAGATCTACCCGATTACGCAGCGGAAAGTACAAGATCTAGATCTGGTCAACCAAAATACGTAAATATAATAGATCTAAACCTACGAGGGGGTTAGATTACCAACCTTTTTATAGTGCAAAATGCCAAGAACAAGGTCTATCTAATCCGAGCTAGTTGAGAAGCCAAAGTCTTCCAACGTGTGTCTCTATGCACCACCAGGTGGATGGTGTTTCAAGCCGCCGGACCTCCTCGATATGATACCTTAGAAAAACCCGAAGTTTTCTAAAACTCAAACCCAAGTATATGAGCCAAAAAATCTAAGCTCAATACTTCCAATATGTCGAAAATATGTGTTCTAAAAGGCTTGGGAGAACTCTCTTTATATAGGAGAGTAATCCTTGTCCTCCAAGGATTTTATAATTAATACAAAATCAATTATAATAATCCTATTAAATAAAAGATACTCCTAAAATAATCTAGAACCAATCTAGAATATTTAAGGATCAATCTAATATTTTCCTTAATTAATCATTTAACAAATAAATAATTAATTACTTGTATCATATAATTATCAAGAAAACTAATTTCTTTCTAATTACTTAATTAACTAAAATGCGGCCATAACCCTTGAAATATAGGGCCACACGCATTTTAGACATATTGGGCCGAGTCACGAAAAATATCTTTTCCATGTATTTAAGCATCTAGTCCAACTAAACAATTAATCCACATATCTATTAAACAGTCCAATCCAACTATTTAATATTAATTGAGGTGAAACGACGAGAAAACATATGCTATGTTAGGAGCCACGTCGGGGACCATTGACCCATATTCAGTAGCTACAATAAATTGAATAAAATTATTCGTCAGACCGAACAATTATATTCAATCTATTAATTCCGGGATTACACCACCATAAATCTGAAACTGAACTCTGCCGAATATAGATAACTTACACTAAACTATGAGTCGAAAGTGTCCACTGATATAATCATTGCATACGGATAAAGCCTCCATAGACTGTTCGTTACGATTCGGGATATCTCCGTAAACCCTTCTCGAAACCTCTTATCCTTATTTACCATTAACCCCCTAGTGACCAAATAGTACATAACTAATATAATATGAACTGCGTGCATCGGTCAGTTTCTAGGTTTAACAAATAAGGGAACTGTCTGTCTGCTTCCCGAGGGAAGGAATGGATTCCCTATCTGTGATAGCACAGACTACTCACTAATTCCAGAATAGAGCCAACGAGAAGTGTTGGACCACATACTACAAAGTGATCCTTACTAACACATCAAACTCTACCCTAGTCTAAGCGGTCGCCTGTGATCACCTCAGGATTGAGATTAATCCACATATGATCATCTTGTGATTCGATAAGACTTCTCGATCATGGAATTATATCGAGAACTCCAATCAAATTGGTCCAGCCCTATATCATTATCATCGTATATAAATGCCCCACTAGGTACCCTATTACCGACAGTCCGGAAGACTGTCAGACCTAAAGTGTTCTGGGCGCATTATTTAGCAAATTAATCTTGAGACACGTACTCAGATTAATAAACGCTACGGACTAAGTTAATTTTAAGTACATCTCACTAACTCAATCCTCTTGTGTATAGCCATACACTGAGTTATGTGATTACATAAACGAGGTACTTAGGGTTTTCAGTAGTGTCTTAATTATAAGCATACATGCATATAATAAGAAGAATTATCTGTCCTAAAACAATTATATAATTGTCTTCCGGGCACTACACCTAACAATCTCCCACTTGCACGAAAGGCAAGTGCATTAATTGTTTTAGAGCACTCCCTTTATATCTATATCTACAACATTCTCCCACTTGCTCAAAACAAGTGAGACATATCCCCAAGATTCATACCCTCCAAGAGCATCTAAGTAATTCATCCTTCCAAGCACGACCGGAGTGTGCCGCTGCAGGGTAGGTCAGTTACCCGGCGCGTACTTAGAATCCGAATACCGTGTGACTCGGTACACTGATCAGGTAGGTTGGAACTTGATTCAATCTTTGGGATCGAAACGTCGCCTTTCCATCTAATCTGGTGGTATGATTTCAATATGCTTTGACCTTTAGTGATTGCAAAATCCTTATGAGCTACCTCTCCAATGTTTTCACAATGAAGTGGTATAGGCTTACTGGATAATACTTTATCATATGAGTAAACCCTGAGACCTAGATCGATGTAACGATCATCCTCAATCTGACCTAAAGCCAGAATTAGTGTTATCTATATTCTAGTTTGCACCTGAATATACTAGCATATCACTAAACATCCCATTTAGTATTCATTCGCATGTTTAGACAAGCATTCCTGAGAGATAGGGTAGACTACATCGTTGAATGTTGCATTCCTCTATGCAAGAACATCTTAACCATTGAGATGGATGAATGGGATTGCCAATTGCTTATTTTCGAGAATTCGAGTCAGTCAAATTCTTTAGAAAATAGCCCGATGGCATGTTAGGCTCTGACTTCAGATAACACACCCATGTTGTTTCCAACAGTTTCAGTGTTACCATTCACAAACACTAATCTACATACTACTTTACTAATATTGATGCCCAGTCTACGAAAGACTTATCAACATTCTGGTCAAATCGACATATTAAAATATATGGCTTTGAAATGACCTAGAGGTTTGCTTTAATCCCCAAAGGATATAAGCTATGGCAGGCATCCTGCCAAAGGTTCTTTCTGAATAAATTAAGATACCGTTAGTCTCGCAAAAAGGTCTTAGGGAATCACCCCTATTTTCTGATTTGTAACGAATCATATTTTGTTCTTTGCTAAAACCCTTCGCTCGAATGAGTTCGATTCCGTTGTTCGGCAAGGAAGTCTTAGGGAATCACCCCTATTTCCCGCTTTCTGACGAAATCAAGCAAGACTGAGTGGTAAGAGAGATCACGGTCTGGTTAACTCTTTACCTTTTAGGGAATCACCCCTAAATTACTCAGCTTTGCATTGAAAGTTAAACCTTCCTATTCATTCGACTCTTCTCCGTGTAGTTCCAATTACTCCTACTGGGCCTGAGATACTCAGGTGGTTCTACAAGAGTTTCAATAGATCTGGAGTATCAAACTCCATTCATAGGGTTATGGCTTTTAAACCAACCTCTATGATCAGAATCCTACACAGCCCACAAAGGACTATAGGTCATCAATCTGCCCTATAGACCGTAAGGTCCTGCAATGGGTAATGGACAAACCATACTCCCATTACGTTTGGGGTGGATCGATATACTAATCTAGTTTAGTAGTTGTTATTAGTGTTATCACCAACTGCCGGTGTTGGATGTGAACTGAACAAATTAGTTAGTAACATCTTGAATACAAATACTTCAAGATCTAAGGTTGTTATTTATAGACTCTATCAGACCGAGTTTGACAGTATAACCGTCATTCTATGATTTTTCGAGTTTTATAACCAACCTTTACTCAATGCATTAAGATATTTCACGACCTGAACGTGTACGCAAAATTTTCAGTCCTACCTTCAAGCACTAAATGCTAAATGTCTATATTTATGGAAGTGGTGTGAACCGAATTCACTCCTTATCCACAAATGTGTAGGCATCTTTTAGGTAGACTTCTCGGTTTTTCATTACAACGTAAACCGTTATTTTGCAACCAATATCTTAAATGAGTTCAGCAGCGTATCATAGCACATCAATAACTATATAAGGCAAATTTATGGAGTATCCCTTAGTGAAAACATTTCACTGGGAGGCAGGCCGAGCATCAGTCCCGAAGACTACGCAATAACCTATTTCTGAGTATGGAATACTCTATCTCTGGTGAAATCAGAGATTTTCTCCAAATATTTTGGATAAACTTACCGGAGTCTCGAATAGTTGTCAGACAAGATGTCACTACTTCAAAAGCTCCCACTAGCTTGTACCTTTCAAATGACCCCGAAGGTTGTTATGAACAAGCTATGTTACTTTTTTAAATCTAATACCCTTTCCTGATTGGAAGGAAACTTAGTCATTGTTCCTTTGAGACTGTGTTCCTTTGACTGGGAGATAGGAATCACCCTAAGCCAGTCTTCAGATCTTGTCTTTAGGGAATATGCACTAATTAATAGAATAGAAAGAAGCGTTTAACAAAATACGGAAACCATTTGCGTTTATATTTTTTAAGATGTGTTACATATACCTATTCAGCATTTCTTAGTGGTTCTGACTTTATCAAACAAAAGCCTGAGTCTTGGATTCGTGCTACGAATGTTATATTCATCGTCAATAAGATAAACAAATTATCCTATTGAAAATGAATATGTTCGTTCCAACGAATCCGAAAACAGAAAATGAATTTTCTTTGATACTCAAGAATTGAATCAGAGATTCATTTCCATATATCACTCCCACTAGTCTATCTGAAATAACTACCCGTTGTCTATTTTATTAATCGTTTAATGCAAAGCTACCTAGTTCTTCCAAAGAACTTTAGTTTTCGAGAAAATTGGTAAGGTTGCATTGGTCAGTGATCCGACATCACTTTCCTTATCCTCTAATTACCAATTTATTAATTTTTCGATTTAGCCTTAAAACTACTTAGTTTAGATGACTAACACGTATAAACATTCTTTCCCATTCTCGACTTTCCTTAGATGGAAACAGTCTTGAACTAGCAGTTCGTTTGAGTAGACACTACTCTTGAACTGTGGGATGTTCAGTGTTACTTGCTTAGACTATCGATTTTTCTAATCGTCAAATCATAAGACCAAAGCTCCCACTAGTTTATCGGTTCCAATACCGTCTAACTAGCAACACTTTGTATTTATGATTTTTTAAAGATTAGAAAATCCCCAAGAACTAAGCTCCCACTAGTTTATCAGTTCCAAATACTGTCTAACTAGCAATGCTTTGTTCATGATATTGCAAAAGATTGGAAAAACTCCAGAGCTAAGCTCCCACTAGTTTATCAGTTCCAAATATTGTCTAACTAGCAACGCTTTATTCTTGTTTTTTCAATGAAAAGAGAAACTCATGTGCAGTCTGTTATACATTTCTAATGATTCAAAAAAACAACAAATCATAAGACTAAGGCTCCCACTAGTTTATTGGTTCCAAATACCGTCTAACTAGCAACGCCTTATGTATGATTCTCCGATTTTTCAATTAGAAATTTGATGTGTAATTACACTTTTAAAATTCACTAAAGGAATTTTATATATAGTCCTAAATCATCTTTTGTAAACTAAGTACGGTCGTTTCTCGTTTTACACGAGCGACATCTGTGACATACCTATACTATGTCATTAAATTTTTAAACGCTCAAGAGAAAATCTTTTCCGAAAATTAACTGCATTTATTGATAATTACAACGTAATTGTTACTTTCCATATTTTTAATGAAGTCCTATTGCTAACTGTTTAGTAGCCTAGAGATTTAGTTGTAAAAAATATGACAGAAAGTAAAATTCAAAAAATAAATTTTCACTACTAGATTTTTATTTTAGGAATTATAAACTATAAAAAGCTTATCCTACCATTCCAAGGATTTAACCTCGCATAGTACTGTCCGAGAGGGTCGACATCAGCACTATGATGGTTAAACTGAGACAATCTCTCTCAATGATTAAGCTTCGAGAATCAAACATCTCACGGGAATCAGACATCCTGGACCTTAATCATTGATTACCTTCCTTTTTCTAGCCTAGATATTTCAAAAATATCCATAAAGAGTGTGACCTACTATATCAGATCTCAGAGTACGCCCCGAATATGCCTACGAGGGGCAGGTCAGTGACCCGGCGAGTACCCGATATCCTATCCTTTCAGAGACCAAGCCTTGAATTTTGATAGCGGTGAACACCATCTGAAGGGGGCCGAAATCAAAGCAGCATGAGGTGTCACCATTCTCTCACGTGCTTGCATCTATAGTAGAGGCTGTAGGGTTGGCTGTCGCCTTCCCCGCTCCCACTCAATAATTTGAAAAAGTGGTGGGTTTACTAATTACGGTTTCAGTCTTGACAATAAGAAACAATAAATAAAAGTACTCCGAACAGGGTCGGTTATGTAGGCAAGCCTACGCCGTCTTGTTCGTTGGAACATATGTGACTGTTGGTCGGATCCGGCAAGAGAAGCCCGTTTAGCCTGGAGGCTTATCGGATATGCTAAGTCTTGTCGAAAAGATCAAGAATACACAAGGCTAGAGTAAACTTTTGGAAGTGAAATTGCAAAAAGATCTTGACTTGGAAGGGATATTGCAATTCTGGGAGAATATGAAGATGGTGAGAAACTCCCTGATAACAAAGGTTCATGGAGAAAAGGTTATTATCAACTAAGAGATAATAAGGTAGTTATTTGATTTCAAGAAACCACTTGTGGAATCAATAGACCTAGCCTATTTACCGCTCAAGCGTGAAGTCTTTCTCACCCAGATTTCAGCAACAGATCAACCTGCCGACCTTATTACGAAGCACAATAGTCTCAAAACTGAGTTTGCCCTACTCATCAGATGGATCAGCAAGCATGTCATAGGACATTTCAAAGGGTTGGATAATTTATCTGAAGATGGGATATATCTGATGAACATCAAATGGGATGAACTTGAATTCAATTGGGCAAGATATGTGTTCAGCCAGATCAAGAAACAACACATTGCCGAGTTAGCTTGTGTTAGCAAGACCAAAGCTGAAGGAAGACAGTTAGTTGGCAGATTATGGTTGAAGAAATCACTCAGCGGAGTAATTCAGCATTACATGGAAAGACTCAGTGAAGGTAAAAAGGCAGAACAAACTGCTGTTGCATCTACAAACATTGAGAAAACTGCAGTAGTGGTAAGTTCAAATGTACAAACTTCTCAACTTGAAGCCAATAAGAAGACTGTATCTTAGCAAATAGCTCAACAAAAAGGAGTTAAGCGGAAAGCTGACTCATAGTAGGTTAATTTCAGTTGGTAGGCGTTTGTTCCCAGGTACTTCAAGTGAGATAGCACCAACTAAGGGGGACAACAACTTACAACTACAGGCAGTCAGTTTGCTGAAGATGTTTCTCAAAAGAAGCAAAAGATATCAGAGAAACAAGTTTCTGCAATGAATGCTGATCAAGAGCAACAGCAACTTCAACAACAATAGACTCAGCAATCAGAATACATCGTTGAACCTGAAAGAATCATCAAACTGATTAGGATGAAGCTCAAAACTGAAGATTCCCGAGAATCTATCAAAGATGTTTTGCAAAGTGAAGAGAAGCTTTTTTTTTGACAAACTTGAAATAGAGACTTATATGCATTGTTTCCTATGGATGAATTTCTCACCAAATGCTATAGGAGAATCAAAGAAATAGCTCAGAGAAAAGAATCAGTTACATCATCTGTACCAAATGATGCTTTAAATAAGAAAGATGATGATAAGGATGATGATTCAAGGAAAGAAGCAGAATAAAGTACAGTTTTACAGTGAGACGAACAACTTGAAGGTCAAGATAGGCAAACTGATACTCAGCAAGAAGGATTGCAAGTTGGAGATCAGACACTGACAATCAGAAAGAAGCACAAGAAGCTGATAATCAACAACTGGTGGTGTTAGAAGATGACACTCAGTCTTTAATCAAAGAAGAAGAAGATCCAAGTTAAAGATTGACAGCTGAATAATTGAACAAGGTCCAATCAACCTTGGACAGTATGCTCAATCAGAAAGAAGAGTACAATGCTCTACTGTCAAGAATTTCTGGATATTTGGATTTCAAGAAACATACTGATGTCTCAGTTCATACAAAGCTAGACACTATCAAGAAGACAACTTCTAACTCAGTTTCCGAAATTCTTAAATTGAAGGAAAAGTTTGAAGTCACAACCACGGAGGATCGTGAAACTCAAGCTAAAGCAGAATGTCACCTGAATCAGAGAATTTTTGGCCTAGAAACTCAGCTTAAGGCAGTTCTAACTTCTAAAAAAGGCATATCGGCAGATCAAAAAGCAACTCATCTCTTGATAAATCAAATGTATGATGCCAAAAGGGGAAAGTAGAAGAAGAAAAGCTGAAGTTACAAGAAGAGAAACTGAAGCTAGAAGCTGAACTGACAGATTTGAAGAAAGGGAAATCATCAGCAACCGAATCCTATATCAGAAAATCTGAAGAACTCAGTGATGAGCAGCTCATTTTGAAATATAGCCAACTTTGAGATAAAAGAGCTACTCTTACACAGGATTTGTGGTTGAAATTTTTCAGAGATTACAATCATACCAAGACCAAGTACAAGTACATGAATTATGAAGAATCTCTTAATTACTTCTTGTCAGATGAATTTCATAATCAGAAAATGGCAAACTACAAGAAGATAAAGAAGATTGAAGAAAGACTATAGATCAAAGACAAGAGAGATCAAATGAAAGGAGACATTGCTGAATTTGAAGAATACTACAGTCATGAAAGTAGTCTTCCTAAGTTAATTCTTTGGAGGAAACGAAAGTTATCAAGTCAAGTTGATTATCTCAAGGCCTTCTCCAAGGAAGATACAAAGTTGGAGAATGAATATCATTTCCATGACAAACAAAGAAAATTCATTCTAGTTACACAGAAAGCTGCTTAGCGTATTTTTCAGTTTAATTGACAATTGTGTAACTTGTTCCAGTTTTTGTGAATTCTAATGATATATCCAGTTTCCAGTATTACCTCATTTTTTCATTGTTTTTATCTTTTAGCTCTTCTTTTAAGGAGGGTTTTGGCATCATAAAAAAGGGGGAAATTGTTAGAAATTGTCTCGGATTTTATCTAATGAAGAACAAACAAGTAATAAAATAATCCGGTTTACCCCAAGTGCAGGGATCGTAGTATAGTAGTTACAACCGGAGTCGAATCACAGGGAATCGAGATTGGTCTAGTTCTTAATTTTTCTAAAGGTTGTCACGAAAAATAACTAAAAACGAAAACGAAGAAACAATAAACTGGACAGAGGGTTGTCAATCCAAAGCCAGGAAATATAGTTGCGGACCTAAACTAACTAAATAAATCTATTCTATAACTAAAAAGAAAAATAAAATTCTAAAATAGCAACGAAGACAAGGCACAAAGATAATTTCAATTAATTTTAACGAAGAACAAGCATTGATCCACCTATCCCGCAACCCTCAATTTCTACTCTAGATCGTTTAGTGAAAATTTAATAAAGATGTGGTTCACCTATCAAAGGTATGAATTCCTACTCTCGTAGATAATTCGCCTATTAATCTTTCATCTCTCGATCTTAAAGATTAACGCTTCCATAACAAAGGTGTAAGATTTGTTCAATCTAGCAACCTAGAAATTTAACCTAGCAACTCTCGTTATTTTTAGGTTAAAAATCTAATCTTTACTACGGTGATCTAGGTCTAACAACGATTCTCATCAAACGTTAAACATCAATAAGCAACACATCCATCGATTTAAATTGCATAATCAATAAGAACATAATAAAGAAACAACTTTAAATAAAAACTCACAAAACCATCCAAAGAGTTGAAATCAAAACGTTGCATGATTGGCTTCACACGCTTGTTCAAATCTCCTAGCCTCTATCCATCGTTCTACTAGTTGCAGAAATAATAAATAAGAGAAGTAGATGAAATTATGTTTATGGGGGCAGAAAAACGCAGCAAAAGCTGCCCCAAAGGGGCCTGGGGCGGCCAGGGATCGAATTGTGTGTATTAGGGTTCAGAAAAACGCGACTATTTATAAGTTTTGAAGTCGGTTTAGGCTGAGGCGGTGGCTGGACGGCCGTCCAAGGATGATGGACGCCAGTCCAGATGCTTTGAAATCTTCGAGTCGGGCCGAGTCTTCTCAAACGCCCGTCCTATGCAATTCTGAACGCTCGTTCAGCAAAAATCTGAAAACCCTGAATCCAGACACTCCTCCTGGATGCCAGTTCAATCTTCTGGACGCCAGTCCACTGGACGGATGGAGCAAACGCACGTCCAGACTTCTAAATCTTCATTCCATCTTCGACTTGCATCCTCTTCCTTCCATTTAACCTTCTTTTAAACATCGTTTAAGCTCATTCCTTGCCATGCTCAGGTACCTACAAGATAATAGAAACGTGCAAAATGTAGAAACATATATATTGATGAAAAATCACTAATAAAATCATGTAATAAGCTCGATTTTGCACTTTAACCGTTTCAATACGCATTCTTGCAATATTCCACTTAAACACTCACTTTTCTATAAAAAGTAATAAAACACGAAGGAAATTGCTACGAAATAATACCATATATATCGTAAAAATCACCGTCAACAGAAATAAAATTTATGTTTTAATGATGATTCATCTTATTTATCTGTTTGTTTGATTACACCCCATTGATGAAGTAATAAAGATAGCTGTTATAGTGAAAAGCTAAAAGATGTCTAGAACTAAATGTATAGGATTTATTAGAGTCTGATAAATGTATAGGTTATATCAGACAAGCATTGTAATAGTTAGAGAGTCGTAAAACTGAGAACTGGAAATCATCTAGAAAACTGGATATTGACTAAAACTAAAGATGTCACTCAGAACTGAAGTTTACTCAGAACTGAAGAAGGTAAGTTCGCTGAGTGTCACATACTCGGTTGACTTATCTAGAAGATGAATAACTGAGGGAACAAACTCAGTTGATGAAGAACTGAGGGTCACAGACTTAGTTATTGAAGAATGAAGAACTGAGGGTTCAAACTCAGTTATGAAGATTAAAGCCGAGACTGTAAAGTTAGAATTCTGGTAAGTCTATGATGGCCTGAACTGACTTTACGGATCTTGTATGAAGATCTAAGAATCATAAGGACAATGATATTTTTGATGATTTATTAAGGATATGGTGTACTCTGATTAAGTCATATGAAATCAGATGAATAGAGTACTAAGTTTGGAAGAAGAGTAAAAACTCAGTTAATGTTTTAAGTCAGTTGACAAACTGATAACTGACATACTCAGACTAAAACTGAGATATTTAGTTTTAAAGTCAGTCATCCAAGGAACTGAACTTACACTTGAACGTTACAAATCAAAAAATATTATTGGATGAAGCACTGACATGTCAGAACGGTCACTGACATTTGAAAATATATCCGTTGATAGAATTCAAATTCAAGCAAGATGAATGTTGGACCTTCCACTATAAATAGAGGACTTGGCATCAAGGATAAAAACACAACAACATGAGAATACAAGTATTATTATGCCTATGTCTTTGTTCATCTGAATTGCTATCAATCTTTGCACTCAACAAGATCATATCAAGAATTCTTCAAGTGTTCAAGCTACAAAGACTCAATCAAGAATCCCACACTTAGAAGAACCACAATCAAGAATCAATTTATTGATTCTCAGCCCAACTTTGATTTTTATCAAAGGTTTAGACTGTGAAGTAATCCGGTTTAGGATTTTCCAAGGACAATTGTTGTTTAGCAATCGGGTAGACTGTGTTTGTGGTGGAGCTGGAGAAGAGGGAATACAACCCTCTAAGGACTAGTGTTTCAAGCAGTTGCAGAGCAGCAATCACACATGTTCTACAGTTGTTTAGATAGTGAATCTAGGGATTAGTCAAGGACTATCAATTAGGACTTTTTGTAACCGGCTA
Source organism: Gentiana macrophylla (assembly GCA_026214975.1). Lineage (NCBI taxonomy): Eukaryota > Viridiplantae > Streptophyta > Magnoliopsida > Gentianales > Gentianaceae > Gentiana > Gentiana macrophylla. Next base: position 48,101,183 of record CM047810.1, on the reverse strand, counting down.
CCTTAGAAAGTTCTAGTGGAATTTTCCTCCTACATCACAGGGGAAGAGGGGATTGACAGGATTACACCACCTAGAACCACTATACTTCTTGCCTTACTTACTTTACGTATTTACTTTCTGTCATTTAGTTTATCACTATTTGTGATTGTTTTTCATAGATCATAACTGAACAAACTTATTGATATTCACTCACAGTTCACAAACTGACTTTCACCAGAATTCAGTTTTGCATACTCATCCGCTTTTTCTTAGAAACAACAAGATCCGCATAATGGTGAAAACTTATCCGCTGCCGGTTGACTCAGTTTCAGCATAAGTCTGTTTTGACTTATACTCAGCTAAGTCAGCTCAACTCCACACAAGTTTAAAACCGAACTAATCAGACTTAAAATCTAGTTTTTGGTGACAAGTTTATTCACCCCCCTCTAAACTTGTGTCAGCTTTTCCAAGGGACCAACACCACTGGTGATAATGCTGGAGTTCAACTCCCTTTTCCAGCCAAGGAGGATGGCCCTATATGAATGAGGCCGATCTTCCGACAGCCTGAGAACTGAGATGAGGGGAAGATTGTGGGTCAGGTGCTGATGGAGGGAGTTATACTGTTATTAATTCTTGACATGACCATTTTCGATGGATCAACGTACAATGTTGGTGTGGGATTAGAAAACTGGATCGCGGCAGCAGATCAACTGACCAACTTCTTGCCCAACCCTGATGATTTGTACGGGTTGACGGGCAATCTTACGAGCATAGTAAGTTTCCTATGACCATTATATCATTTATTTCCGTCTCATTTTTCTCCTCTTATTTTGATTTAACTTGGTTCCTTTTCTATTTTCCCAGATGGTAACTGCTGTGGGTCAAGCCATTTATAAGTGTAAGAAGCTGCTGACGTATTGTGAGTGCTATTAGGAGAAATATTGGAAAGCTGACGAACTACAAAATGTGTTGGACGAGGAGAAGGCTCGAGCCATTGATGCTGAGAGAAAGCTGGATGCTGAGCTGGTGGAGGCAAACAGAGATAAGGTCAAGTTGGATAATGACTAGATTTGCATGACTGCGGTTGCCGAGGCACGAGCTTAATATCTCGAGATAGCTCAGAGGGAGCAGGATTCTGCCCTTGAAGTCGAGTTTGAATCCCGAATGCAGGAGGCTGCATGCAAGCTGTTGCTGAGTATAAGGCATCTAAGGAGTACAGGAAAGCGCAAGAAGCTATCAAATTAGAGGGTTTTGATCAAGGATCTTCCATATTGCGAGATGCATGGGGAGAGATATGGATAATTAGTCCCCCACATTGCAGCGAATAACAAGTTGGGCTTATGAGTGATTGTTACCCAGAGCCTGATGGGATTCCACAGTTTCGTCCCGTATATTGAGTCCAAGATTGAGGGACATTTGAATGAAGGAGGTGAACCTTGGGTTCCTCTAGAAGTTGATCCAACAAACCTACGAGTCTTGATTGATGGTACGGAGCCCGACAATAAGACCACCATGGAGCATCAGTGGATTCCTGAAGAAGAGTCGTTATCTCCCTTTCTTATTGCCGATGCCGAGAGGACGACTCATAAGACAGATGTGGCAGAGTTGATGGGCTCACTGGACCGAGATGTTGATGTGACCAATCTGAATCCTCCTCCCCAATCCTTAATTTATTTTTTACTCTTGAAACTTTGAAGTTACTTTGACATGTTGGTCTGTAATAAATTTAACTGTTTTTGCTGCAAAATTCTAGTTTTGCTGATTTGGCCCTGCTTTTGGCCTTGGTTTTTTTTTTCGTTGTTTGCTTAAAACATTGATTTGCCCGAGTTTGTGGATTTTCTGGAACTTAATATTTTGAGCTCGCGGTTTGCAGGTTCGCTTTTGTTATCCAGCTTGTTTCAGCTTGTTTTTTGTTTGAAATATCCCTATCTTTAGAGTAAGATTTGTTGCAGGTATATAGCATATTGCCCCCTTGTTTTGGGAAAGGTCGATGGACGGCGAGATGCGAGCTTGTTGAAAATATTCATCTCATTCATTTCGCGTTGAAACTTGTCAAAGTATGTAAGCAAAAATAAAGTAGACATAAATAGGTAAAATGTAAAATTGGATTTTATGAAGCTCGTCTCGCCACGTGGGGCGGATTAAGTGTTTACAAGAAGTTTATTCATTCGCATCAAAACACGAGAGAATGAATGCTCTATCCTGGAAATAAATAAAGTGAAATGACTCACGTTGAAACACGAGTGAGTGAATGCCATAACCCATGCCGAATTTTACATATAGTATCTTTTTAAGTTGTCTGCATGGCAATGACGATTGAGGTTGATTCCATCCTTGTGCCTTAGGATATAGGTTCTTCTTTTGACTTCCCTTTATACTTGAAAAGTACCTTTCCAATTTGGAGAGAATTTTCCTCTTTCAGCTCGATTCCCTGCAACTTCTTTTTTGAGGAGGACGAAATCACCCACAGCGAATGAATGATCTCGTATCTGTTTGTTGTGTTGAAATTTAGCGAGCTGCTCATAATTCAGGAGTCTACTATAAGATCTTAGACTATTTTACTCTGCTAGATCGAGCTCGAGTTGCCAATTTAAGTCATTGGAGAGCCGATCATAGTGTGAGACTCGGAGGCTAGGTAGTGCCATCTCGATTGGTGCCATTGCGCCTGACCCGTAAGTTAAAGAAAAAGGTGTATGTCATGATGGAGTTTTAACAGTGGTGTGAAGAGCCCATAGTATAGATGGAAGTTTGTCTACCCATTTACCGGCCTTTTCTCCTAAGCTTTTCTTTAGCATTTTAAGAACCTGCTTGTTCGCACTTTCATCTTGCCTGTTTCCTTGTAGATTAGATATGAAGGATTGCCAATGTTTGACACTATTCTCATTGTAAAACTCGGTGAATTTGTCCCGGAATTGAGGACCATGATCCGATACCACTGCTCTTGTGACCCCAAACCGAGTCCAAATTTGGTCGTGAGGAAGTAGATTTCATTCTTGGCTGTTATCCTAGCCAGGGCTTTGGCAGCAACCCATTTGGTGAAGTAATCCACAGACACTATGACGTACTTGCAGTTACCTCGCTCAGACGGGAATGAACCAATTTGGTGCAGTCGCCAAATGTTGAAGGGCCAGGCTAAAATGACTATACTCTGCTCGACTGACGGGGTCCTCGGGATATCAGCAAAAACACTGACATTCGGGGCAGAGTCTCGCATACTATATTGCGTCATCATAGAGTGAAGTTCAATAATACCTGGTTGAGATGATTTTCTATGCCATGGAGTGGCTGGCGGGATGACTCCCACACACTCCTCATAGAACTTCTGTTAAAATCCTCCCCGTTTCCTCGGGTCGAACTCATCTCGAAAGTGGCTTAGTATATGATCGCCTGTAGAGGACCCCATTAACAACAGTATATCATGTTGTTCTTTTTCTAAGAGCACGAGTTTGATCCGCATCATCAGGTAGGGAGCCCACCCCTATATAGGCCTTTATTTCGTCTGCCTAACATATTGGTGGGGTATCAAAGTCTATAACCTTTGCCCGATCGATGGTGGGCGCGGAGAGGTATTCCACAAACACTATAGGGTCTGCGAGCTCATCTATATTTGATAACATAGAAAAGTAATCAGCTCTCATGTAATCTTCTCGATTGATTCTAAGAAACTGTTGGTCCCTTGAAAAGGCTTTGGTTAAGTTTAGAAGGGGCATTGAATAAACTTAACACTTAAAAACTTTTTGGAGTTTTACAAACTCAGCAGGGTCAATAGTCTGCTGACCTTTAGCAGTCTGCTGACTATTGAAGCTATTGAATTTGTTGCAGTAGAATATATTAAATTTAGCCTTGTTACTTGTTGTTTTAAATATGAAACTAAGTATTGGATAATCAGTAGTGTAAGTAGCGTGATTCAGTAGCTAGTGCAGGTTGATGTGATAAGCATGCAGATGAAGTAAGTTGCATAAAGTAAAAGCAGTAAAGTAAAGTAGACAAGTTTTATAGTGGTTCCAGGTGGTGTAATCCTGCCAGTCCACTCTTCTCCTGTGATGTTGGAGGAAATTCACTAGAGATTCTTGAGGTAGCTGTTACAAAAATCCCTAAACTGTTTGTCATTGACCAATGACTATGGCTTCACAAACTGAACACTAAAAATAGGTAGGATTGCTGCTTTAAAGTATTCTACTGGTCCTTGAAAGGTAGGATTTCCTCTTCACTAGCTCCACCACAAACAACAGTTCATGACACTCCAAAAGTGCTTCTCTGTCTTTAGTAAACTTAGAAGGGGTTGAATCAAGAAAGTGATTCTGCTTTCAGTAAGCTTTTGATCAGAATGATAAGATCAGCAGCTTGTAGTAACTTGATAGCAGGAAAACACTTGTAGAAAATTCATGATCAGTAGATTAAAGCTCTGTTAGTATCAGTAGGGTAAGATTGCACTTTGATCAATTTCTTGTTGTTGTTATTGTTCTCCATATTGTTGCAATCTGAATCAGGAGTCCTCTATTTATAGGTGTGAATCCTGTGACTATAGCCGTTTAGAATTGTCTTTATCTTTACTGCAATTTTTCTTCTGCTGTATCGTACTGACACTGTTAGTGTTCCTTTTTGATTGTCCAGTCTGTCAACCATTGACTTAATTTTCATTGGATGTTGCTCTGAATCCTTACAACGTTCCTTTCATATTGTCCATTGATTGACTAATTAATCCAAGGCTTGTAATTCATACTTATCCATTTAATCTTCCAGAAAAACTTGGATTAATTCGACTTTTCCATTCAGCAGACACCTGTTACAAAGGCCTGCTGATGTCTATATGTGTCGCCTAACTTTTAGTCTGTTGTGTTTTATAAACACCTCAGCTGACTGCTTCTCATTTAACTTTATATTATGAAGTTAGTACACCATTTTAATTATAACCAAGTTTCAATCACCACTTTACTTTTATGGAACTTAGACCTTCTACTCAAGGTATATGTGATCAGTTTAGGTCATCACAGACTTCCCTAAATTCTGATCCCATATCTTTGACTTTAAATACTAAGTTTGATCTCTGAGCCTTCATAATTGAGTTTGAACCCTTAGCCTTCAACCATCAGCAGGTTCCTAGACTCTTCTGACCTAGACACTCAACTAACCTGAATAGGTCTGCTGAATAAGTCAGCTGACCTCTTTACAGTGCTTGTTTGATCAAACCTATACACAGATGAAACTCTAGTAAACCTATACATTCAATCTAGACATCTTTTTGCCATTGCTCTATACCATCTAGTCTGGCATTCATAATTAAAACTAAAATATTTCTAATAATTTCCCCCTTTTTAGTGATGATGCCAATACCCTCCTTACAGCAAAGCAAAAAGATAAAAACAAAAAAAGAACAAATTTCATTCATATATCATTGGTGTTCAAACTTGTTCAAAATTATTACAACTAGGATCAGCATAAAAATAAGAGCATAGGAATAAGTCTATTGATACAGTTTTAGTCCTTGTCTTGTTATCTCTTCTGATGATATTCTTTGATTTCTCTTCGCACATCCAGCATCCACTAATTTCAATTCTTTGTGAAATCTATCTAGGTATGTACCCTTTTCCACCACTTCCAGGCTTCAGCCAATGTTAACTGGACACCATGCCAGTTAAATCAACCTCACATGTAGCATAGTTTGAATTCCTCTAGACAATCTTTCTCTTTGTTCAGCAGACACCTGTCTTCCTCCAAATGATCTTCCAGAAAAAATTCCTCATCCAGTTTCACCTCCTCTACCAGTTGATTTTAAGGATTTGATCATTGTCTCCCACAATGTTAGTCCAAAGAAGAAATTTAGACCTTCCTGAAGTCATATCCTAGTAGGGTCTTCTTCTTGCATAATAAGCAGTTTTGAATTCTTTCAGCAGGTCATCTGTCATCTGTACTCTGCCAGGTGCAGGTGCTCTAAATTCCTTGATTTTAGCCTCAAATCTCTTCATGTTATAGATCCTTGCTGCCTCTTTTTCTTTTGTTGTCTGACCTTCTTCCCCCTTATTGACATCATCAATAAAACGGTTCAGTAGGCCCAAAACACTATCTTGTGTGTTGACCAAATTATTCAGTTGTCCTTCCATGATTTCAGTTCTATTATCAACTTAAGTAATCCAGCCTCCTATTGTTTGTGCCCGCAGGTTTATTCTCTCAGTAAGTTTAGGATCAAGTGCAGCAGGGTTTGGTGTCTCAGCAGTGTGAGATGTCTCAGCTAACTTATCAACTTTGTTGTGCAAAGATGTAAAATGCTCAACCATGTATTTATCTCTCTTTGCAGCATCCTGCTTGACATGAGCGAATTCTTTTTTCATGTCATTTAAGGCAAATTGTACAGAGGTGATATTAGATGCAACAGTCTCTGTTGTCCTTCCTTTGTTCTCCACTAATTTTACCAAGTCCTCAAACCTTTGTTCACTCCTGGTCAATTCAGTTCTTAGCTGTGTAATGTCATGCTCTTAACTCTTCCAAAATGTATGCTGGTATTGCAGCAGCCATACCAGCCATACCTCCAGCCAAACTTTTAGTATTATCAACCACAATTGCCCTTGTCCTGTCCCATACATGGGGTTCAGGACCTTCCACAACCAAATTAGGTACCTCCTCAATGACAGGTTCTGGTTCTTGTTGAGGCTCCTCTTCTTCTTGAGGTAGTTAAAATTCCTCATCACTGAAATCATAATCAAGAAGTTGCTCCTCAGATTGTTCATCAGCAGCTTCTTTTCCAATTTTACCATTAGTGACTATCTCCTCAGCAGCCTCCAGACAAGACACATGGGATTCCTCCAATCCCAACAAAATATCCAACCTTTGTCCTAATACTGTCTGATCCTCAGTACTTTGGACCTCCAGTAATGACCTGTGTTCAGTTGATGTCTGTGCCTCAACAGATTGAACCTCCATATCTTCAACAACATTAGGAAAAACAACCATGTTTTCCTCTAATATGCCACTAATCTCAGCAATCTCTTTCAGAACTTCAGCAGTCCGTGCCAAGGTTTCATCAGCGTCAATGCTATCTTGACATTGAACTGTTTCCTCAGAAATGACTTCAGTCAATTCAATCATCATAACTTCAGCAGTAGCCTTTAACATTGCATCTTCAAGAAGTGTTGCTGCTGCTATTTGTTCCTCCAAATCTTCAGTAAATGCAGCAAATAGTTCTTGATCTAGGTTATCAGTCTGATGACCCTCAATAGACTTGCCATCCTCAGCAGGTTGCTCTGCTGTCTTCTCAGTAGATCCTTGGCTAGTAGCCTCAGTATTTGTTTCCTTTGCAATACCACTAGACTCTCCAGGATGCCTAGGATGATCATCATCTGAATCTGATGATGATGAATCATCACTATCTGGTGTAAACTTGGGATCCTTAAACATAATATTCCCCTTCTGCTTTCCATCTTCTATGATCTCCAGCAGCCTCATTTTGAGGAGTGATGTGTCAATTAATCCTAATAGATTTTCCACTCCTAGACTTGCAAAAGCCCATTCTTCAAATCCACACATTGGTTCTCTTGCTGGCTTTTGCCTCTTGTGAAAACCAAACTTCCATGCAAAGTACTTTGAGATCTTCCTAAAATTAGGATCTTCTTTAGGTTTCTTTGACTTCCTTTCCTTCTTTTGAAAGGGCATGGTTGGTTTCCTTGGATCAGGTTGTTCAACTTGTTGACTTCCAAAAGTCTCAACAAGATGACTCAGTGTATCCTCAGTAGACACACAAATGTCAGTAGACTCTCCAACAGGTAAGTTTGTGTTCACTACTTCCATTTGTTCCACACCTGCTTCCCACTGAATTACATGCTCCTCAATAGGGATTTCAACTAACTTTCCTTCCCCCTGAGTTGTTGCAGTCTCAGTAGGATCTTCCACAAACTCGGTAACCTTCTCAGCAGTTTCTCAACTCCTGTTGTTTCTTCAACATCTACTTCTTCTTCTGCATCTCCTTGTTCTTCCAGAACCCTCAATTCTTTCCCTTTCCCATGTCCCTTCTTCTTTACAACTTGTTCTCTTCATTTAGAAGGTCTTTATGGGGACTCAGGGATATTAATCTAATTGCTCTTAGCTAGCGATATTTCTTTTCTTAGATGCCTCTTTGATCTGTTCTTTAAGCAAATCAGCAGCAATCTTCTTGACAGGTTCAGTTGGCTCAACGGCAGTTTGACCCTCAGCAGACTTGGCAGTGTCTACTGATAGCCGTGTCCTCTTTGGCTTTAACATTTCTATTATCTTTCTAGTATCAGCAGTCTTTCTCATTTCTACTGTCTTCTCTGGTGCAACAGGTTGCACATCACTTCTAGCATTAGTTCTTTGTTCTTGCTCACCATCACTTTCTACCTCTTGTACCTCATCATCATCATCTAAGCCTGGGATAGGAGTATTAATCTTTGGCTTAAATCTGGCCTTGTTGATGTTTGAAGGAGCAACATCAGCAATCTTTAAATGATTCAACAGGGCCTGAACCATTAACTCCAAAGATTTTGTCTTGATGAAGAAACATGAACCCATATATCCAGCAGGTTTCTTCTCTCTCAATCTCTTTCTTATGGTTTCTCTTGCATCTGTCATAATCCTTTTCATCTATTGAACAAAGAAACCAGCCCAATCAAACTTCATACTCCTTGAGATGATTAACATAAAGTCTATTTTGGGTCCGGATAATGTATCAAGACTTCCAACAAACCCTAAAATATTCTTAGTAATAAGTTTGCTCAGCAGGTTATACTCAAAAGAAATGTTCTTTACATTTATATTCAAGGCTATTTGTGCATCTGGGTTAGTTCTGATAGATTCAACAAAAGCTAGCCTTGCTAACCCCATTGATTCTGGATTTGTAGGGGCTCCATTCCCTGGACCACTTCAATCTCCTGACCATTTACAGTTGTGTTAAATGCCTGAGTACCATCTCTAACCACCATATTTATCTAGAAATCATAGACATTCCTATAAAAAATCTTCTTCAATCTGTGATTTAAAACATATTCCAATCCTTCAAATCTTCTGATTCTTCTTCCCAGATTGATAGCTAAATCGGTTGCATCAGTGTCAGTAACATAATCTCTAACACTTTGACTGGTTCCAAGATGAACATATATATCTACCATTGTTAAGTGTAAGGCTTGAGAATGATGAAGATGAAAACTCTGTAAATCGGTGTTCACACTTGTATATTTCGCAGAGAATGCAATTTGAATGTTTGCATATACATTCTGTGTATATTCTGTATATATAGGCATAAGTAGTGGGTGGGGATGTACAGTGCACGTACTGTACCATAAAAACATGATATAATTTGGAATAAATGTGATGCTGCCACGTGTCCCACTAACTGATCCCACTAGTGTAATAACCGTTATATATTGTAACAGCTGTAATAAAGGATAAGATTAATATCCATTTACTCTACTGTTGACTTTCATTGAAGTCTGACTTTATCAGCAACGAATCATTCAGCAGAATGAGTCTGTTGGTCCCTTGAAAAGGCTTTGGTTAAGTTTAGAGGGGGGGGGTGAATAAACTTAACACTTAAAACTTTGGAGTTAACAAATTCTGCAACTTCAAGATCACGATACTTCAGAGAGTCTGCTGAGACTTCGATGAGTTCACGATAAACAAGAGTCATCGATAGTTGAGTTTGCTGAATTTGTGCAGCGGAATTAAATCAAAATTAAGCCTTAATACTTGTTGTTAAATATGATACTAAGTATTAGATACTCAGTAGTGCAAGTGTGTGATTTCGTTTGCTAGATTCAGAGAGTTGATGTACAAAATAAACTAAGTGCGAAATTAAATGTCAAAAGTAAGTAGGCAGATTTTATAGTGGTTCCAGGTGGCGTAATCCTGTCAGTCCACTCTTCTCCTGTGATGTTGGAGGAAATTCACTAGAGATCTTTGATGTAGCTGTTACAAAGATTCCTAAGTTGTTTGTCCTTCACCAATAACTATGGCTTCACAAACTGGCCGGGAACAGTAGGGATTGTCGCCTCCCGAGTCTTCCACTGGTCCTTGAAGGGTAGGATTGCCTCTTCACCACTCCACCACAAACAACGATCTTTCACACCTAACAGATGCTTCACTGCCTTGACAGAAGTTCTTTATAAAGTAAAGATTGAATCAAATAAATGATTCAGTTGCAGCAGCTTGATTAGGATGAGGTAATCAGCAGCTTGCAGGCTTCAAGTGTGTATGCTTGATATAGCTTGAATGTAGAATACACTTGAAGTAAATCACTGGATCAGTAGCTTTATGCTCAGTAAGTTCAGAGGGTGTTTTTCAAGTCCAAAATATCTCTTAAAGTTTAATCCAAAATTCATCATCTTTTTCTGAGTTGAAAGTTCTCTATTTATAGGCGTGAATGCATGTGACTTGTATTTGAAATTCAAATGTGACCGCTTCTTTGTTTTGTCCCATCCGATTTGCATTTTGTCACTATTCATAGGATCGACAATCGCTCGAATTCCTTTTTGACATCGGGCAAATCATCCACCCTTTGACTTGTATCCAATGGATAAAAATATAAATCATCCCAACGCCTTTTTAATCTCACTTTTTGATTTCCTTGATAAGTCAGAGGTAGTTGGCTGTCCTTATCCATGTAATCTTCCAATATAATCTTGATTTAATCGAGGTATTATATCAGCAGGATCATCGATCTGTTTGAAGTACCTATCGATCTATTTGAAAAGACAATTTGTTTGTGTATAATATGTAATGCAGCTGATTTCTTTTATCTAACTTTTATTTGTGAAGTTAGATTACACCATTTTAATTATAACCAAGTTCCAAACATCATCCAACTTATGGAACTTAGACCTTCTACACAAGGTATATGTAATCAGTTTAGGTCATCACAGACTTACCTAAATTCTGATTCCATATCCTTGACTTTAAATACTAAGTTTGATCCCTTAGCCTTCATTTATCGAGTTTGAACCCTCACCTTCGCCTTGATCTTCAAAGAGGTTCAAGACTAGTCTAGTGACCTATCTACCCTATCGACCTAAACCAATCTGGCACGATATCAACCAAAGAAATTTTTACAAAGGCTTGTTTGATCAAACCTATTTATGAATCAAACTCTAATAAACCTATACATTTGATCTAGACATCTTTTTGCCTTTTTTACTATAACAAATTAGTATGACACTCATCATCAAAACATAGAAATAAGTCCAACAATTTCCCTTTTGGTGATGATGCCACTACCCTCACCTAATCAAAGAAAGCAAAAAGATTAAGACAAAAATAGAACAAGTACTCATCTTTCATTAAATTCATTTGTTCAAAGCTATTACAAACTAGATACAAAGAAAGATAAAGTAATGTGAGTATGCTGATCTATTGTCTCTTTTCTCTTTCTTGTCTAGCCTTCTCAGCTTGCTCTTGATAGGCTCGATCTGTTTCTATCATATCCTCATCCATTCATTTTCAATCGTTGTAAAATCAATGTAGGGATTAACTTGTTTCCACCAGGTTCAAGCTTCAGCAGATAAGGTTTATCTCGATTCACTCAAAACCAAACTTCATATACTGCTTCTTTAAACTCTTCAAGTGAACCCTTTGCTTTTGTGATAGGCAAGTTCCTATCACCTCCGCCACTTCTTCCACTTCTTCCACCTCTGTTGCTTGCCCTTAGGCTTTAACCCTTGCTTCCCAAAATTTCAATCCCAAGAAAGAGTCTAGTCCTTCATGAAACCCTTTGTTTTTATAAGGTTTCTCCGTTTTGTAATACTCTTTCTTGTATTGTCTAAGAAGATCATCAAGAAGTTGAACTCGCCAGTGCGAGTGTTGCCTAAAAGCATTAGTATCATCTTGCCATCTCTTCACGTGCAAAAAGTCTTGCAACTCTCCTTTGTCAGCAAATGATTGGCCCTCTTCCCCTTAGTGACAACATCAACAAAACGGGATAGGAGGCCATGAATACCTCTCCCGTGAGATTACCACTGCTCAATTGATTTTCTATAGTTCCAGCTTCTTGTATCAATTGAAGTAATCCTTGATTGCAAGGTCTCCTCCAAATCGGGTGATCCTTTCAAGAAGTTTGGGATCGTGCACAAGAGTTGTTGTGCAAAGAGCGAGGCTCTCGATGAGTTCAAAGTGTTGCGGCAAGGTTGTCAAGTTTCGATGGATAGAAATAAGTTGATCTTTCGTAAATTTATCTTTTGCAATATTTCCAACCTTGATGCCCTCACATCTAGTATCGATCATTCACAAAGATTTTGAGTAGATGTGAAGTTTGAAGCAACCGTGGCGCTTGATTGTCTGCTTTCATTTACCATCTTCATCGATTCTTCAAATCTTTCTTCCTGCCTCATCTGGCTTGTGTCCTTAATCATTGCATATCATGCCTTACAAGTCCTTAACTCATTTAACACTTCAACTGGTACTTCACTGTCATCCTTCCACCAAAGGCTTCATCAAGAGCTCTCTCCACATTGTATTGTGGCCTCTGATTGCTCACAACCATTGCCCAACTCCTATCTAGACCAGCAGGGTTAGGTCCTTCATATTCCTCCAGAATAGGATCAATGGCAGGTTCCTCAAAAATAGGGACAAATGCCTGAGGGGGATTAACATCAATATTTTCTTCTTCAGCATCTCAAATTCCTCATCATCAAGTCAAAGTCCAAAGAAATGCTCATCCTCATTAACAGCAGTCTGCTGACCATCTTTCCCTTCAGTGGTCTTGCCTCCAGTAGGCTCCACTACAGCAGCCTCATTAACAACAAGGGTTTCCTCCAAACCCAAATCAGGTTCCAACCTCTGTCCAGGTGCTGTTTGAGACTCAGCAGCCTGTACCTCCTGTTCCAACCTTTGTCCAGTCTTTGTTTGTAGCCCAAAGAACTGCACTCTCCTCTTCAATTCTCTCGTGGATTGAATATAGCCTCATTATCCACTTGGAATCCTTCTGTATGACCAATCTTGTGCAGGATGATGGCAGATTTAGTAAGAATGCCCTCAAAGTCAAATCCATCTTGATATTCAATGGATTCTTCTGAGCTGGCACTAGGTTCCTTGAAATCAGTAACCTTTTCTCCATCTACATCCTCACTCAGTTTAGTTATAGTTTGTGCAGTAGGCTCTACAACATGGAATATAGAAGATTCATCAGCTAGCCTACCAGCACTCAGATTGATTCCTTCATTGATCAATGCTTCCAGATCATCCATGGTGAGATCCTGTAGATCCTCATCCATCTCTCCAATCTGCTTGCCTCGGCCAGACTTACCAGTCTCAGTGGGTTCTGCTTCTATAATATCAGTGGCTTCTTGACCAAAGGGCTTCTTGCTTGTTGTTTCTCTAGCCACTCCACTTGGTCTCCCCAGAAACATAGGGGTATCATCATCGAATCATGAGTCACTGCATGCAGTGTGAACTTTGGATCTCTCGAACATAATAGCTCCACTTTTCTTCCCTTCATCCAAAAGATCCATCACTGGATTGCGTTAAGCTAGTGTCTTTCAAATCCAACAGTCATCCACACCTAGCTCGCTCAAATGCCCATTCTTCAAATCCACTCATTGGATCAAGAATGGTTTTCTGTTTTTGTAAAATCCAAACTTCCACTCGAAAGTAGTTTTGCACCTTTTTGAAGTTAGGATCTACTTTGCCCTTTTTAGATGCCTTCTCATATGGCATAGATGGCTTTCTAATGGCGGTTTCAAAGACTTGTTGACCTCCAAAAGCTTCCACAAGTAAGTTCATGGTTTCTTCAATAGATGTTTGAAAGTCAAGAGGTTCTTTGAGGTTGTACATTTATGCCTACTACTTCCATCTGTACCACACTTGGTTCCCCCTGACTTACATGCTCATCAGCAGGGTTAGCAGCAGACTGCTCTTCCTCCTGAGTTCTTGCCACACTTGCAGGGTCTTCAACCAAGTCTTCAATTACCTCTTCAACTACCACAAAGAGTTCAGTTCGGTGGTTTGTCAGGTTCCTCAAGAGATACTACAAAGAGCTCTGGGTCAAGAGATCTGTCAGATATCTTCAACAGATTGCTCAACAACAACCTGTCCATCATCAGTAGACTTGACTACCTCTTCAGGTGAGGAGTCAGTAATCTCCACAGGCCTGATTATGGTCAAGGGCTCCGCCTCAACAACCTCTTCTTCCTCTTCTACTGATGCTTCCTCTTGGATTCTTTGAGCCTCCAAGTTTTTGAGTTCTTTCCCTTTTCCATGTTTATGTTTATGGACAATCTCTTTTCTCCTCTTGGAAATGGGTTCATCAACCTTTTCAGTCACAGTAGACTTCCTCTTTCTACTGGCTTCTTTCTGTTGTTCCCTCAAGATTTCAACAACAGTTTTTCTTGCAGCAGCAGCAGGGTCAGTAACCTCCACTTGACCCTCAGCAGACTCAGCAGTCTGTGATGTTTGCTTTCTTGTTTTCTTTGAAGGCTTTGAAACTTCAGTTATTTTCTTTGTATCTCCACCCTTTCTTTTCTCAGTAGCTTTCTTGGGTGCAGCAGGTTTAATAGATATCTTTTTAGATTGCTTGACCTGCTCACCTCCAGGATCACCATCATCTCCATCATTATCATCATCAGCAGCCTCTCCAGCAATCTCTTCATCATCATCTAGACCGGGAATAGCATAATCAATTTCCTTCTTGTATCTAGTCTGATTGATCTTTTCAGATGCTACATCAGGGATTTGCAGATGATTCAGCAGGGTGTTGAGAGGATTTTGCATCATTTAAACAAAAGAAAATTTATAAACCCTAACTTAGATGCAAAACTAACTCCTAACCGCCAAACACCGGGTAGTTGATAGTATAAGCGAGATAAGTAAGGGCTCGATCCACAGGAATTGGGTCACATTGAAATCTAATTTCATTAACTCTCTCAATTGTCACTACTAATTATTACTAAACCTAAACTAAAGAGGAGAATAAACTCGACAGAGGATTATTAGTCCAAAGCCGTGAAGGATAAAACGATAAAAAACGAAATAAAACTACTAACTATGAAATAAATAAACGAAGATGATCATGGTGGATAAACAGTTGAACAAACAAAATCATCCTATCCAACAAATCCTCTATCTCCTCTCTAAGATTATCTCATGATGATTAACTAAAGATGTGGTTCACCTCACAAAGGTATGAATCCTACTTTAGTAGTAATTACCCATCAATCTCATCATCTTTCGATCTATAGAGATTAACGATACAAAACGAGGTGTAAGATCTTTCAATCTAATAACCTAGATAATCAACCTATCAATTTTCGTTATGTCAAGGTTAAAAATCACATCTTTTCTATGGTGATCTACGGTTTAACATGACTCTCATCAAATTAAACATCAACAAGCAACGATCTTTCGATATGCATTGCAATGACAAATAAACATAGAAAAGATACACCTTTAGATAAAGATCATACAAACAAACTTAGATTAAAGAATAGAAAAACTCGATGAAAAGGGTTCAAAAGCTTGAACATGCTCATTTCAAAAATCAGCAAAACAAGAATAAAAAGAGAAGAAATTAAAGCACCTAATCTAACCGGATCACCCGAGCACAAGGCTCGGGTGACCGCCTTGAAAGCTCCTAAAAAGACTCATGGGCTGCTCTGAGTGTTTTCGATGTAAAATGTCGAATAATGAATAATTCATGAGGCTTGGGATCTGCTAGTATTTATAAAAATCGAGGCGAGCACTCAACGCCGCCCAAAGACTTGGAACGCTGGTTCTATACTGAACGCCGCCTCCATGCTTCTTCCGAGCTCTCGATTGATTTCCAAGCCTTGAACGCCGGTTTGATATTCAGGACGCCTGCTCAACCTTCGAACGCCCGCTTGGAGTCTTCAAACGCCGCTTTAAGCTTAATCCGATTCTCGCTTCTTTTATTTGATCTTATCTCTAACAACCCATCCTTATCCTCTTGTAACAAACCTTATCTCTTGGATATTCTAGATGATTCATGACTTGCTCTCCTTGATCTTATCCTTTTGCCACTTGTCCATTCCAATCTTGAACACTTGTAGGCTCTAATTAATCAATGAATAATACCAAAATGTAATATAATTCCAAAATAATAATAAATCATCATTTAAGCACTAAATTTGATACATTTTGAAATTAACTCATTAAAAATATCATTTACTCAATATTTCAATATAAAGCTTGATTTCTATGAAAATCATAAGAATATGGGGAAAATTGATATAAAATATATCGTTAAAAATCGTATAATTTGACCCTGAACAACTCCCCCATACTTAGCTTTTTGCTCGTCCCGAGCAAAACAAAACAAAAACATACTATCAAGAATCCACATAACCTCGACACTAGATGTAGTCGTGCTCACGACAAGCTAGTATTCAAAGAAATCGAAGTCACTCGGTGATTGTGTGTGCGAACCTACTAAACTTCCACCGATCCTCTCTTGATGTATTAAATCAAGCACTAACATCATCCGGTTAAATAAACGAAAGTTTCATTCTCATTCTGACAAAGACTTACCCTACAAAAATTACTTGTCAAGAATAAAGTAACTAACTCACATTTAAATTCTTTTACTTGGTGTCAAGAAAATACCTTTCGTGTCTCTACTGGTTTAGATCAACTCGACTCGAGTTCTAAAAACACAAACTTCTCGCGTCTCAAAAGTATAACACTCTCCCTACTTTGTAGGCGGCAACACCCCGAGATCACTCAAACCCGTCTTGTCCAAGGTAAACCACACTCCCCAATTGGGGCAGATCCAAATGGACTCGAGGTGAAATTTATCATATATATATATAAGATATTATATTCTCGCCCAAACTCTTTGGAAACTCTTGATCGTGTATCTTTTCTAACACATTCAAGACTTTTAAGGTTCTCAAGAACACTAAGGTACTTGAGATTCTAACTGTGAGTATAGTACTAATTCTTAACTTTCATCAATGCTAAATAAGTGTTATCTCAGATCGAGAGTTGGCTATCCTTTAACTAACCGGAGACTATTTTATATCCGGTTCTTCATCTAATAGGTTCGTGAAATGAAATTCAAGTGAGTGTCGATCTACTAAATCTATTCTTAGAACATGACACGACTCATCAAAACAACTAAAGGTGCCGATTATAAAACTAGCATGCAAGTGAAATGACATTACTCGGGACAAAAACAAAAATTTTGAAAAATTTAGCATTTTTCATAGAAATATGACTAATATGGCAAAAGAATGTAGATACTAATCCCTTCCCCACACTTAGATTGCAACTTGTCCTCAAGTTGTACAGAAATAAAAAGTTTAGAACTTAGTGATTGTATTTCCAAGTCGGCAGTGGGAAAGAACCCTCAAGAACCAAAATTGCTTGACTATCCTTGGAAATGTGGAGCATCACAGATCCAAGTAAGCTTGAATAGATCAAGAGACTTGTGGAGCATCACAGAATACTCGACATCGACGTGAAAGCGCACAACAAATATATCAAAAGTGTCCTGCATACTTGATCAAGCAAAAGAGTCTACGGGAAAAAAGAATTATACATTGAAAACACAAGGAGAATAAATCATGTAGATGTTTCAGATTAAGCTCGATAAGGATGGAACATATACATGGACATTGCAAAATAGTAGGCTAGGTGCAACTACATTACAATGCAAACTACATGACATGTAATCCTAATAAAAGAAAACGCAAACAGTTTCAGCCGAAAGCGGGTTGTGAAGACAACCCTACAAAGGACTACGGCCCTTAAAGAAAAGAAAACAATGCAATTAGATGACATGCAACTAAATGATATGCACAAATAAAAGAAAATAAAAGAAAGAGAACTAGCCCCTTAATTTGCAACATGACATGTATAAAATAAACGTCTACCAAATAATGACAGGTTACGATAAACGACAGTGCTGTCCATTACAATGCAGTGTAGACGCGCCTTAAGACTCATCAAAAGTGATAGCATTATGGAAAACCAACAGCTAGCTATACTAAACAGATATAACTCATAAGACGCGATGGTAGCATACGGAAAACCGACAGTAGCTACCCATATGAGTTACAAAATAACAAGAAAGCACATAAGTCTCAAAGCTTAAAAGATTCATCACAGCGGTATGTAGCATACGGAAACCGACATTAGCTACTAAAAAACAATAAGACCAGTTATAGCTTACGAGAACCGACAGTCACTATAACTTGCATAGATGAATCAAGTATAAGAGATAAGATCAATTATTTAACATGGATTCGTAGATGGAAAGATATGAATATGCAAGTTCAGAACATCTACGTAAAAATAAAAAGCCACAGAAGCTAGTATAAAATTATCCATGTCAAACAAAAGCATTAAAAATCAGATCAAGGAAAATTCAGAACCTGAACTGCATTCCTTCAGACCGGACGGGCGTTCCACAGTCAGACGGGCGTTCAACTGAAAATTTTTGCACTGAACGGGCGTTTCAGAACTCAACCGGGCGTTCCACCTGTAGATTATAACCTGGACGGGCGTTCACTTACCTTGAACGCTCGTCCCACACCAGATATGCAATGATATGCAGAAAATAACAAAGAAGTCCCAAAACTCTAAACATACATCATATATCACAAAGACCGCAACCCCATCAAATTAGCACGAGAGGTTAGATTACACCTAAACATATAATTCACGTTTCATAAATTGAGTAAAAAAACTTTTTGCACCTTCTTAACCCAACGGTCATCGAAACATGGCAAAAATAAAAACTCTCAATTTATTAAACGCTACTTTTATTGAAAACAGTAAATTGTAACAAAATCGAAGAATTAATTCAAGTAGATTCAACAAAACACCGATTCCCCGGCAACGGCGCCACTTTTGTTGAGAGGATTTTGCATCATTTAAACAAAAGAAAATTTATAAACCCTAACTTAGATGCAAAACTAACTCCTAACCGGCCAAACACCGGGTAGTTGATAGTATAGCGAGATAAGTAAGGGGTCGATCCACAGGGAATTGGGCTGTTGAAATCTAATTTCATTAACTCTCTCAATTGTCACTACTAATTATTACTAAACCTAAACTAAAGAGGAGAATAAACTGGACAGAGGATTATTAGTCCAAAGCCAGGAAGGATAAAAACGATAAAAACGAAATAAAACTACTAACTATGAAATAAATAAACGAAGATGATCATGGTGGATAAACAGTTGAACAAACAAAATCATCCTATCCAACAAATCCCTCTATCTCCTCTCTAAGATTATCTCATGATGATTAACTAAAGATGTGGTTCACCTCACAAAGGTATGAATCCTACTTTCGTAGTAATTCGCCCATCAATCTCATCATCTTTCGATCTATAGAGATTAACGCATACAAAACGAGGTGTAAGATCTTTCAATCTAATAACCTAGATAATCAACCTATCAACTTTCGTTATGTCAAGGTTAAAAATCACATCTTTTCTATGGTGATCTACGGTTTAACATGACTCTCATCAAATTAAACATCAACAAGCAACGATCTTTCGATATGCATTGCAATGACAAATAAACATAGAAAAGATACACCTTTAGATAAAGATCATACAAACAAACTTAGATTAAAGAATAGAAAAACCTGATGAAAAGGGTTCAAAAGCTTGAACATGCTCAAATTTCAAAAATCAGCAAAACAGTAACAAAAAGAGAAGAAATTAAAGCACCTAATCTAACCCGGATCACCCGAGCACAAGGCTCGGGTGACCGGCCTTGAAAGCTCCCAGAAAAGACTGCGGCTGCTCTGAGTGTTTTCTGATGTAAAATGTCGAATAATGAATAATTCATGAGGCTTGGGATCTGCTAGTATTTATAGGAAATCAGAGGCAGGCACTCTGAACGCCAGTTCCAGCACTTGGAACGCTGGTTCTATACTGGAACGCCAGTTCCATGCTTCTTCTGAGCTCTCAGTATTGATTTCCAAGCCTTGAACGCCGGTTTGATATTCAGGACGCCCGTTCAACCTTCTGAACGCCCGTTTGGAGTCTTCAAACGCCAGTTTAAGCTGAATCCGATTCCTGCTTCTTTTATTTGATCTTATCTCTAACAACCCATCCTTATCCTCTTGTAACAAACCTTATCTCTTGGATATTCTAGATGATTCATGACTTGCTCTCCTTGATCTTATCCTTTTGCCACTTGTCCATTCCAATCTTGAACACTTGTAGGCTCCTAATTAATCAATGAATAATACCAAAATGTAATATAATTCCAAAATAATAATAAATCATCATTTAAGCACTAAATTTGATACATTTTGAAATTAACTCATTAAAAATATCATTTACTCAATATTTCAATATAAAGCTTGATTTCTATGAAAATCATAAGAATATGGGGAAAATTGATATAAAATATATCGTTAAAAATCGTATAATTTGACCCTGAACACAGGGTCTGAACCAACAATCCTAAGGGCAGGGCCTTGGACTTTCTCTTTCCCTCTTTGTCTTCCTTGAAGACCTTCTTCATATAATGGATGAAGTATCTAGCCCAATCAAACTTTATGCTCCTGCAGATGATAATCATCAACTCTATCTTGGGCCCTCGATAGAGTATCCATACTTCCAACTAGTCCCAAAGATGTTTTTAGCAATCGCTTGCTCACAGATCGTATTCACTTCCAATAAGTTTGCAGTTGATGCCTGGAACGGATTTGGTGGCTGCATTTGTTTTAATCTGATCAACAAACGCCATTTTGTCCAATCCTATTGCTTCAGGATTGACTGAGCCATCCACCACTTCAACAAATCCAAAAACTTCTCTCAGCAGACTGGGGGAAACTTCAATTTCTTGCCCATTCACGCGATTTTAAATGCTTGATTCCTTCCTCAGATCTGAATATTTCTCCGTAAACCCGAAACATTTGTATAAGAAATTGTTTCAGTCTTATATTTAACACATTCTCCGCACCAAAGATACCTTCTTATTCTTCGACCAATGTTAATGGCTAGTTCGATTCTGTTTGCATCTTCAACAAAACCTCTAACACTTTGGCTTGATTCAATTTGAACATCAGCCTTTTTCCGCCATTTGTAAGAGAAGAATTAGATGAAGAAGATTGATTCTCAAATCATGTTCACACAAAGGTAAAAATCGCAGATGATAAAGCGATTTTGCAAGTAGAGAATCTGGCGTATGATAGCCTGAATATATAGACAGTGGGTGGTTGAAACTGTCAGTGCACGTACATCCATGTCAACCATGATTAATCTGAATAAATGCTGGCTTGACACGTGTTCCATAACGTATGATAACCGTTAGATCGTGTTAACTGCGGTTATAAAGGATAAAATAAATATCCCGCCAATATGCTTTTTGACTTTAATAACTTTGACTGAGTAACGCTCCATCCAAAGAGGTGATCCTCAAGAGGTGGGCTCGGCAGATCTGGCGATAAATAGGCTTCAAAGACTGCGACATAAGTACTCTGCTGACCCTTGTTTTCTTCTTGTTTTGTTCAATTGATAATACAAGATGAAGTTTAATACCAATGACTGATCTGTCAAGTGAGCTCACCAAAAATGACAAAGACCAATCCCCTTGGCAACCTCATTTGCTCAATTGTCCAAACATAAGTACATGGAATTGTTGAAACCAATGACTAATCTGCTAAGTGAGCTCACCCAACATAGCAAAGACTAATCCCTTGGTGAATTCCAAAGACATTGTTTGAATGTCACCAACTTTTATAATTCCAAGTTCAAATCCTTAGTTTAGCAAATCTTTCACTATCAAGTGGTTTAGTAAAAATATCAGCAAGTTGATCTTCAGTAGGGATGTATAGAACCACCACATCTTTCTTTTCAACATGATCTCTTATAAAATGATGTCTCACATCAATGTGCTTGGTTCTTGAGTGCAAAACAGGATTTTCTCGTGATTGCAATTGCACTTGTGTTATCACACATAATTGGAATTTCCTTTTCTTCAATTCCATAATCCCTTAATTGTTGTCTTAGCCAAAGTACTTGTGCACGGCAACTTCCAAAGAAGAATGTATTCAACTTTTCAGTGAGTGGAAGTTGATATAGAATTGCTTTCTTGCTAAACCAGAAACCAGTCTATTTCCCATCAACCGACGGTGTTCTCGAGGTGCTTTTTCTATCAATCTTGCATCCAAAGATAATCGTAATCTGAGTAGGATATAACTTTGAAGCTTCCTTCCTTAGAGTACCATATCCCTACTCCCAAAGTTTCTTTTAAGTACTTGAGAACTCTTTTGATCGCACTCTAAATGACTTTCTTTAGGTTTAGATTGAAATCTTGCACAAACACCTACAACGAAAGGATATATCAGTCTGCTGGCAATTAGGTACATCAGACCGCCTATCATCCTTCTGTATAAGGTCCGATCAACATCTTTGCCTTCTTTATCTTCATCCATCCTCGATATTTGTACTCATAGGAGTTGAATTCTTAGTCTTGCTTTTCCATACCAAACTTCTACAAAGAACTCCTTGGTGTACTTGGTTTGATGAATGAAGATTCCATCTTTCATCTGTTTAACTTGCAATCCCAAAATGTAGTTCATTTCTCCCATCATACTCATTTGGAATTTACTCTTCATTAGATTTGTAAACTTTTCACAAAGTAAATCATTTTCAGAACCAAATATTATGTCATCCACATAAATATGTACCAAATAGGAGTCATCCCTTCACTGATTCTGAAAAGTGTCTTGTCAATGGTGCCTTTTGTGAATCCATTGTCCACCAAGAATTGAGATAGAGTCTCATGCCAAGCTCTTGGTGCTTGTTTTAATCCATAAAGTGCTTTGTTGAGTCTATACACTTTATCTTCTTGATCTTTAACTTCAAATCCAGGAGGTTGCTGTACATACACTTCCTCCTCTAAAATGCCATTCAAAAATGCACTTTTGACATCCATTTGATATACCTTGAAGTTCTTATATGCAGCATGTGCCAAGAATAATCTGATAGCTTCCAATCTTGCAACAGGTGCATAAGTTTCATCAAAATCTATTCCTTCAGCTTGAGAATAGCCTTTTGCAACTAGTCTGGCCTTATTCCTCACAATGGTACCAGATTCATCAAGTTTATTTCTGTATACCCACTTAATACCAATGATATTTGCATGAATTGGCCTATCAACTAGTGTCCAAACTTGATTTCTTTCAAATTCATTCAATTCCTCTTGCATAGCAATTATCCAGTCTGGATCTGAAATTGCTTCTTCAACAACTTTTGGTTCCATTTGAGATAGAAAGCAAGTAAACATAGCTTACAGTTGTCTTCTAGTCCTCACACCTTGTTGTACATTGCCAATAACTTGTTCAGCAGGGTGATTCCTTAACCATTGTGGATTTTGGTTATTTTGATTAACAGGAACCTCATCTTCAGTAGGGTCTACTGTAGCTTCTTCTACAGGGGGGTCAGCAGATCCTTGAACTGCTTCAGTTGTTGCATCAGTAACATTATCAACAGGGGTGTTCAAAGAGGGCGATGTCGAAACTTTTAAGTCATTGAATCTTTCCAAAACTTCAACACAATCTGGATCAGTGACTTGTTGATTCTCAGCAAGTTCACAATCTTTATCTTCCATACCAGTAAACTTAGGTTCATCAAACACAACATGAATTGTTTCTTCATGTTTCAGTGACCTCTTGTTCAATACCCTGAATGCTTTGCTGACTGAAGAATATCCCAAGAAAATTCCTTCATCTGATTTTGGTTGGAATGTTTTCAAATGTACCTTATGATTTAGAATAAAACATTTGCTTCCAAATGGATGGAAATAGGATATGTTAGGTTTCCTTCCATTCCAAACCTCATAAGGTGTCTTCAAGAGACTTCTTGTTTCTCGATGTTCTGCTTTGTGTATAGCATGTTGTATTTATCGCTTCGCCCAATATCTTTCGTAGCAATGCTTCACAAATCATTGTTCTTCCCGCTTCCTTTAAAGTTCTGCTTTCTTCTTTCAAAGAACCCTTTTGCTTTGAGGTGTACCAATAGCGACAAGTTGATGTAGTACACCATTCTGCTTCACAATATTCTCTTATAACTTTGTTGAGAAATTCAAGACTCGATCCGATCTTATCTTTATTACTGTTAAACTTTTCTCATTT
Source organism: Gentiana macrophylla (assembly GCA_026214975.1). Taxonomy (NCBI): domain Eukaryota; kingdom Viridiplantae; phylum Streptophyta; class Magnoliopsida; order Gentianales; family Gentianaceae; genus Gentiana; species Gentiana macrophylla. Next base: position 48,077,153 of record CM047810.1, on the reverse strand, counting down.
TGTAATCTCTTCAAAAGATTAGGCATGCTTTGAAGTGTTTCACTTTTCTTGTTCATAAATATCACCCAAGTGTACCTTGAATAATCATCCACAACCACTAAAGTGTACTTCTTTCCTGTACACTTGTTGGAGTTATTGATCCAAAAGATCCATATGCATCACTCCAACACTCTATTAGTTGATTGTTTGGTCTTTGATTTGAAACTTGACTTTATCTCATTTACCTGTGCGACATGCATCACATATAGCATCCTTCTTGAATGTGATCTCGTAAACCAACCACCGACTTCTTCTTTACCAACTGATTAATATCATCAAAGTTTAAGTGATTCAACTTTTTGTGCCATAACCAATTGAGTTCTGATTTGGTATGCACAATCAGCAGTGTTTCGAATCTGCGATGACCAATCAACAACATACATATTCTCGTTGTCTTCTACCGCAAGTACAACTTGATCACCTCTTTCACCAATGACAATACAGCTTGTTTTTGTCAAAAGTGACTTTATAACCCTTGTCACGAATTGTCCAAAGGCTCGGCAAGTTGTAGTCCAGTCCTTCCACATATGCAACATTCTTGATTGTAAGTCCATTCCTCACAAGTGTGCCATATCCTCTTGTATATCCAGGTGTATTCTTGTTGCCAAAATTCACCCTTGGACCATCTTTTGCCACAAAGTTTGACAGACAGTTCTTATTCTTTGTCATGTTTCTGGAACATCCACTGTCAAAGTACCAGACACCCTACAAAACAAAGTTAATGCATTTTAGGTACCCAAACCTGTTTGGGTCTATAGTGGTCAGTGGCAAGCATGACCCTTGGTATGTTTCCATAAGGTCTTCTCCTGAATGTGTCATACTTTGGTTCATACATGTATTCCACACATCCATAAGTTCTAACAGTAGGTTGTGTAGGAATCATATATGTTTCTGTCCTTTTGGTTTATAATGCTGTTTAAAGTGATTCTTGATGTTAGAAGCATTAGTATAACCATTTGTTTGTCAGTCTGTTAGAAATGTACTGTAATAATATGAGTCTGTTGAGGTCCCTGCTGAGGCCTTTTATAAGTCCTCTGCTGAGTCCTTTGCTGATTCCATTGCTTAGGTTTTACCCTAGCAGCTTGGTTATACTTACTGTTTCTAGCAATAGATGCAGAAATATTCCAATCATCATCAGTGGGGAACAATCTACCTTTCCCCCTGAGATAAGTATCTCTTAAATGATTAACATTTTTGGGTTTAGGATTCTTATCCTTGGAATATTTCTGTTTCTAACCCTTCTGTGGTTCAGCAGACTTGGTAGCATGTCTGCTATCAGCAGGCTTAGAAGGCACAAAGATCATATTTTTAGATTTACTCTTTTTATTAGGAGTCATTGACTTCTTTGACTTCTCGATTTTGCTTCCTTGAAGCATTCTCATTGATTTTTACTTGCCTCAAAGAACTTTCTTGGGAGTTGGGTCTAGTGCAGGTACAAACTTAGGACCAATTCTGGTACTAGGTTCAGTGACCTTACTGGATCCACTCTTGTTAGATTGCTGAGTTCCAAATCCAAGCCCTGTTCTATCACCATAAGGCTTTCCAGATTTGTATGCGCAGAGAGGAACCAGATGGTTCAAATGATTCGAGGTCAGCTGGATGATCAAAGAGCTTACACCGATTCTCGTCCAACATCTTTTCCTTACATTTGAGAACCCTTAATTCAAATTTTTCAATCTTCCAACTTCTAACTCAAGAGCTTCTTTTTCACCTCCTTCACAATCTCATAACCAGATTGTATTATCCTCGATTGATTAAGGATGGCATCCAAAGTCTCATTATTGTCGAATTTCTAGGATTTGAACCACAAGTTGATTCACAATCACTTCCAAAGCAGAGTATTGATGGATACAGATGTGTATACCTCCTCGCCATCCATATTGGCCATCAAAGCATAATCTTCCATATCGAAAACCAATGCTTTGTGTCATCCGATTCATTTCCTTTTTTCGATTCCACTTCATACCCTCGATTCATCTTCAAGAACCATAGCCTTCTTGCCATGTCTTCTTTGTTGACTCTTGGTCTTGATGAGTCCGACAATCAGTCTAAAATGTCCAGCTTCTTGCAATTGAAGCAAAGATAATCAAGTTCCTTGCCTTGTTTTAACTCAGGGGCGATCAGTTTGAAGTGTCCTGGTTTCTTGCAATGAAAGCACAGATAGTCATTATCTTTCTTTGGTTCTTCTTTCCTTCTTTCAGTAGGCCTCTTTGTGAAATTTCTTGAAGGGGCCTTTCCAGTCTTCATCATCCTGATTTTCTTGCTCAAGAGGGCAATCTGCTCTTGCATTTCATCCAAAGAGATCATCTTGTCCTCCTGATGTTTCTTCTTGATGTGAAGCAGCCAATGCAATGGTCTTTGGCTCTTCCTTTTCAGTCTCAGGTACAAGCTTTTTGCTAAATTCATAAGCCTTGAGATCTGAAAACAATTTCAAGGTATCTTCTTCATGCAACTTTCTCATTTCTTCAATTGCAGTCACCTTCATTTTCCAAACATCTTTTGCAGGTAGAGCTTCCAAGATTTTGGTGTTTATTTCTTCTTTTGAATAACTTACACTCAGCAGAGTAAGTTCGTCCAGGATTGCATTGAATCTTGATTCCATTTGCTCAATGGTTCCATTTGGCAGCATCTTGAACTTTTGGAACCTTTTTCTGGACACACTGATTTTATTCTTCTTTATTGCATCAGTGCCTTCACATATCAAATGTATCTTGTCCCAAAGTTCCTTTGCAGTTTTGCAATCTTTAACCTTCATGTACATATTGCTATCCAGAGTTCTATAAATGATATCAATAGCAATGTTGTTGAGGTTTGCTCTTTTTCTGTCTTTTGCATTCCATTCTCTTTTTGGTTTAGGAATGTACTCGGTTGTATCACCCAATCGTTATTGCCTTGGTAATCTCCAAAGGGTCCATCGCTTAGTACATCTATCATCTCATCATGAGTTGCGAAGAAGGTAAGCCTTGCATTTGACGTTTATACTCATCAAATTTATCTAGAGAGAACATCAGCATTGTTCTAGCATAATGTGTGTTATCCATGATGCAAGTCTTTGAAAATCAGTAACTTGAAAGAAAGTTTTAAAGAATTTTCACAAGCACAACAAGTAGGATTCCTTCAGAACAGAAGCACTGCTCCGATACCAATTGTTGGTCCCTTGAAAAGGCTTTGGTTAAGTTTAGGGGGGGTGAATAAACTTAACACTTAAAACTTTGGAGTTAACAAATTCTGCAACTTCAAAGATCTGGCGATACTTGAGAGTCTGCTTGAGACTTCAGATAGCTCTTTGATAAACAGTAGTCTACTGATAGTTGAGTTTGCTGAATTTGTGCAGTGGAATTAATTCAAAATTAAGCCTTAATACTTGTTGTTAAATATGATACTAAGTATTAGATACTCAGTAGTGCAAGTGTGTGATTTCAGTTGCTAGATTCAGTAGGTTGATGTACAAAATAAACTAAGTGCGAAAATTAAATGTCAAAGTAAGTAGGCGATTTTATAGTGGTTCCAGTGGCGTAATCCTGTCACCCACTCTTCTCCTGTGATGTTGGAGGAAATTCACTAGAGATCTTTGATGTAGTCTGTTACAAAGATTCCTAAGTTGTTTGTCCTTCACCAATAACTATGGCTTCACAAACTCAAAATCGGGAACAGTAGGATTGTCGCTCCCGAGTCTTCCACTGGTCCTTGAAGGGTAGGATTGCCTCTTCACCACTCCACCACAAACAACATCTTTCACACTCCAACAGATGCTTCATTGTCTTCAAGCAGGTTCTTTATAAAGTAAAGATTGAATCAAATAAATGATTCGATTACAACAAAAATTGATTAGGATGAGGTAATCAAAGCAGCTTGCGTGGTTCAAGTGTGTATGCTTGATATAGCTTGAATGTAGAATACACTTGAAGTAAATCAACGGATCAAGAGCTTTATGCTCGAGAAGTTCAAATGAGGTGTTTTTCAAATTTCGTAAATATCTCCTAAAGTTTATCCAAAATTCATCATCTTTTTCTGAGTTGAAAGTTCTCTATTTATAGGCAGGAATACATGTGACTTGTATTTGAAATTCAAATGTGACCGCTCCTTGTTTTTGTCCCATCCGATTTGCATTCTGTCACTATTCATAGGATCGACACCGTCGAATTCCTTTTGACAAAGATCAAAATCATCCACCCTTTGACTTGTATCCAATGGATAAAAATATAAATCATCCCAACGTCTTTTTAATCTCAAATTTTGATTTCCTTGATAAGTCGAGGTAGTTGGTCTGTCCTTATCCATGTAATCTTCCAATATAATCTTGATTTAATCGAGGTATTATATCGCAGGATCATCGATCTGGCATGAAGTACCTATCGATCTCATTGAATGACAATTTGTCGTGTATAAAATGTAATGCAATGATTTCTTTTATCTAACTTTTATTTGTGAAGTTAGATTACACCATTTTAATTATAACCAAGTTCCAAACATCATCCAACTTATGGAACTTAGACCTTTCTACACAAGGTATATGTAATCGCTTTAGGTCATCACAGACTTACCTAAATTCTGATTCCATATCCTTGACTTTAAATACTAAGTTTGATCCCTTAGCCTTCATTTATCGAGTTTGAACCCTCACCCTTCGCCTTCGGTCTTTTTAGCGAGGTTCAAGACTAGTCTATCGACCTATCTACCCTACTTCGACTGGAACCATCACTGATGATATCAACCAAAGAGCCCTTTTACAGTGCTTGTTTGATCAAACCTATTTATGAATCAAAGTCTAATAAACCTATACATTTGATCTAGACATCTTTTTGCCTTTGCACTATAACAGCTAGTATGGCACTCATCATCAAAACATAGAAATAAGTCCAACAGAGTCTTTAGTAGGCTTGATCTTCAGCAGGGTCTCTTTGAAAATACTCTGCTGAAATTCTTCTATTGGTTCAGCAACCTGCTGATACAAAAATGCATAGCTGATCTTTATACAACATAGTTTTGTCCAACTGATAATACAAGAAGAAGTTTAATACCAATGACTGATCTGCCAAGTGAGCTCACCCAACAGGGCAAAGACCAATCCTCTTGGAAACTTCATTTGCTCAATTGTCCAAACTATATGAGTACTTAGGAATTATTGATACCAATGACTAATCTGCCAAGTGAGTGTACCCAGTAGGGCAAAGACTAGTCCCTTTGGTGAATTCCAGTACTCTGCTGACCATTAAAAATTCATTCAACCTTGATGATGCCAAGTCCAGTTCTTAATTTGGAAAACCTTTCACTATTCAAGGCTTTGGAAAGATGTCAGCAAGTTGATCTACAGTATGAATATAGAGAACCACCACATCTTTCTTTTCAATATGATCTCTTATAAAATGATGTCTTACATCAATGTGTTTGGTCCTTGAGTGCAAAACAAGATTTTCTGTGATTGCTATTGCACTTGTGTTATCACACATTATGGGAATTTCTCTTTCTTCAATTAATCCCTTAAGCTGTCTTAACCATAGTACTTGTGCACAACAGCTTCCAGCAGCAATGTATTCAGCTTCAGTAGTGGAAGTTGATATAGAGTTATGTTTCTTGCTAAACAAGGAAACAAGTCTATTTCCCATTAACTGACAAGTTTCTGTGGTGATTTTTCTATCAATCTTGCACCCAGCATAATCAGAATCTGAGTAGGATATAAGTTTGAAACTTCCATCTTTTGAATACCATATCCCTACTCCCAAAGTTTCTTTAAGATACTTGAGAATCCTTTTTACTGCAGCTAAGTGACTTTACTTAGGTTTCGATTGAAATCTTGCACACACACCTACTGCAAAAGATATATCAGGTCTGCTGGCTCTGAGGTACAGCAGACTTCCAATCATCCTTCTATATAAAGTCTGATCAACATCTTTACCATATTTATCTTCATCCAACCTGATGCTTGTTCCCATAGGAGTTTATACTTTGGTGCTATTTTCCATACCAAACTTCTTCAGCAGCTCCTTGGTGTACTTTGTTTGATGAATGAAGATTCCATCTTGCATTTTATTGACTTGTAATCCCAAGAAATAGTTTATTTCTCCCACCATACTCATTTTGGAACTTGCTTTTCATGAGATTGGCAAACTTTTCACACAGTACTTCATTTTCAGAACCAAAAATTATGTCATCCACATAAATTTGTACCAGTAGGGTGCTATATCCTTCATTGATTCTGAAAAGAGTCTTGTCAATGGTTCCTTTGGTAAAACCATTGTTCACCAAGAATTGAGATAAAGTCTCATACCATGCTCTTGGTGCTTGCTTTAGTCCATAAAGTGCTTTGTTGAGTTTATATACTTTATTTTCTTGATCTTTAACTTCAAAACCATGAGGTTGCTGATCATAAACCTCTTCTTCCAGAATTCCATTTAAAAATGCACTCTTGACATCCATCTGGTAAACCTTGAAGTTTTTATATGCAGCATATGCCAAAAATAGTCTTATAGCTTCCAATCATACAACTAAGGCATATGTCTCATCAAAATCTATTCATTCAGCTTGTGAATAGCCTTTTGCCAATAGTCTGGCCTTGTTTCTAACAATGGTACCAGATTCATCTAGTTTGTTTCTGTATACCCATTTAGTACCAATTATATTTGCATGATTAGGCCTTTCAAACTTGGTTTCTTTCAAACTCATTTAATTCTTGTTGCATAGCAATTATCCAATCAGGATCAGAAATTGCTTCTTCAACAAATTTAGGTTCCATTTGAGACAGAAAACAAGTAAACATTGCTTCTAGTTGTCTTATTGTCCTTACACCTTGCTGTACATCACCAATTATTTGATCAGCAGGGTGATCCTTTAACCATTGTAAATGTAGGTTTGCTTGATTTACAGGAACCTGATTTCAGTAAGGTCTGTTGTTGGTTCAGTAGGGGGGTTAGTAGATCCTTCAACTGCATCTGTTGTTGTATTAGTAGTGTTACCAGCAGGTTCTTCAGCAGGGGATTCTTCAATTCCAGAATCGAAGACTTTGAAATCACTCATCTTCTTTAGAACATCAACATATTTTGGATAAGTGACTTCTCGATTCACAGTAGGCTCTAAAAATTCTTCATCTTCCATTCCAGTGAACTTAAGTTCATCAGAAACAACATGTATTGATTCTTCATGTTTTAATGTCCTTTTGTTCAGCACTCTAAAAGCCTTGCTGACTGAAGAATATTCCAAAAAGATTCCCTCATCTGATTTTGGTTGGAAAGTCTTCAGTTGCTCCTTATGATTTAAGATAAAGCACTTACTCCCAAATGGATGAAAGTAGGATATGTTTGGCTTTCTTCCATTCCATATTTCATAAGGTGTCCTCAAAAGCTTTTTGTTCACTGAGGTTCTATTCTGTGTGTAGCATGCTGTATTGATCGCTTCAACCCAATATCTCTTAGGTAACAATGCTTCACATATCATAGTCCTCCTTGCTTCCTTCAAAGTCCTGTTTCTTCTCTCAGCAACCCCATTTTGCTGAGGTGTTCCAGCAGCTGCTAATTGATGCAGCACACCATTTTGTTCACAGTATTGTCTTATGACTTTGTTTAGGAACTAAGTACGATCTGATCTTCACTACTGTCACACTTTTCTCATTTTGTAGTCTCTTTAAATGTTCAGGAATCTTTTGAAGTGTTTCACTTTTCTTGTTCATGAAAGTCATCCAAGTGTATCTTGAATAATCATCACCAACTACCACAGTGTACTTCTTTCCTATTATGCTTGTTGGTATTACTGGTCCAAACAGATCCATATGCCTCAGTTCCAACACTCTCTTGGTTGATTGTTTAGTCTTTGACTTAAAACTTGACTTTGTTTGTTTACCTTGCTGACAGGCATCACATATTCCATCTTTCTTGTATGTGATTTCAGGTGAACCAATCACCAAATTCTTCTTCACCAACTGATTGATATCTTCAAAGTTTAGATGATTCAACTTCTTGTACAATAACCAATTCAATTCTGATTTTGTGTGCACAATAAGACATGTTTTAGGAACATCAATAGTCCAATCTACCACATACATGTTTTGTTGTCTTCTCCCAGCCAACACAACTTGTTCTCCCATTTCACTCATGACAATGTAGTAGAATTTGTCAAAAGTGACTTTGTAACCCATATCATAGAATTTTCCAGTGCTCATCAGGTTGTAATCCATGCCTTCAACATATGCAACATTCCTGATTGTCAATCCATTCCTCACCAGTGTTCCATACCCTCTTGTATATCATGGTGTGACATTGTTTCCAAAATTGACTTTTGGACCATCCTTTGCCACAAAATTTGTCAAACAATGCTTACTTCTTGTCATATGCCTGGAACATCTGTCAAAGTACCAGACACCCAAAAAAACAAATTTAATGTGTTTTAGGTACCCAAAACTGTTTCGGTCCATAGTGGTCAGTGGTAAGCACAACCCTTGGCAAATTTCCATAAGGTCTTCTTTGGAAAGTGTTGCACTTTTGTTCATTTATGTTTGCTACATTTCCATAGAATCTAACATTTGGTTGTGTAGCATTCACATATGGTTTCTGGCCTTTTGGTACAAAATGATGTTTGAAGTGATTTCTGTTGTTAGAAGCATTAGCATAACCATAAGGTTGCTGCCTGTTAGGAAAATCCCTGTATTGTGGTCTCTACTGAGGTCTCTGGTGAGGCCTCTGCTGAGTCCTCTGCTGATTCCACTGCTGATGTCTAACCTTAGCATTATGTTAAATTTGTTGTTTCTAGTAGCAGGGGCAGGAATATTCCAATCTTCATCAGTAGGGAACAATATGCCTTTTCCCCTGAGATAAATATCCCTTGAATGATCAACATTCTTGGGTTTAGCATTCTTATCCTTGGAATATTTCTAATTTTTACCATTTTGTGGTCCAGCAGACTTTGCAGCAGGTCTGCTATCAGCAAGTCTAGAAGGTACAACAGTCCTACCTTTAGGTTAGGTGCTGATGTCCCTTTGGACTTTTGATTTTGGTTCTTTGAAGCTTTCTCAGCAGGTTTTACTGCCTCAGCAACCTTTTGAGGAGTTGGATCTTATGCATGTACAAACTTATGACCAATTCTGGTACTAGGTTCAGTAGCCTTACTTGATCCACTCTTAGAATATTGTTGAGTTTCAAATCCAAGGCCTGTTCTATCACCATAAGGATTTCCAGATTTGAATGCAGTTGTGGAACTAGATTGTGCAGCAGATTCAGTTGCCACTGCTGGTGTAGTAGACTTACACTAATTTTGTTCATAATCCTTTTCCTTACCCTTGAAACTTCTTAATTCAGCATTCAATCTTTGAATTTCTGCTTGAAGTGCTTATCTTTCAGCCTTCACAATCTCATAACCAGATTGTATTATCCTTAGTTGATTAAGGAGGGCATCTAGAGGCTCTTCATTGTCATAAATTTTGGATTGGAACCACTAGTAGACTCACAATCACTTTCTGCAGGAGTGTTCATAGATATAGAGTTGTATACCTCATCAGTTTCATCCATATGAGACATGAAAGCATAATCATCCATATGTGCTATGAGTGCAGTGTCATCTAAATCATTTCCTTTTTCTGATTCCACTTTATAGCTAGATTCATCATCAGCAACCAATGCTTTTCTACCAGATCTTCTCTATTGACCCTTGTTCTTCAGCAGGTCTGGACAGTCAGGTCTAAAATGTCCAGGCTTCTTGCAGTTAAATCATAGGTTGTCAGTGTTGGACTTATTTCTATGTTTTGATGATGAGTGCCAGACTAGCTGTTATAGTGCAAAGGCAAAAAGATGTCTAGATCAAATGTATAGGTTTATTAGAGTTTGATTCATAAATAGGTTTGATCAAACAAGCATCAGAAAAAGGCTGCCGATTCATATCATCAGATCGGGTCAATATCGATGAGGTAGTTAGGTCAAGACACTTTTTCTCGGAACCTCTTTGAAGACGAAGGTGAGGGCTCAAACTCGATTCTGAATGGATAAGGGATCAAACTTAGTAATTAAAGTCAAGGATATGGAATCGAAATTTAGGCAAGTCTGTGATGACCTAAACTGATTACATATACCTTGTGTAGAAGGTCTAAGTTCCATAAGTTGGATGATGTTTGGAACTTGGTTATAATTAAAAAGGTGTAATCTAACTTCACAAATAAAAGTTAGATAAAAGAAGTCAGTTGCATTGTATTTTATACACAGCAAATTGCAGTTCAACAGACTGATAAGTATCTCAACGAGATGGATGAACTGGCGATAATATACCTCGATTAATTCAAGATTATTGGAAGATTACATGGATAAAGACAGCCAACTACCTCTGACTTATCAATCAAATCAAAGGCTGAGATTAAAAGAACGTTGGGATGATTCAGATTTTTATCCAATGGTTATAAGTCAAAGAATGGACAGACTGCATTGTCAAAAAGGAATTCTGACAGTGTCAGTCCTATGAATAGTGACAGAAAGCAAATCAGATGGGACAAAAACAAGGAACGGTTACATTTGAATTTCAAATACAAGTCACATGCATTCTTACCTATAAATAGAGGACTTTCAACTCATAAACTAGATGATGAAAACTGATAAACTTTGAAGAGATATTTTATTGAAATAAAACACACCTGCTGAACTTCATCAACTTAAAGTCACGATCCGAGAAATTCTTCAAGTGTATCCTGCATTCAAGCTACATCAAGCATACACACTTGAAGACTGCAAGCTGCTGATTATATCATCCTAATCAAGCTGCTGCAACTGAATCACTTATTTGATTCAATCTTTATTTAATAAAGAACTCTGGCGACGATAGTGAAGCACAGCTTGTGTGAAAGATCATTGTTTGTGGTGGAGTGGTGAAGAGGCAATCCTAACCTTCAAGGACCAAGTGGAAGACTCAGGAGCAAACAATCCTACATGTTCCTAGTTTTCGCTTGTGAAGCCATAGTTATTGGTGAAGGACAAGCAACTTAGGAATCTTTGTAATAAGCTACATCAAAGATCTCTAGTGAATTACCTCCAACATCACAGGAGAAGAGTGGACTGACAGGATTACACCACCTGGAACCACTATAAAATCTCGCTTACTTACTTTCAAAGATTTATATTCTCGCACTTAGTTTATTTTACACATCAACCTCACCGAATCTTGCAATCAAATCACACACATACACTCTGAGTATCTAATACTTAGTATCATATTTAACAACAAGTATTAAGGCTTAGTTTTGATATAATTCCATTTGCACAAATTCAAGAAACTCAACTATCAAGAGACTCATCATTTATCAAAGAAGTTGCTGAGGTATCGCAGACTCATCAAGTATCGTGATTCTGAGTTGCGAATTTGTTAACTCCAAAGTTTTAAGTGTTAAGTTTATTCACCCCCTCTAAACTTAACCAAAGCCTTTTCAAGGGACCAACAGTCAGGATCATTCTTTTGTTTTAAATTAGGACAGTCAGGTTTGAAGTGTCCTGGTTTCTTGCAATTAAAGCACATAAAACCATGATCCTTCTTTGATACATCTTTCTTCTCAGTTCTTTTCTTGCCAGAATTCCTTGGAGATGCCTTTCCAGATTTCATCATTCTGATTCTTTTACTCAGCAGGGCTATTTGCTCTTGTAATTCATCTAGCACATCATCTTGAACACTTGATGATTCTTCTTTATGAGCATCAGCCAATGCTATTGTTTTTGTTGCTTCTTTTTCAGTATTTGCAACAAGGTCCTTGCTGAATTCATAAGCTTTAAGATCAGAGAACAATTTGAAGGTGTCTTCCTCATGTAGTCTCCGAGACTGCTCCATAGCAGTAACCTTCATTTCCCAAACTTCTTTTGCAGGTAAAGCTTTGAGAATTCTGGTGTTGATCTCTTCTTTTGTGTAAACAACATTCAGCAGGGTGAGTTCATCCAGAATTGCATTGAACCTAACTCCATCTGGCAATGGTCTCATTTGATTTCATTTTGAACCCTTGAAATTTTTGATTGGCCGCACTGATCTTGTTCTCTTGGATTGCATCAGTGCCTTCACAAATAAGTTGCAATCTTCCCATAATTCTTTGGCAGTTTTGCAATCTTTCACCTTCATGTACATATTGCTATCTATTTTTATGTAGATAATGCCAGTGGAAATGTTGTTTAGATTTGCCCTTTCTCTATCTTCAGCACCCCATTCATGTTTTGGCTTTAGGATTATCTGATTCTGACTATCCACAGTTATAACTTTAGTGATCTCCAGTAGTCCATCAGTCAGCACATGCATCATCTCAACATGAGTTCCAGCTAGATAAGTCTGTATACGATGCTTATACTTATCAAAACGATTTAGAGAGCACATCAACATTGTCCTAGTATACTGGTTGTTATCCATGATGCAGAAACTTGAAAAAGTTTCAAAGATTTTTCACAAGCACAACAAGTAGGATTACTTCATAACAGAAGCTCTGCTCTGATACCAATTGTTGGTCCCTTGAAAAGGCTTTGGTTAAGTTTAGAAGGAGGGATTCAATAAACTTAACACTTAAAAACTTTTTGGAGTTTTACAAACTCAGTAGGGTCAATAGTCTGCTGACCTTCAGCAGTCTGCTGACCCTCAGCAGTCTGTTGACTATTGAAGCTATTGACTCTGTTGCAGCAGAATATATTAAATTTAGCCTTGAAACATCTGAAAAGTATAGAAAATAACACGAAACAATACCAAATCTCGGGGTAAAATGTATAGGTGCTGAATTACTAACCAAGGAACCGACTATAGACAATTGACAAGTTTTCATACAATAATCCATCTATCATTCCGTAATTGAGCACAGTTCGGGGTAAATAAATATATACCTATACTTTATAGTACTAATTTCACGGTGATCAACTACCCCCCACTTAGGTTTTGATCGTCCATATCAAAAAGGTGAAACAAAAGGAATCTTCAGACCAATATACAAGTTAGTTAAAAACAACCAACGTCACGAAGTCAAGACAAGAATCATAACTTCTGATGTCCATAAGTAACACATTAAACTATATCTAATTCATGAACCAGTGTGTGTGTGCAATAACTCTCAAACAACAGTGATGCAGACAGAATCACATTCTATCAATAGCAATTTTAGGCAAAACATGCATCGTGCACACATCCATAAGTTCCCCATTAATCACCACCTACCAATGAATCAATGTGTTGTGTGATAAACCTTTCGTGATTTTGCATCCAAGAAAATAATGAAGTTATACTGACTCCACAACCGTTACTTATCAATGTGCACACTCGCTCCTCTTGCCATCAGACTCAGGCACACAACATGAAGCCTTACTTGGGCCGGGCGGACTTGGGGACCAAGTTTTACTTGTTATCCTCGTTTGTTTCTTTTTTTTATGCGAGGGTCGTGCCCTTTTTGATACGATTTTGCTTCCCTCACTGCCTTTATTATATTTTTTTTTCTCTTTTCTCTTTTTTCATTCATTTATGCAATAGTCGTGTGTTTTACGCTCCATCGGCTTCTCTTGGCAGATTTATCACTCTTTTTTCTCTCTCACTCGCAAGCCCGTTTTGTCCCGTTTTACCTTTTGTGGCATCATGATTGCTACCATCATCCTACAACAATTTGTTAAAGTATATCCACCGACAAATATCGATTCCCGGTCTAAGATAACTCTTCATCTAGACTCAAATACTTCTCACTCAGATTGCGTGCTAAAAATTGAATGCAATGGTAAAATAATAATTAAAAATTCACTACTTCATGTGTTGGTCCCTTGGAAAGGCTAACACAAGTTTAGAGGGGGGGGGGTGAATAAACTTGTCACCAAAAACTTTCCCAAAATCAAAAAGCCCGAGAACGAGTTTTGGCAAACTCAAACCGATACTCACTTCGCTTTTTTTTCCTGTCCCTTTAACTTGTGCGGAGTTCACTAACTCAATCGAGTATAAGTCAATCTTGACTTATATTTAGTCTTGTTAATCGCGCGGCGGATATAAATTAGCCTTTAACAACTAGTTAACTTAGTTTCGAGTGAAAACCGGATATATGTAACTACTGATGGGTAAAATGAATGCGTAAAGTAAATAAACAAGAATTATAGAGGTTCCGTGGTGTAATCTCAGACGCCCTCTCTTCCCCGTGTGATGCGGAGGAAAATTCCACTAGAACTTCTTTGAGATGGCCCGGTTACAAAGAGTCATAAACTGATAGTCCTTGACTAATCCCTAGCGTCACTATCTAAACACTTGTAGAACAGGTAGGATTGCTGCTCTTCAACTGTCTGAAACACTGGTCCTTGGAGGGTAGGATTGCCTCTTCACCAGCTCATCACAATCACAGTCTTCCAGACTGCACTCAACTATCCTTCACACCTTCTTGGTGTTTCACAGTCTAAACCTTTGATAAAATCAAAGTTGAGGCTTGAATCAATAACTATGATTCAATTGTGATTAGGACTTTTCTTCTAGATGAGTAAGTTATGCTCGACTCTGTATTTCTTCAAATGATAGATCTTGATTTTGCTTGAATGCGCTTGAACACTTGAAGAAACTACTTGATCTTGCAATTAAGCACTTAGCAGGAATTCTCTTGAAATTGGCTTCCCCCTTAATTAAAGTTTTCTTGACTAGATAGATTCTTTTAAATTTTTCCTGCTCCTTTTTCCCTTCCCCTCAATTTTGACGTTGTAGAGGTAGTCTATTTATAGGGGTTCATTCAGCGTTCATCCTGCTTGAATCTTGTAACAGCTATATTTTATGACCGTTCTGATTTGTCAGTAGTTCATCCAATAAAATCACTTCCTTTATAACGTTCGACTGTACGATTAGTTTAAAGGATGATAGACATATGAAACTGAGTTTCCTTATCAGTTTTATGCTTTGAGTTTATCACTTGTCAGTTTCTTGACTGACTTGAAGCGACAAACTGAGATTTTACTCTTCTTCAAATATCAGTACTCCAGTTTTCATCTGATTATAATTGACTTAATCAGAGTACACCATGACTCATTATCATCTAAGAATTCATCATCCTTATGATTCTTAGGTCTTCATAAAAGATCCATAAAGTCAGTTCAGGTCACCACAATCTTGCCTGAAGTCTAACTTTACAGTCTCGACTTGTAATCTTCATAACTGAGTTTGAACCCTCAGTTCTTCTATCTTCAATAACTGAGTCTGTGTCCCTCAGATCTTCAGTCTTCTTAGATAAGCCAACCGAGTCTGTAACTCTCAGCGAACTTATCTTCTTCGCTTTTACAGGTGTGCTCTCTATTGTTCGGGCCATAGAATGTCGGGCTTTAACTAAATCTCGCTTACTTACTTTCTCGGTTCCACCTAGAACTATTACGATTGCTTGTCCGATTTAACTTATACAAATATCGACTCTAATAAATCCTATACATTGATATCTAGACATCTTTTTTTGCTTGCACTATAACAAATAGTTATGACACTTCATCAATGGGGTTTAGAATAATAACTGATAAAGCGATGAATGATCATCAAAACATAAATTTTATTTCCAACAATTTCCCCCTTTTTGATGATGTCAATACCCTCCTTAAAAGCAATGCAAAAAGATAAAACAAAAAACAGTAAATAACGCAATGAACTGAGAAACTGAGAGTTTATTTGATAACTGAGTTACAAGGTAGAGTAATAAAATACAACATAATAAAAGGAACTAGAAGATAGTTTCTTTTTAATTGGCAGATAGAGAAGGTTGATTATCATAATTTTCTGCAATAGATCTCATGGCATCATTTGTAGCTGAGCTTTCAATTCCATGGATGCTTGCCCAAATGTTCCATGATTCAGATAGATTGTGCTTCTTGAAAATTTGTTTTTGAAAAGAACTGCAAAAGTGAAGAAAGTTGTCCTCAATCTTTCATTGGTGGCTGTTCTCAGTAGATTTTTAACAAATTTAGGTTCAGCCTTCTCAATTTTCTCTGATTCTCTATCTATAGTACCATCTGCTTCCCATTTCTTCAGTTTACTCCAGTAGTGCATGAGCACCTTCTGCATGTGTAGGAACGATTCTAGAGATTCTTCTTTTGATACTCCTTCCCTTTCTGGTATTTTTTTGAATAAACTGTATAGGCGAGAATCCAAACCAACTCTTTTGGCAGTAGGCTCTGAGTATTTAACAATCAGTTTCATTTCTTCATCAGTGAAATCTCCACTTGCTTTCTTCAGTTCATTCAATTTATCATCAACATTTGTAAGGACTTGTGGCATCTCAGCTGCATGGACTTTTAAGATATCCAAACTTTCCCCCTTATTGACATCATCTTTATGAATCATGCTCTTGATGTAAGCGTTCAAAGTTTGTTGAGTTGATGCCAAAATGGATTGAGCCACAACTGAGTCCTTCATGCCCTGTTCCAATAAGATCATTCTATCTACCAGATTGTTAAGAATAACTTCCCATCTATCTTGAGTTTCATCTCTTCTTGTATCATGCTCGATGGTTGTTTTCCGAAGCTCAAGCGGGGTGTTTTGACAGTTATCATTGACGATATCCATTTTCTTTTCAAGATTGCTTCTTTCATCTTTGCTAGCTTCTAAGGCATGTAGAACCTTTCCAAATAAGTTGTTATCATCTTTCTGAATTCTGATTATCTCATTATGATAAAACTTAATGAGATCAACCTGAGTGGGTAAATCTTTTGAGCTTCCTGCTTGTTGTTCTTTTCCTTTGTTTGTCTCAGCCTCAGTTGGTTTAGCTTGCTTTAGAGGTGAGAGAACAACTTGCTTCAGTTTTTCTCTATATTCAGTCGATTGTCTTCTTTCTTCAGATTGTTTCTTAGCTTCTTCCAAGCTTGATGGATCAATAACTTTTGCTGGTGACAGATGTATGTTGAGTTCATCATCTGACTCTTCACTAGGCATGTTTGCCAAAGTTCTTTCTATTTCGAGTGTAGATTTGTCAGTGGGAGATTGGTAACCTCCTTCTTGTTCTATATCTTGCTATGTTTCAGATACACTTACATAACTTGAACTTCCACTGCTTTCACCAGAACTACTAGAATCATCATCAGTGTTATGTTCTGTTGCAGTTTCCTTTTCTTATAGAGAGGCAAGAATCCCTTTTTGTAAGTTGGGATCTTCTTGAAAATCATCATCATCATCATCATTTTTCTTGAAATTTCCACCAGTTTCGGCTACAACCTAATAATTGTTTCTGATCAGCGCATATCCTTGATCTATGAACTCATCGGTATTGATTATTTCTGATAGACTTGTAATTTTGTATAGATCAAATACCCATTTCTCAATAGCTTCCATTTCTGCTTGCTAACTTCTTTGATTGGCAATGGAACTGAGTTTCCAAGTTCGATATCTGTGCAATCGCTCATAATCAGCTATCATTAGTTCTCTGTGATCAGTTGTGGATTTAAATGGTGTGAGAGTATCTTCTGATTCTCTTGTGATTGAATCTTCTACTTGCATGGGGTCAGTTCTTGCAACATCATTAGTTCCCATAAGATCGGTTCTGCTGATTCCTCTCTCAGCAGTATCTGGGACGACTGATGTCTCTTTTTCAATGACTGAAACTGAGATTTTCGGTTCAGTTTCCATAACTTTCTCACTTACAAGTTCTTCAACAACTTGTTTTTCAGTAGGTTCAAGTTCCAAATCAGCAACAGGAGCTTCATCCATTGTATGCTCAGTGGGTTCATCTTCATTGACTTGCACATCCAAATGAATGGCCTTGGTTGATTCTTTTTTTGCTTCAGCCTCCTTTTCCTCAGAGTGAGGAATTGAAAATTCTTTAACTGTTTCCTCGTGTTCTAATCTGGGGGCAGATTCTTGAGAAGTGGACTTGGATCTTGAAAGCAGCATGAGCATATTCGGTGTTTTTCACAATCGCCTTTTCATCACTTTGTCGATTCTTCATCAACATGCTCGATTCTCGTGGTCTGCTCTCCGAGTTTCACTTCCGTCTGTATGACGATTTCAACAACTTGTTCTTTGTTGACAACTTCGCTTTCTTTGTCACTTCTTTTCTTGTGACTGTAATCGGGTTCTTCAATTTGTAAAGCTTGATTACCAAGACCGAATAGGCTCGGTGAGAGTAGTTTCAGATTCTCCTCTCAGCCGATCCGTCGGCAACTTCAGTTATTGCTTCATGTGTTGGTGACACTTCTACGATTTCTCAGTAACTTGATCAGTTATGCCTTTTTCTATATCTTCCAACTGTTTTCTTCTTTTCCTTAGATCTTCAATCTGTTCCAAAACTTCATCTCCAGTTACAGGTTTCTTCGATTTCCTGCTTTTCTTCCTCTTAGGTTCAATCACAGATTTCTCAGCTTTTCTTTTTCCAGCTTTTTCTTTCTTAACGACAATTTTCCCATCAGCAACTGGTGTTTCTTTTCTCTTTGCAACTCCAAAGTGGTCTAGTATTCTTTGGACTACTAACGCAAGAGTCTTTTTGTGATAAAATCGACATTTCTTTTCATCGGTCTTCTTCTTGGGTACGTCAATTGATTGTGCTACTAATTGATCAAACAGATATCGTGCCCAATTGAAACTTTCTTCAAACCAAATCACATATAGCAAATCTAATTTTGCTCCAGATAGATTGCTAAAGTTTCCTGCATTTCCAATTATGCAATTTGCTAACATTTTTGAGAGAAAATTAAATTCTAGCTTGAGTAAGCTTGTGCTCCCGGTCTGTGATACTGCGGATTCTCCAATAATCGCTATATCTTTCCATAGTTTCTCCTTTTGTTCCTTAGTCAGCTTGATGGCTGCTGATCCTCCGGATTCGTCAAACCCAAAGATTTCTGCAATTAGATCTTCGGTGACCTTGATCTCCTTATCATTGACAGTAGTGATATAGGTTTGTGTGTCTTCTCCTTCTACAGTTGTTCTACCAAATTGATAGAAGTCTCCAATGCTTTCTAAACATACACTTTTCAGATCGATGTTGAAAACAGCATCCAAACCTTTAATTTTCTGGATTTTTGTTGCAATTGAATTGACTGGAGTTTGATCAATATATTTTGCAATATACTGTTCAAGAGATACGATCATTCCGGGTTCAAAAATAGTGAAAGTCATTTTTCTGGATTTGATTGAGGATTTGAGAATTTGAAATTCAGAGAGTGGATTCAAAATTTAGGCGTAAGAAATCACAAGAGAAAATTTTGGGTATTTATAATTTGTAGCAGGGGTAGTTAAGAATTGAGTGGGACATTAAAACGTCCTGTCATAAATATTTTGAGATGGTGAAAAGGTGGATGAGTGGAAGATATGGACGGTTTAGATTGAGAAGGATCACGTCTTTTCTTGACATCTGTAGCTAGAGAATAGTGAATAGAGTAGGTACGGTGTATCAACAACAGTATACGTTCAGTTTTGTCCTTGTGCTGGATTCAAAAACTCAGTTGTAAATACAACTTAGTTTTGTGAATTGCACTTCAGTTCTCAGCTAGCGTTTTTTCTCCTGCAAAACAAAATATGAAATTTTTGGTACCCATATCTGTTTGGGTCCTAACTGATTAGCTTTTTATGGTACAACTTTATTTTTAACTTTATACCTCTCTTGATATTTTGACTGAGTAAAGTCAGCTTTCACAAATTTTTCCTGTTTTGTCTTAACAGCTTTAGGTTTGTTCAGTTTGTGAAACTGATGTGATGGTTAATTCCAATCTTCATCAGTGTGAAATAGTCTTCCTTTCCTTCTGAGTCTATTATCCCATGAATGATCTTCATTCTTAGATGGATATGACTTGAAGATTTTTCTTACCGATCTCGGATCAGTTTTACTGTTTTCAGCCTTCTGAGTCTTCCTGTAAAATCTGTTGGCCTGGTGAGTTTTACCAACTGATCTTCCAGTTTTATCAGTTTGTGCGTCTGGCTGTGCTGAGTTTTTGTCAGGTCTAATAATTTTATCAGTTTTTTGAGTTTTTGACTTATGAGTAGTCACAAATTTTATTGCAACTGATCTTGGTCTGAACTTAGAATTATACTGATTATCAAACCCTAAACCAGATCTATCTCCAAATGGTTTTCCTGGTTTGAATTGAACTCTGGAAATTGGATCAACTGACGATTAATTTGATGTTTATAACTTTTGTTAGTTCATCAGTTGGTCGAATTACCTTGGTTCCATTATTAGTCTTGATTAGATTGATTTCAGCATTCAATCTCGAAATTTCAGTTTTCAATAACTTTTTCTCCTTTTTGACATTCTCATAACTCTTTTGAATTACCTCTAATTCCTTTATGAGTACGTCCAAGGTTTTATTGAAATCATTATTTCTTTGATTGTTCATGGTAGTGTGAGTGCTGGATGTAGATGCGATTACCTCCTGATTTTTGATAGGTAGATCTTCTGTCGAGGAATCATCATCAATTAGAACTTGTTTTCCTTTATCAATAGCATTTGCCTGTGTAGCTCCTAGCAGAATGATTTCTTCATCACTTTCACTCCCATGACTTGTAGGTAGAGTCTCATCAATATCTTTGGCTATTTCAATGGATGGATCTTTGGTCAGTTCTTCTTCTATATAATTAGCTACTCGTAGTAACTCTCTTCCTGTTTCTTCTGAAAGATCGCTTAGGGATGGAAATCCTCTGGATTCATGATCATTATTCGCATTGAACTCAATGTCTTCATCATGACTGAAATGAGGTTCCGGATTTGTGTGAGAGCTTGTAGTACTGAATCTTTCAAATACTTGATCGTGGAAATCATAGACAACATTCTGCAATTAGTCAGTCAGGGGGTTATTTAGCCAATCTTTAATTCTAGATGTATCCATTGAAATGAAATACAATAAGAATTGTCAACAACTGGTTTATAACGTAAGCAGTAAAAACTCGGATCTCCTCCAGAAGGAAGAACTTGCTCCGATACCAATTGTTGGTATCGGAAACAACTGATGGCCAGTTACTTCAAGCAAACAAACTGATACTAGATCAGTAATGGATCTCTTCAAAACAGAAGCACGGCTCTGCTACCAATTGTTGGTCCCTTGGAAAGGCTAACACAAGTTTAGAGGGGGGGGAGGGGTGAATAAACTTGTCACCAAAAACTTTCCCAAAACTGAAAAAGCCCCAGAACGAAGTTTTGCCAAACTCAAACCGATACTCACTTCGCTTTTGTTCCTCGCCCTTTAACTTGTGCGGAGTTCAGCTAACTCAACTGAGTATAAGTCAATACTGACTTATATTTAGTCTTGTTAACTGGCAGCGGATATAAATTAGCCTTTAACAACTAGTTAACTTAGTTTCAGAGTGAAAACCAGATATATGTAACTACAGTATGGTAAAATGAATGCGTAAAGTAAATAAACAAGAATTATAGAGGTTCCAGGTGGTGTAATCCTGTACGTCCTCTCTTCCCCTGCTACCATATTCACCTCTCGGTCAACAATCCTCATCTTTTTGATCTCACTCATGTTCACATCGAATCCGACTAATTGACAAAGAGAAAGCGGAATTATGTTGCTGCTAGAGCCAGAATCACACAGTCCTAACCCTAATGATCTTCCATTAAAAATTATAGGAAGTCTGAAGGTACCTGGATCTTCTAATTTTTCTATCATATCACAGTCAGGATGATCTTCCGGTAATCTCAAGACATCATTAGGGTCACTAACACAGTCCAAGTCTTCCTCAGGGTCAAATTCAGATTCAGAATTAATTTCAATAACACACTTACCTCTATGGAAGTCCTCGTACTCTTTCAGGTTATCTTCTTTTTGGCCTTGGCAGCTTCTTCCCCCGCTACTCTTTTCTGGTCTTTTAGATATTGCTCGTAAACCTACGAACCAGGACACATGGAGATTGGTCTTGGATTCCATACGTATCACTTATGTGGAGGCATGGTGCTTGTTTGGCTGGAAATTCCTATTCTTCCTTATGAGAGAAAGTCAAAAGTGTTTCGAACTACCTGCAAGAGAACAAAACAGAAACACGGTAAAAAAACTTCCCGCCCCAGTTGGGTCAAGACCCAATGTTGTGGACCTAGTAACATACAGAGATGAACACAGAATCACAGTGAGGGATCAGAAAAGATCGTTCCAGGCCGTGCAATTACGGCAGCACCTGTCTCAATTTCGAGACCGGTTTTATCTTTTCCGATCGTAAACTGTGCAGGGTTTATGCAAAATAGAATCTGGACTCGATAAATAAAGTTTAACAAATAGAAAAACAAAAATTCATATTTAGATTTAACGAATATATTGATTGAATTGGCCTTTGTCCCCGGCAATGGCGCCAAAAACTTGATCGTCGTGTGTAAGCCACTAACACACGCAAAATACTAGCAAGAGTACTAGGTCAATCGTAGTATAGTAGAAGTGAGTCAAGGTCTATCCCACAGAGACAAAGTCACTCATTCAATACATCCATCAAACTAACCATGAAAACAAAAATGGTCTTCGACCAACAAAGAAACATAAAATAAAGTTGGTTTATCTTTCCTCACCAATCTCCTAACTTGGTGTGATTAACCCTTATGCCTACTTCTCCTCATATTACCCATATTTAACCAGAACACGTGTTTAATTTAGTTTTAGATGTGGGTGCAATCTCCTAGAGTTATCCACTTCGTTAATATGACAGTAGACACATATGTGACGTTAACCTCCTTCGTTGGTTGTATTAACTCACACGCAAAGTGCCGGCGAACCGAGAACCTCCTAAGCAGCTATCGTTAATATGACTAGAACGTTCCTAGGAATGATCCAGACTATGTTCTAATTAACACTTAACTTATCGTCCTTCATGTTAATTTACTGATATGAATACTAGATTGGCTAGATCTAAATAATCGTTAATTAAACCTGTCGATCAACGTAGATGACGCTGAATCTCCGGATTTCGAGTTACCTAAGTTGTGCCGCAATTACGGTAAAGACGGCCTCAATTGCGTGAGCAGTGGTTCCTAATTCTGGAATTCATCATTCTGTCCTGACTAATCCTGGTTAATTACGAGTTGTTTAAGCATGCAGGTCAATTACATCACGTTAATCAAAGTAAATCTACCATAATGAAGAATATGAATCAAAGTTCAAAGATTCATACCTCTGTGACGGTTGATCTAACTTGCTCGACTCAATTTAGTTGATGTCTTGGAGAAGATAACCAAAGTAAAGCGAAATAAATCTCAAGAGAAACTTTATTTCATAAGTAAAATAATGTATATTATCAAATCTATTTGGTGTACATACTAATGAATTCGGAATAGGCTTTTATAGAGCCATAGACTGACCTAAGCTAATTAAACACAAGCCGACTTAATACAATTAATGGTGGCTTCGATTTCGTGTTGCCCGAGTCACGCAACTGTGGCTATGGTTGCCGCAGTTTCCAGACTTCTTTTCTTCGATTCTTGGCCCAGCAGATTTCTTCCAGACTTTATGACTTCGGCCCAATCATCCTTTTTAGCCCAGATTCGTTCCCATGTCGCTCCATGACTTGGCATATATGAAAAGTACAGAATATAACACGAAACAGTACCAAATCTTGGGGTAAAATGTATTGATGCAGAATTACTAACCAAGGAACCGACTATAGACAATTGACAAGTATTTCATAAAATAATCCATCTATAATTCCGTAATTGAGCACAGTTCGGGGTAAATAAACATATACTTTATAGTACTATTTCACAGTGATCAACCTCCAATCTTAACTTCATGTTTTGGATAAGCTTCACTGATGATGACCTCAGTCGATTCGCCCTCTGCTGTGAAATCAGGCTTGTCCCTGACTTGCAAAGTTTCGCATTCTATTTCTGAGGGATTGATCTCGGTTACCATGTTGATTCGGCGGGGACCTATTAAAATCTTAGGATGTTCAATTCGAACCCTCTTGTTTTCTGAACGAGTTACTCAATTAAGTTCTAGCATTTTGCCTAGGCAGCTGACCGCGATCCCAACACGATTTCCGATTGGGAACTTGACCCTCTAATATGGGACAGATACAACCATTTGAAATTGCCTAAGGGCTGGAATTCCTAGGATCATGTTATAACTTGAATGGAGGTCGACCATAAGGAAAGTTACATTTTTGGTTAACGATGGCTCATAATCGCCTATTTGTACTTCGATGTCAATGGCTCCTTTCACCTCAACCTTATCCTTGGTGAACCCCTCGAGGATGCTAAAATGCGGCCTTAGATGCGAGTCGCGGAAGCCCAGCTCCTTGAATAAGTCATAATATAAAATATCCTTGCAGGCCCCCATGTCGACCAACACTTGATGCACTATAAAGTCATTGACCCCAACTGTTATAACGAGCGCCATCTCTAGCATGCCAAGTGGACTGACCAGGTCACTGCGGGTGAAAGATATTGGCCGGTCAGACCTGTGCAGGACAACTAGCTTGCTCATGTCTATTTGATTCATGGAGATGATATGTGGTTCCGACTGATTGTTGGTGTGGAATCGCTCGGTTATTATATAGATATATCCCCACCTCGGGCAAACCGGGGGGCTGACCCTGTTGGGCTGACCCCTATCCAACTTGTAGTGGTTTAGTTCCCCTCGGGTAACCAACTTCTCAATCTCCATCTTAAGCTGCTTGCAAGAATCAGTGTTATGACCATGATCCTTGTGAAAGTCGCAGTACTGTTGGGATATTGTTATGCCCACAATAATCCGTATGTGGTTTGATTAATTTTACAGTACCTTAAAATTTTATGCCATATATATTTTACTGTCACTAACACTGCCAAGAAGTCGTATGACTTACAAAGGCATTTGTTTTGCAGGTACCCTGAAAAACACCATAAATGATTAAAACAAATGTGTGTATGATATATATTTTATCATCACCTTTCATATGATATGGTGTTATACCGTGTGATAGAAAATACACTAAACTAACTTTGGACACAACACAATATAAACACTCAGCCCAGCATAAAAATACAAAACTATTCTTATAACAAAAATATAAAAACCGGCCCAACCTCATTTCCCTTACCCTACCAATATATGCCTCTCTTCTAAACCTAAACACTCATTCAGACCAGCAGCCGCCCCTTCTCTCTCAGACACAAAACCTTCTTCTTCATTTACTCCTCACCTCCTTCTTCAGACAATGAAAACCTCCGGCTCTATTGATCTTATACAAACCTCTGTCTTAATTTGCTATCTCGTTTCATTCAATGATCGCTAACCTTCTGTTTCATATCCCTTGGGAAGATCAATCGATCTTCAGAAAAGTCCATCAAAGCTTGAAAGATCTAAACCCTCATAACTTGCTATTTTCCTCACAATTAATCAAGAAATCGGTTCATTAATCTGGTAAATCAAAATAAAAGTTCATCCAATCGATGTTCTATCAAAGAAAGATTGGACTTTTTTTAATGGACCTTAGATTGATGAAAGGCTGCATCTTTTTGTGCTCCGGTGAACTTCCGGCCACTAAGGAACTCAGGTAAGGTCCAGATCGTCCTGCATCTGGCTCTTGTGTCATGACTAAAACGCTATCTCTGTGTCATACATTTCGAGTCATGACTATGGTGAAATCAAATAGTGATTTATGATCCAATTAGTGATATTTGATGAAATCATCAGAGTATTGCCATAATTTTTAAAGTATGAAACCTCTAATTAACAGTTGCATTTTTGGTAAATTATGATTCAAAATTGTTAAATCGAAGTCTGATAAAGAAAAATATGTTTTCTTTTTTTGTTGTCATAAATGGTACAGCCTGAATCTATTATCATCTAGGCTTAGTTAAGACTATTTCTTTTACCTGTCTTTCGAATCATAGTTATTGTGAAAAAAAAAAATGAATTTCGATTATTCATTAGATTGATGAAATCAGGTTATGTGCTCTATGTGCTTTAAGATTAATGACTCAATACTTCTCTCTTGCTGTTTTGATTCATCTGAATAAAAAATATAGAATCATACCGACATGTTATTGAGGAAATCGGATTTTGTCTTATTTAAAATCTTGATTGATGATTCACTTACACTTGCATCATTTGCATTCCGCTCTCGATTAAAATGGTTTGATGAAATTCTGGTAATTTATGAATTAAACCTAAGTGTGTTGATCTATCTCTGAGATGATACACACCGTATGTTGATCTGATAACACCATCTGGAACAATGGTGACTTAACATAAATGATACTCCTTCCGGTTGCATGTGCCTCGGAGAGTGTGGTATGAATCTATCTCTTTATTCATATCATACTCATTCTTTGTTCCATTACTACCACACTGAGAATACTCTGCATAAATTTATATACTTTGATAAACTCATCTTCTGTGTAATATAAGTATATATATATATATATATATATATATATATATATAGTTATATATATATATATATATAGTTATCAGACATAAATAAATATGTTGCTGTATTTACAGAATTTCGAAATAAGCAAATTAAGTCAATAAAACTGTTGGTCTTTTCCATACACTGCATTAATGATAGTTATTGTACCAATGTTGACTGCTTGCATCTAAGAAGTTTATCTATCTTAAACACTCAACAGTCTTTTTTTGAATACAGAAACTATACACTATTCCATGGCAAGCTTTTCCATAATAATTCACTGCGTTTCATTTTTCGAAAATGATCAAGTAAATGCTTCTACCATTTTACCTGCCTATATATTCTCAGTGACACCAAACTGATCTAGCAACAAGCTGATCAAACATTTTCATATTTACTAAACACATCCTTGTATCTACGAATTTGTTTACTATTCTGATATCTCAGTTTACATCTATTATGAGTTATAAGATTGTGTCTTGATCAGATTTATCTGAGTAATCTTAATTGAGATTGGGCTGTGGTGATTCTTTTGGAGATCCAGCTTGAGCTTTAGGATTGCACTAAAGCTTGTTTCTGGCACCAGTCATCTCACATCCTGAACTGTGTGTTCATATCAGTAAGTTCACGTGTTACTTTTGCTTTCAAGTTGCTATTTTTCTGTGTGTGTAGAATTATAGAACTCTGCTAGAAAAGTAAGTAAAGGTTGTATCAGTTCTATTGTATTGAATTTCAGAAACAGAACTGTGTTTGAATCCCTGTGATTGTGTCACTGTTGTGTTTGTATTCATACACTACAGTGTGATCTGAAAGCTCAATAAGTTATAACAAGCTTAATCATCTTGTATTTTATTTTCAGCTCTGAAAATCTGGTGTAATCTGTAACAGAAAAGCATATTGTGAATTCTATGGATGTGTGTTGGATATTGACACATAGGAGTGTATGATAGTTTAAACAACTATTAAAATCAGTGTATGTGATTCGGAATCAAATTAGAAACACACTAAAAACTCTGCATGCTAATTGATTAGGTTTTAACCTGTTAAAATCTTTAATCAATATTTGGTCACAAGAACATTGACCTATACACGTTAATTTTAGATAGATCTTCCGCCTAGTTTATTATCAATATTAGGTTAATTAATTTAAAATCCAAAAAGGCTTAACAAAATTTTAAGAAGCCGTAATATCCTATTCACCCCCTCTAGGATATATATTACGCATATACGATCCAGCAAATACTTGGTCACGTCCCATTTTCCTTGTGAGTCGGCCTGCAAGGGGTGAGGTGGAGTCAGCTCGTCCTTCACCTCATGCATGATCAGAGAGATGGGAATGGAGAGAGGAGTCTTTGCTCCTCTCGGAACTTCTCGGGCTTTTTGATGTCCCGGTTTCGGTTGGTGTTTTCCATATACGGACTGGGGTCGAACTTAGTTTTGCCCTTGTTGGATGATGCCCTAAACTTCCTTGCTTTATCTAGCATCTCTTACAGAGTTTCAGGTAGACGGAGGGCGAACTCGGCTGGTAGGCCTCCTTTGGTGAGACTGCTCTGAAAACTGCTCATTACTACACTATCACTTCGACCCTTGTTCAGATCATACACCTTGGTAAACCGCTCGTAATAGTTGTGAGTTGACTCATTCTCACCTTGGCGGATTCCATAAAGATCAGCCTGAGTATTCTTGGGTTGTCCCACTGACTTGAACTCGACAATAAACTTATTCTGGAGGTCCTCCCGAGGTTTGATGAACACCGCTGGTAAATTTCTGATCCATGCCACCGCTCTATCTTGCATCGCGGCTACAAAGGCAATGCACCAAGCAGATTCATGAATCGTTGCCAGGGCTTCCCTGATATAAAATTTATAGAGCCAGTTGTTTAGGGTGAATTTATAGTGTTTTTAACGATATACTTTATATCAATTTCCCCCATATCTGGATGTTTTTCATAGAAATCGAGCTTTATATTGAAATATTGAGCAAGTGATGTTTTTAATGGGTTAGTTGCAAAATTGTATTATTTATGTGTAAAATTGATGGTTTTATATTGATTTGGAAGATACTACATTTTGCAATGTGTTTGATGTATTGTAGATACACAATTTCGACCAAAAAGAGGATTAAAAGAGGTTAACAATCGGATTAATGAAGAGGAGAAGAGATAAAGATGAAATCGATTGAAGATAAAGATGAGAAGATCGATTTTTGAGCAAGCTGAACGTTCGTTCAAGCCCCGTCCAGAGTGGACGGGCGTCTGAAGAATGGACTGGCGTCCAGGAGAAGAAAGTTGATTCAGAGAGTTTGGACGCTGAGTGGACGGGCGTCTGAAGCAAGTCCAAGGTATCTTGGACGGGCGTCCAGAGAGATGGACGGGCGTCCTTCGACCGACTTACAGCAGCCGACTTTATTTTCTATAAATACCCGCGCTTTGTAAACCCTAGGACATATAATTTTATACAGCCGCATACACAGAGAACCCTAATTTCGAGATCAAGTCACCTCGGCCGGCTGAGCCTTGGTGCTTGGCCGGCCGAGGGTTGTTTTTTTCATCTTTATTTCGTTTTTTCTGCTGTTTTTGGCTGGATGATTTGGAGGCTAGACGATTTGTTCAAGTTATTTAAATCCGTTTCATCAGGTTCTTTCTTTTCAATCTTGAGTTTGTTTTGTGATTTTTAATTCAAGTTGTATTTTTCCTATGTTTAAGTGCTATGCAATCAATATCGAAAGATGAATTGTTGTTGATGTTTACCGTATGACGAGAGTCGGTGTAAACCTTAGATCACCATAGGAAAGATGGGATTTTTAATCTTGACATAACGAGAGTTGATAGGTTGAATATCTAGGTTGCTAGATTGAGAGATCTTACACCTTGGTTTGAGAGCGTCAATCTTATATATCGAGAGATGAGAGATTGATAGGAGAATTATCTACGAGAGTAGAAATTCATACCTTTGATAGGTGAACCACAATTTTAGTCGACTCATCACAAGACAACTTTAGAGAGGAAATTAAGGGTTGCGGGATCGGTGGATAATTACTTGTTCGATTGTTTAATCACCATGATCATCGTTTTTATAGTTGTTTTTGTTTCATAGTTTATAGTTTAGATTTCGTTTTCGCTTTGATCTTTCCTGACTTTGGACTGACAATCCTCTGTCCAGTTTATTTTATCGTTTTTAGTTTTGTTTAGAGTTAGAAGAATTAATATGAACTAGATACCCCGATTCCCTGTGACCGACTCCGGTATTAATCGCTGTACTACGATCCCTGCACTTGGGGAATACCGGATTTATAAATTTATTACTTGTTTATTTGCATTGATAAAATCCGTGACACCAGTCATAAGGGCAGCTTGATCTTGTGTAATTCTCGAAAGTAGGATGGTGTAACCCATCGGGTACGGTTTTTAGAATCGTTATCGAGGATGCTCGTTCCCTAAGATTCTTAACCTCCTTTCCTCGCTTATCCTTCTGCAGCTCATCAATCTGTCTCTGAAGCATAGCAATCACTTCTTCGAAGGGATTAGGAGCTGGTTGCCAGTGCTAATTGATTATTTTTTAACCTGTTAAAATCATTAATCAATATTTGATCACAAGAACATTAACATATACACATTGATTTTAGCTAGATCTTCTGCCTAGTTTATTATCAATATTAGGTTAATTAATTTAAACTCCAAAAAGGTTTAATAAAATTTTAAGATGCCGTAATATCCTATTCACCCCCCTCTAGGATATATATTGCACATATATGATCCAACAAGTGTAATCAGAGCTTGGTTTCTTGTGAATCAAATTCTGGTATTCCGCCTTGTTCCTGTTATTTGCTGAATCCGATTGCTAAATTATTGTGCTTAAAACCTGCTATCTGCCTTAACTTATTTTTGTGTGATAACTTGCTAAACTGCTACATATCTTCTATGTGATTTCTGTAATTATAGCTGTTGCTCGTATTACTTGAGTTACTGCTACTGATCTGTTCCATCTAAAGGTGTTGTATCTAAGTTTTTGTTTCAAATTAAAAACTGCTAAGTTTTCGTTCTGATTGAACATTCGGTTCAGTCATTCGTCTTGACTGCTTTTTTATTTTGCAAACGATTAAGTATTGAGGTTATTCACACACCACTCACAAACACATCGAATCTGAGATTTTTGTCACATCTTATTTGAATCCGTCTAAATCTGCATTGTAATCTTGCATTGTATCACTACATTAGTAGCAGGTGCATTGATCTGTATTGTACTGCATCTCATTATCATTCAAACGCCTAGAATTAATTAAATGGCTTCCATGAACTATAACCAGGCACCACCATGTGAGGGCTTATCATTGGTAAGACCTCCCTACTTTGATGGTACTGGTTATATTTGTTAGGAACATTTTATTATGTTTTGATGATGGCCATACCAGCTGTTATAGCAAGCCTGAAATAAGTTAGAATTCTCTGTATAAGTCCTTACTTAGAGTCTGACATGTTGTATAAGTTGAGTTAGACAAGTATTGTACTAGTGGTAGGACGGCAAAGCAAAAACAGATATTCGGCAGAGTGAAGCCAGCCAAGCACCAGCAGAGAAGCAATGCAGACATTAAAGGTCTTACTTGTAACCAAGGAAGTCTGTGATGACCTTGGACAAGTCTAAGTTATACTACAAGCGATGTACATTAATATTCAAATATGGTGTACACTGATCTCACCCCAATCAAAGATCAGTGAAGTACAAAGATTCTCCTCAAACTGAAACAAAGAAGAAAACAGTGAATCGGCAAAACAGACTCACTTTCGGTTGAGTAAAGACGAAATGGTGAAGGAAAAGCTAAAACGGCTATGTCAGAAGGATCACTCGACCGTTCTAAAAACGGCGAAGTAACACTTACCAGATCAGATTTAGTATACGTTGAAGATTCAGAAGATCATGCATTAAATGCACAATCAATAGAGGATCAATCAAGGACGGATTTTCTGCTATACGTTTGAAGAAAGAATCCGATCACTGAAATCAAGGAGAATGCAATTAAGGGGGAATCAAGAATAAAATCAAGGATTATTCCCTCATTAATATAGCCAACGGACGGAATTTCAAAATCAAGGTTATTCAAGGCTATAAATAGAAGGCATTGACAGACAGAGAAAAGTGTGGAACAAAACATAAAAATCAAGTGAAAACTCTGTCAATTTGAAAAGCCTTCTCTCTGAACTTAAAAAGACACATCTAGTTATCAACTCAGACATCAGAGCTACAAAGTCATACTCAGCACTGAGATTGATCAAGCAAGTTTGTGAATCACATTCTCATCAAAGCAAAACAAGCAATCGAGGCATTCGAGAAGGAGTTGAACTGTGATAGCCGTTGAAAGATTTTGATCTCGATGAATGAGCAAAGCGAAAGATCAATCACTCAAGTCATTGCAGTCAAAGAGTGATAGTCTTGTAGATTGTGAAGCTTGGGAAGCCAAGGACAATCATACTATTGTATCTGTGAAAACAATAGTGAATTCCTCCGATCATCACAGGAGAAGAGTGGATTAAGGGATTACACCACCCTGAACCACTATAAGCCTTGTGTCAATTTAATTTCTACAATTTACTTTACAGCATTTATTTAATTTGCCTACACCATAATTTAATTCTGTGATTGTCTAAACTGATTTGAAAACAACATAGTAAGAAGGGATTTATCCGCTGCCCAAAAGCTTTAAATAAAAGAAAATTTTTTGAAACTCCACTATAGTCATTCACCCCCCCACTCTGACTATAGTTTCACCCTTCTCTGGTACCAACAATTGGTATCGGAGCAGTGTTCCTAGTATTAGAACCTGTTCAGATCTAATTTCTGGTAACAAGGAGATTACATATTTTCAAAGTAGTTTTCAAATCTGAGTTTTCTATACATTTACATTTATATCTTCATTTTCACTGATGGATTCCTCAAACTTCTTGTCAAAAGTACCTGTTTTTAATGTTAATAATTTTGATGAATATAAAATAAGAATGCTATCTCATCTTGCAAAGAACTCATGAAGATATCTTTGGATGTAATTAATGATGGACCAATCACAATCACTACTGTGGTAGGGACATGAAGCGAGATCAAGGAAAGGAAATTGACAAACCTAAAAAGGATTGGACCAAGGATGACGGAGAGAAGAGCAAACCTGGACTTTGTTGCAAAAGACATGATCTTGAAGACCCTAGATAGAAACATGTTCATGAGAATCAAAGACGCAAAACAAAGAAAAGGAGATGTGGGACAAGCTATCATTGATAAATGAAGGATCTCAAGCGATTAAAGAAAACAAATTATCATTTGCAAAAGCGAAGTTTGAAAACTTCAAAATGAAGACTGGTGAATCCATAGATCAAATGGACAACAGATTCTCAAGCATCATCAGTGAACTGCAACAGCTTGGACACACATATCCCCAAAAAGAAGTATGCTTGAAGATCTTGAGAGGACTACCTGAAAGATGGAATATCATAACATCAGTAATCAGAGGAACAACAAATCTTGCAAGCACTGACACTCTGACACTGATGTCTCAATTAAAAGCTCATGAATTCGAATTGAACGGTGAAGATGATGCTCCGGTAGAGACACAAAAGCTCACTGCACTGGTTGCACCCCAGCAAAGTAACTTTGCCGATTACATCAGCAAAGAAACACATGAACTTAAAGAACATGTAGCTTTATTGGTTAAAAGCTTTGACAGGTTTAGCAAAAAGAAGCCCTTCAAAGGAAATTCATCATCAAACAAGAGGTCAAGCTCAAACAAAGACATGAAGAAGAAAGATGTTGAATACAGATGCTTCAACTGCAACAAGAAAGGTCACTTCAAGGCAGATTGTCCTGAAGAAAATGACAAAGATGATGAAAAGAAGAAATACAAAGCATTTGAAAAGAGAAAAAGCAAGAAAGCACTCAAGGCAGAATCCAGCAGTGAGAAGAATGAAGAATCATCTGATAATGATTCAGATGATAGTGATGAAGAAGACAGCTCAGAAAAGGAGAAAGCATGCATATGCCTCATGACCAAAGAATTGGATGAAGATGAAAGTGATAGTTCAGACACTGAACAAACAAGCCTATGTCTAATGGCTAAAGAATCAGATGAATCTGAGGTATCATCTAACACTTACTCTTCATCTAATACATCCACATCTGACACTGCACAATCTTCTACTCTCTCATTAGATACAGCAGACCTAGTCCAAAATCTCATGACTAAATTTGATGAAATTGAAAAGAATCATGAAATTCTGGAAAAGGAATGCAAGGATCTAAGAAAAGAAAATAAGAGATTAAAGAAAGAATGGATAAAGCAAAAGTGAATTAACCAAGAAGAGACTACTTAAATGATCAACAAAAAACAGATGATCATACATCTGTCATTGACAGATCAGTTAAGAAAATCTCCTCACCAGTAAAGGTAACCACTGCACCACCAAAAGCACCAGCTTACAAACCCTCAAAAAGGTTTGGATCCAGATATGGTCTTGGCTACAACAGTCAGGATGAAAGTAGGAATAATGGTCAACACAATTCTAAATTCAGGATCATTAATGGATCAAAATTTAGAAAGGGACAGACCATAGTTCCAACAGATCATCCTGTTCCGGTGAAGTCAAAACCTAGTGTAGTGAAACAGCAGACTAAATCCTCACTCCGGTCAATCAAGAACAACAGCCATCTGAAAGGTAAAGGCAGACTTTACCCTTCAGAGGATGATTGGAATGTTGCACCTCCAAAATACAAGAGGAAACCATTCAACAAAATGCATCATGTGATTAAGAAAAACCAATCTGTTCCTAGACACTTGAAGCAAGAAAGGTTTCCTACTGCATATTGGAAAGTGAAGAAGGATGTAAATGCACCAAAAGGTGGAGAAAAGTATCAGAATACCTTTAGCAAGAATATTAGAAGCTATTCTGCCATGCCTTATACATATGAAGTTGATGACTTCAATTATCCAAAAAGAAGACCTTTTGGATACACACTTGGTATGGGAGGCATGATAGCTAACAGGTATGGACCCAAACAGTGTTGGGTACCTAAACTTAATTAATGTTTTGTAGGATGTCCGGTACATAGACAAAGTGGATGTTCCACACACATGACAGAAACAAACAAGAAATGGCTCACCGACTTCAAGGCTTTTGATGGACCCAAAGTCACATTTGGAGGCAAATAAAACCCTGGCAAGATTAAGGGGGAAGGCATAATACTCAAGAACAATTTGAAGATTCAAAATTTGGCATATGTCAAGGGACTAAATTTCAATCTAATGAGCATCATCAATTCATGACAAAGGCTACAATGTGCACTTCAACAAAGAAGGATGCAAAGTGATTCACACCAAACCAACACAAAGTGGTTCTTGCGGGTAGAAGACAAGACAACATGTATGTTGTGGCACGAGAGAAACGACCAAGGCGAAAAACATGTCTGTTGGTCAAAAACAAACAATCTACAAGTCGGGATTTGGCACGAGAAGATTAAATCATCTCAATTTCAAGACCATCAACAAACTATCAAAGAACAAGTTAGTTGAAGGTTTGCCGAGATCACATTCAAGAAAGAAAGTCTATGTGATGCATGTCGAAAAGGAAAATGATCAAAAGTTCATTCAAGTCAAAGCCTTATGAATCCACAACAAGAGTTCTACATCCGTTACACATGGACTGTTTGGACCAAATCACACCATAAGTGTGAGTGGTAAGAAATACACCACTTTGTAGTGGTGGATGACTTCTCAAAGTACACCTGGACCATTTTCATGAACAAGAAGAAAGAGACACTTAAAAAGCGCCAGATTTGTTTGAGAAGACTCCAAAATGAGAAAGAACTAAAGATCATAAAGATCGATCGATTGCAGAGAGCACCGAATTTCTAAATGAAATCATCGAACCTCATCATGAAGAAAATGGAGTACTACATCAACAATCTGCAGCAGCACTCCACAACAAAATGGTGTAGCAGAAAGAAGAAAAGAGAACTCTCAAAGAAGCGATCGAACAATGATTGTTTGAAGCATGCTTGCCAAAGAGATTTTGGGTCAAGCAAAGAAACACGACATGTCATACACAAAAGCAGATCAATCATCAACAAATATCATGGAAAGACTCCATATGAAATATGGAATGGAGAAAACCCAATATCTCATATTTTCATATGTTTGGATCAAAATGTTTTGTCTTAAACAGAACCAAATTGCATACCTTTGATGAGAAGGCGATGATGAAGCAATCTTCATGGGATACTCGGACACCAAAGAAAGCATTGAGAGTACTCAATAAAAGAACATTGGTGATTGAAGAATCAATACATGTGGTTTTTGATGAACCAAATACAAATGGTGAAGATCTTCAAGACCAAGAAGAGAAAGCAGCACAAAATGAAATCTATACAAATGCAACCATACCAGCTACTATCCTGAATCATCACTTTAAAAATCAAGTGGAGCCACATATCAATACAACAGAAGAAGTACCTGAAGTTGAAGTTCATGCTCAGCATGAAGGTATAGAAGCACCAAGTGAAGAACAACTTCAACCAGATCTAAACTGGCTAAGAGACCATCCTGAAGAACAAGTTATTGGAGATATTCACACAGGAGTTAGAACCGAAGACAAGCTGAGCACATGCTAACTTGCTTTCTATCACAAGTGGCACCTAAGACCATAGATGATGCAATCCAAAATGCAGATTGGATCACAAAGAATGCAAGAAGAACTAAATGAATTTGAAAGAAATGAAGTGCAGAACTCGTTGACAGACGAGAAATAGCCAACATCATTGGTGCAAAATGAGTATTCAGAACAAGATGGATGAGTAAGGAACTGTTTTGAAAACAAAGCAAGGCTAGTTGCAAAGGCTATTCTCAAGAAAGGAATAGATTATGATGAAACATTTGCACCAAGTAGCAAGATTGGAAGCAATCGGACTGCATGTAGCTTTTGTCGCATACAAAGACTTCAAAGTCTATCAAATGGATGTCAAGAGTGCATTCCTAAATGGACTTTTGGAAGAAGAAGTTTATGTAGAACAACCTCCTGGATTTCAAATCAAAGGAAAAGAAGACAAAGTATACAAACTCAAGAAGGCCCTCTACGGCCTCAAACAGGCACCCAGAGCCTGGTATGAAACACTATCACAATTTTTGATCAAAAATGGATTCAACAAGGGAACTATTGACAAGACTCTATTCAAACTAGAGGAAGGAGCAAGCACATTGCTGGTACAAATCTATGTTGATGATATAATCTTTGGATCAGAGGATTAAAAGCTTTGTGAGAAACTTGCAAACCTGATGAAGAGCAAATTTCAGATGAGCATGATGGGAGAATTAAACTATTTCCTTGGCCTTCAAGTAAAGCAAATGAAGGATGGCATTTTCATTAGTCAAGCCAAGTACACAAGAGATTTGATACACAAGTATGGGATGGATACAAGTGGCACAGCAGACACACCAATGTGTGCCAGAGTCACACTTGGAAAAGATGAAGCAGGAAAGGATGTTGATCAGAAAATGTGTAGAGGAATCATTGGATCTTTATTATACTTAACTGCATGTAGACCTGATATAGCATTTGCAGTAGGAGTGTGTGCAAGATTTCAAGCTCAACCAAAAGAATCACATCTTCTAGCAGCCAAAAGGATAATCAAATACTTGAAAAACACTATAAATGTTGGAATTTGGTATCCAAAAGATGGAGGATTTAAATTGATATCATATTCAGACTCTGACTATGCTAGATGCAAAATAGATAGAAAAAACACCTCTGGAACATGTCAAATGCTAGGAACCAGACTAGTCTCTTGGTTCAGCAGAAAGCAAAACTCCATATCTACATCAACAGCTTAAGCAGAATATATAGCAGCAGGTAGCTGCTGTGCTCAAGTACTTTGGATAAGACAACAGCTAAGGGACTATGGAATGGAAGAGAAAACAATTCCAATCATGTGCGATAACACAAGTGCAATATCTATTACTGAAAATCCAGTATTGCATTCGAGAACAAAACACATTGATGTGAGACACCATTTTATCAGAGACCATGTTGAAAAGGGAGATGTCATCCTAAAATACATACCTATCAAGATCAATTGGTGACATCTTCACTAAACCACCACTCAAATATGAAAGATTTAGTATGTTGAGAACGAGTTAGGAATGATTGAAATTGACTAAGTATCAAGGAGCGGCCAACTGGAGTAATCGGCTAAGTGACTTCATCAACTGGTACAACCTTTGCCGTTACAGGAGGTGTAGCAGGCAAGGCACTGGTATCCAGTGAAGGTAACTTAACTGATTGTTAGGAACAGTTAAATGGAGCAGCTCAATGAAGAACCCATTTGATCGGCTAAGTGACCAGCCAAGGCACTTCACCGAAATAAAGACTTGAATAAATTAAAAGTATGAACAAAATCAATTCTGATTACACGTGGAGAATAAGGCAATTATGGAGGATTATTCTGTGAAAGATTACACACGTGGAGATAAATTTATGATCATGGAGGTAATTGTATTATTTTTCGAATTGAAAACTCCTCGATTCCCGGGCTCTATCATTACTTACCTCAAACCACTCCCCCATTACGCTCGAATATCGCAATTCACATACACAAAATCACGCCATGATGTCACAAAATCCTTCCATATTCAAACCACGTTCACACTACCCAAATCACACTATATAAACCAGACTTAAAGATTTTCAGAAATCTTTACGCTCTCTTGCAAATTACAAACCCTATTTCTGATTTTCACTGAAAACTTGAAGAACTCCTTTCTAAACATCTATCTACTATCAATGGCTTCATCTTCCACCATCTCTCCTACTGAAAAATACTATGAAAAATCAATCATCACTGGTTCATTTTTCAAACTAGAACACTATCTCTCTTATTGTGATAACGATGCACAAGCACAACGCTTGGTCGATTGCTGTACAAATTTGGGGCTGATGACCTTTCTAAACCCCCCAATAACTGGTATCTTCTATGAAAACTGATAGCATTCGGAAAAATGCCAAGTTTGTGCCCAAAGACAAAGAAGATCAAGTCGATCGCATCACAAGCTCAATCTTTGGAAAAAACATAGTCATCACGCTGGTACACTAAATGAGATACTGCACCTTCCTTAATTGGTCCTGCCAATGTCAAGTCAAGTGGGTGACGACAGACATCACAAAATTCAAAGCCGAGATAGCCAAAAGCCCCAAGTAAAACAAAGAAACGCACAATCTACCTAGATCAAAGCTCAAACTTCCGTTTGTTTGAATTTGCACCGTCATCACCAAAAATATTGAAGGCGAAGCGGGTCGATGGAAAACCTAATCGAGGTGCGGATCAAACCGATGGCCATAATCTATGAACGCATCAAATTTGATTGGGCAACCTTTGTGTTCAATCGATTGAAGGATCGATTCAAAAGGAAATTGACCTATCATTCACCGCACCGAGCAAGGGTTTGCGAGAAAAGGCGATTTCGGGAAAGAAATCATATAGGTTCCTCTTCACACTGCTCAACGCCTTGAAAGTACAACCCACAAACCTGCAGGTCCCACACAAATCCAAGACAATGTTCACTACATCAAGGCTTCCTGAAGCCCAAACCCGTTCTTTGGGAAAAAGAAACAACTCGAATCCAGCGGATCGAGGTGTGGGACGAAGAACCAGATCTCGAAGAAGCACAAGAGGATACAACAATGCCTCGACACCAAAGAATTTGTATGAGCCTGTGACAATCGGTGATGACACAGCAATAGCAGAAGAGAAGCAGCAAGAGGAAATCACCTACCTTGAAGAAGGTGAGGAAGGATATAGACTCACTTCATCTAAAGAAGAAGAGATAGATGAGGAAGAAGATAAGTCAGAAGATGAACATTCAGTAGGTAGAAATCTTGAAGCCAATCAAGAAGGTTTGGGGATTTCTGACGATGAACTGACTCTCCAAGAAGTGCTTTTCAAAAGCATTGGTACAGTTGACAAACAGCTCAGTGAGCCAGCTGTTAAAGCTCACTTAGCCGAAATTGTCATCTCCCCCACAATTGCACAAGGGGGAACGGTGGCAGATGAAGAAGCTCACACTCATCAACAACCTCTAAATGACCCTGTGTCTAATGAGGCAGAACAAGAACAGATGAAAGAAAAAGAAGAAGCACAAAATGGAAAGGGAAAAGAGGAACATGAAGAGCAAGAAGTTGAAGTGGAAAATGAGGAGAAGCAAGGTGAAGATGCTGAGGGAGAAAATGATGAGGATGAAAGGGATGCCGATGCGGCACGAGAAGAAGTTAATCCAGAAAGAGTCTTCAATCTGGACATTCAACCCCTCATTGTGGACATGGAAAGGCAATACTACAGCAGGCAAAACTTGAAGCATGCCTTAAGGAGTGAAGCTACCTCCTTCAACCACAAGATTGAGGCCCTCATCAGTCACATCAAGATCCAGGATGAGGTCATGGAGAGACAAGGAAATGTACTTTGCAACTTACAGCACCTCATTCCTCATCATGTCCAAACCAATCTTGAGTTCCTTGCTGAGACAACTGACAACAATCTCAAGCCATTGGTGGACACTCTCAATACACACACTCAACAAATTCAAAGATCTGGAGGAGATAATGGAGCATTACGGCAAGCAAATTGGACTTTCTAATCAAAGTTGGTGAGGCCAACAACAAAATCTTGGAGAAAAGTATGGTCCTATCCTCGAGTCCAGGCGACAATTGCGGACCTTGAAGCACGTTTTGATGCCGCCACAAAGGGGAAGGAAACTCAAAGCCCGAGAGCTCCAGTGGAAAGGAAAGAGGCAAAAAGGCAAGGACAACAAAGGCAAAGGCATCGAGATTGAAGAAATGAAGAAGTAAACCTGTTACCTATTGCTTAATTAAATTTGATTTTATCATTTTCCCTTGTTCTTTAAATAAAGAGATGCAATATCTTATTGCCCCATGATGGATGAATAAAACTGTTGAATTTTTGTTCTATTATTTTGATTACTTATGTTCATGCTTATGAGGGTTTTTGGCATCATCAAAAAGGGGGAAATTGTTAGGAACATTTTATTATGTTTTGATGATGGACTTACCAGCTGTTATAGCAAGCCTGAAATAAGTTAGAATTCTCTGTGTAAGTCCTTACTTAGAGTATGACATGTTGTATAGTTGAGTCGACAAGTATTGTACTAGTGGTAGGGCGGCAAAGCAAAAGCAGATATTCGGCAGAGTGAAGCCGACCAAGCACCAAAGCAGAGAAGCAATGCAGAGACATTAAAGTCCGACTTGTAACCAAGGAAGTCTGTGATGACCTTGGACAAGTCTAAGTTATACTACAAGCGATGTACATTAATATTCAAATATGGTGTACACTGATCTCACCCCAATCAAAGATCAGTGAAGTACAAAGATTCTCCTCAAACTGAAACAAAGAAGAAAACAGTGAATCGGCAAAACAGACTCACTTTCGGTTGAGTAAAGACGAAACGGTGAAGGAAAAGCTAAAACGGCTATGTCAGAAGGATCACTCGACCGTTCTAAAAACGGAGAAGTAACACTTACCAGATCAGATTTAGTATACGTTGAAGATTCAGAAGATCATGCATTAAATGCACAATCAATAGAGGATCAATCAAGGACGGATTTTCTACGCTATACGTTTGAAGAAAGAATCCGATCATCAAAATCAAGGAGAATGCAATTAAGGGGGAATCAAGAATAAAATCAAGGATTATTCCCTCATTAATATAGCCAACGGACGGAATTTCAAAATCAAGGTTATTCAAGGCTATAAATAGAAGGCATTGACAGACAGAGAAAAGTGTGGAACAAAACATAAAAATCAAGTGAAAACTCTGTCAATTTGAAAAGCCTTCTCTCTGAACTTAAAAAGACACATCTAGTTATCAACTCAGACATCAGAGCTACAAATTCATACTCAGCACTGAGATTGATCAAGCAAGTTTGTGAATCACATTCTCATCAAAGCAAAACAACTGAATCAGAGGCATTCTGAGAAGGAGTTGAACCTGTGATAGCTGTTGAAAGATTTTGATCTCAATGAGCAGCAAAGGAAGACTGAATCACTGAAGCTGTTGCAGTCAAGGAGTGATAGTCTTGTAGATTATGAAGCTTGGGAAGCCAAGGACAATCATACTATTGTATCTGTGAAAAGAATAGTGAATTCCTCCGATCATCACAGGAGAAGAGTGGATTAAGGGATTACACAACCCTGAACCACTATAAGCCTTGTGTCAATTTAATTTCTGCAATTTACTTTACAGCATTTATTTAATTTGCCTACACCATAATTTAATTCAGTGATTGTCTAAACTGATTTGAAAACAACATAGTAAGAAGGGATTTATCCGCTGCCCAAAAGCTTTTAAATAAAAGAAAAGTTTTTGAAACTCCACTATAGTCATTCACCCCCCCCCCCCCCTCTGACTATAGTTACACCCTTCTCTGGGACCAACAATATTCAGTGGAAGAGGGCTATGCAACTCCATGTAGAGGCAATGGACATCCGACTATGGTTCATTATAATGGATATACCCTTTGTCCCTACTAAGGAAGGTTGAGATGAGGGTGTGTTAGTGCAAGTTAAGAAGGAAAGAGAAGAATTAGATGAGAGGATTATCGAAAGATGACCCTCAATTCTAAGGCTACCGATATCCTTTTTAATGCTTTAAGTCCAGCTGGGGGAAAATATGTCATAGACTGTAAAACTGCTAAAGATATTTGGCATCATCTCCAAATGCGTCATGAGGGTAATAATCAAGTTAAGGATACTAAAATAAACCAACTCATGTTTGCATATGAATCATTTATGATGGGTTCAAACGAGACAATCAGTGACATGGATACCAGATTCACTGATATTATCACTACACTTTCTGCACTAGGTAAAACCTTTAAATCCAAAAAGATTGTGCAAAAGATCCTTAAAAGCCTGCCCCAAGAATGGGACGCCATGGTTACGGCTATACAACAGGCTAAGGATCTGAACACTCTGAAAAAGGATGAAATTATTGGCTCATTGCTTATGCATGAGAGCATGTTGTACTCTCGCAAGCATACTAAGCCCGAGACTAAGGGAGTGGCACTAAAGCCAAATCCCAGCCCACCGAACCTGAGACTACCGAAAGTGAGAGTGATAATGAAGATCATGCACTTATGGTTCGTTACTTTAAGAAATTCTTGAAGTTTAATAAAGGTTCGAAATCTGAGCCTAAATTCCAAAAAGGCAAAGCCAAACGGAGTTCCGATGTATGTTGCTATGAATGTCAACAAGATAGGCATATAGCCAATGAATGTCCAAATCGCAAGTCTAAATCTGAAAAGAAGACCAAAACTATTTTTGATAATAAAAAGAAATCTAAACCTGCTCTAGCCGCTTGGTCTGATAGTTCAGACAACGATGCCGCTGAATCTGACTCTGAAAAGAGTGAGAAAGCAAATGTCGCTCTTATGGCATACTCTCAAACCACAAACGACACGGATGAGATTTTGTCTAATCCATCTTTCACAAATGATGAACTGTATGAATTAAATGAAAAATTAGCTATCGAAAACTCAAACCTTAAAGGCAAAAATGAACGCCTGCAAGATATTATTTTGTGAAATGAGGATCAAATCCTCCAACTGATTAATTCTTTAAGTGCACTTGAGCTAAAGTACAAAGATCTTGAGTTGGAAAACACTTCTCTGAAAACTGAGTCTATTACACTCAAGAAAACCATTCAAGGGTTAGAGAAGGGGCCAATAGTCAGTGGGTATGAGACTTCTTACAAGGAGACTCTTCTCAAGGACTTGAAGCTCAATGAAAAGATTTTAGAACCAAGGCCAATTGCCTTAAAGAACATCAAACCCCTTTCCCCCAAATGTTTTTATAAACAACACACAAAAGCACCCGAACACGCATATTAAGTATGACCAGAGGTACTCAAGAAGTCCAACTTGACAGACTACCTCTCGCCAAACGAACTATGCTCCACGTATGCACCATGATTATGGGATACATCAAGCACCTAACTACACCTTTGTTAAACCACGGTGTCCTATAACTCTTATAATAATTTTCAACCACAATATCACTATGACCAGCCCCACTATCCATATGGGTCTTATTTTGGCTTTTATGATCAGCCATCTAGTTCCTATGGATCTAGACCTGCACATAAACCCAAGATTAAGAAGATATGGGTACCCAAAGTCAAACAAGTATGGGTGAGGAAGGCTTCCACCAATACTAACCCTTAAGGACCCAAAGACTAAAGGGGACCTCAACTACTCTTTGGTTGCAGGATTGCCCTAAACTACGACCATGAAGAATCCTAATAAATGGGTGCTAGATAGCGGTTGCTCTAGGCACATGACTGGAAACTTCACA
Organism: Gentiana macrophylla; assembly: GCA_026214975.1. Classification (NCBI taxonomy): domain Eukaryota; kingdom Viridiplantae; phylum Streptophyta; class Magnoliopsida; order Gentianales; family Gentianaceae; genus Gentiana; species Gentiana macrophylla. The sequence goes on along the minus strand of CM047810.1, from coordinate 48,033,510 downwards.
CTCTTTCGAACATACGAACCCAAATCCAAAGGAGGTTCTGTCACTTTTGGTGATAGCTCCAAAGGAAAGATCCTGGGTGAAGGATCAATTGGTAACCCTGAATCGCTCATCATAAACAACGTGTATTTTGTAAACAGTTTAACTCATAATCTTTTAAGCATCTCCCAACTTAGTGATTCCGATCTAGAGATTACATTCGACAAAAAGACATGCAAGATAAAAGATATGTCTGATAAGCTTCTTTTGTCCGGTCATCGTGAGGACAATATATATACTATCGAACTTGATAAGCTTCCGGATTGTCCAATATCTTGTCTCTGAGAATGACAATGTTAATCTCTGGCATCGACACCTAGGACACATTGGTATCTCCACCATGCAGAAATTGGTTAGCCAAAATCTAATTCGTGGACTACCAAAGTTTGACTTGAAAGACTTCAAGTTTTGTGAGCCTTGCATCAAAGGAAAACAAACAAAGACTTCTTTCAAATCCAAACAAGACATCACCACTACACGCACCCTTGAACTCCTGCATATCGATCTGTTTGGCCCAAGTCTTGTTTGAAGACTTGGAGGGAAGTCGTATGCCCTCGTAGTTGTAGTTGATTACTCCCGATACACATGGGTTCTATTCTTGACTCACAAGAGTGACAGTGCTACGTCATTTGAAACTTTAGTGAAGCAATTACATAATACTTTTGATATATCGGTTGTGACTGTCCGGAGCGATAGAGGCGGAGAATTCATTGATGCAGAACTCATTGAGTTTTGTGAATACTCTGGTATTCGACTTGAGTTTTCTACTCCTAGGACTCTACAACAAAAAGGGGTTGTTGAGTCGGCACGAATGATGCTAAACGAGTTCAATGTGCCTCGTTTCCTATGGGCCGAAGTAGTCTCTTATGCCTGTTATAATATTAACAGATTATCTATTTGAAAGACTTTGCACAAGACTCCCTACGAGATTCTTAGGAACCGACCACCCAAAATAAACTATTTCCATGTTTTCGGGTCAAAATGTTTTGTCTTAAACGATAAGGGAAACTTGGATAAATTTGCATCTAAGTCCACCGAATGCATATTTGTGGGTTATTCCGAAACCTCATGGGCATACAAATGCTATGATCCGGTTTCACGACGCGTTTGTGAGTCCATACATGTTTCTTTTAACGAATCATATTCCATGACTAATGCGTGTATTAATGTGGAAGGAATTAAGGAGTTATTAGAAAAAGCTAAGCTTACAGATTGTTCCAAGTTTGAGTTTCTTCCCCCGGCCACAAATGATGTAAGCCCGGAGATTCCTGAAACTCCTACTCCTGAGGCTCCTATTGCTGAAAACAGACCCATGGGTGATGAAACCTTAGCAAATGGTGAACCCCATGGTGAACAGCATACTGAACACAATGAGCAACCTGCTCCTACCCGACAACGCACTTGGGATAGAGCTTATACTTCAAATCTAATCATTGGAGATCCCACTGCTGGTGTATCCACTCGTTGGTCCACACTTCCCCTCCTTTTACTACTTTAGTGTCTTTAATTGAACCTAAAAATATAAAAGAAGCACTAGTATACACGGATTGGGTGATAGCCATGCAAGAGGAGTTACATCAATTCGAAAGAAATGATGTATGGGAACTAGCCCATTTACCTCCCAAGACACACACTACAGGAACCAGATGGGTCTTTAGGAATAAAATGGATGAAAACGGGGTAGTCTTTAGGAATAAGGCCCGACTGGTGGCATAAGGGTATTGCCAAGAGGAAGGCATCGACTACGATGAAACCTTTGCTCCAGTCGCTTGGCTTGAAGCCATTCACCTACTTATAGCGTTTGCATCCGCTTTTGACCTAAAGTTATTCCAAATGGACGTTAAGAGTGCGTTCTTGAACGGACTTATCAAGGAGGAAGTGTATATTCGCTAACCTTCGGGTTTTGAGGATACACTTCACCGAGATCACGTCTACCATCTCCAGAAGGCACTTTATGGCCTGAAGCAAGCCCCTCGAGCCTGGTACGACCGTTTATCATCTATGTTGCTGGAACATGGTTTCTCTAGGGGTAAAGTAGATAATACTCTATTCATTAAGAAATCTGGTTTAGATATCTTGATTGCTCAGGTGTATGTAGATGATATCATCTTTGGCTCCACCAAATCTAATATATGCACCGAGTTCTAGACTTTGATGAAGTCTAACTTTGAGATGTCGGCCATGGGAGAGCTCACTTTCTTTCTTGGTCTATAAATCAAACAAACTCCCCTAAGGACACATGTTAGTCAAACCAAGTACATTAAAGATATGCTCACTAAATTCATGTTTGACACACTTAAGCCTGCAAGCACGCCGATGACCTCATCTGTCAGGCTGACTACGGATGAAGATGGCCAACCTTTTGACCAACACCTTTATAGATCCATGATAGGATCCCTACTTTATTTGACTGCTTCCCGACCCGATATTATGTTTGCCGTTTGTCTATGTGCATGATTCCAAGCAAACCCTAAGATGTCAAACTTTGGGGCAGTCAAACAAATTTTTCGCTATCTTAGGCACACCCCCACTTTAAGTCTATTTTATGCCACATCTACACCATTCACACTACTCGCATATAGTGATGCCGACTATGGAGGTTGCCGTGTGGAACGCAAAAGCACTAGTGGCACGTGCCAGTTCTTGGGCAATAGACTCATCTCGTGGTTCTCTAAGAAGCAGCCTAGCGTTGCTTTGAGCACCACTTAGGCCGAGTATGTTGCTTTAAGTAATTCTTGTGCCCAGCTTTTGTGGATCAAACAGCAGCTTGCTAATTTCGGTATTACTATACCTTGCGTGACAGTCTACTGTGACAGCACTAGTGCCATAGACTTGTCCCGCAATCCAGTATTGCACTCTCGTGCCAAGCATATAGATATCCGTTATCACTTTATACGAGACCATGTGACCAATGGTACGATATCTATAGAGTTTATGCCTACTGCGCAGCAAGTCGCTGACATTTTCACGAAGCCTCTACCCAGGCTTTCTTCGAAAAGCTGCGTAGTGACCTATGTATGGTTCCTGTTTAGAACCTTCTTTTGATTCTTTTTTCAAAATAAGGGGGAGAGATGTATATATGTTGGGGGAGCTGCAATTTAGGGGGACCATAGGTATTTTGTAAAATTAATCAAAAGGGGGAGAATTGTTGGGATATTGTCATGCCCACAATAATCCGTATGTGGTTTGATTAATTTTACAGTACCTTAAAATTTTGTGCCATATAATTTTACTGTCACTAACACTGCCAAGAAGTCGTATGACTTACAATGGCATTTGTTTTGCAGGTACCCTGAAAAACACCATAAATGATTAAAACAAATGTGTGTATGATATATATTTTATCATCACCTTTTATATGATATGGTGTTATACTGTGTGATAGAAAATACACTAAACTAACTTTGGACTCAGCACAATATCAAAACTCGGCCCAACATAAAAATACAAAGCTATTCTTATAACAAACAAATAAAAACCGGCCCAACCTCATTTCCCTTACCCTACCAATATGTGCCTATCTTATAAACCTAAACACGCATTCAGTCCAGTAGCCGCCCCTTCTCTCTCAGACACAAAACCTTCTTCTTCATTTACTCCTCTCCTCCTTCAGACAATGAAAACCTCCGGCTCTCTTGATCCTATACAACCCTCTGTCTTAATTTGCTATCTCGTTTCATTCAATGATTGCTAACCTTCCGTTTCATATCCCCTGAGAAGATCAATCGATCTTCAAAAAAGTCCATCAAAGCTTGAAAGATCTAAACCCTCATAACTTACTATTTTCCTCAGAATTAATAAAGAAATCGGTTCATTCATCTGGTAAATCAAAAGAAAAGTTCATCCAATTGATGTTCTATCAAAGAAAGATTGGACTTTTTTTTAATGGACCTTTAGATTGATGAAAGGCTGCAACTTTTTGTGCTCCGGTGAACTTCCGGTAACTAAGGAACTCAGGTAAGGTCCAGATCGTCCTGCATCTGGCTCTAATGTCATGACTAAAACCTTATCTCTGTGTCATACATTTCGAGTCATGACTATGGTGAAATCAAATAGTGATTTATGATCCAATTAGTGATATTTGATGAAATCATTAGAGTATTGCCATAATTTTTAAAGTATGAAACCTCCAATTAACAACTGCTTCGATTTCTGGTAAATTATGATTCAAAATTGTTAAATCGAAGTCTGATAAAGAAAAATATGTTATCTTTTTTTGTTGTCATAAATGGTACAGCCTGAATCTATTATCATCTAGGCTTAGTTAAGACTATTTCTTTTACCTGTCTTTCGAATCATAGTTTTTGTGGAAAAAAAAACGAATTTTGATTATTCATTCGATTGATGAAATCAGGTTATATGCTCTATGTGCTTTCAGATTAATGACTCAATACTTCTGTCTTGCCGTTCTGATTCATCTGAATCAGAAATATGGCATCATACAGACATGTTATTGAGGAAATCGGATTTTGTCTTATTTAAATTCTGATTGATGATTCACTTACACTTGCATCATTTGCATGCCCCTCTCGATTAAAATGGTTTGATGAAATTCTGGTAATTTATGAATCAAACCTAAGTGTGTTGATCTATCTCTGAGATGATACACACCGTATGTTGATCTGATAAACACCATCTGGAACAATGGTGACTTAACAGAAATGATACTACTTCCGGTTGCTTGTGCCTCGGAGAGTGTGGTATGAATCTATCTCTATATTCATATCATACTCATTCTTTGTTCCATTACAGCCACACTGAGAATACTCTGCATAAATTTATATACTTTGATAAACTCATCTTCTGTGTAATATAAGTATATATAGATGTATATAGTTATTAAAAATAAATAAATATGTTGCTGTATATACAGAATTTCGAAATAAATAAATTAAGTCAATAAACTCTTGGTCTTTTCCATACACTGCATTAATGATAGTCATTGTACCAATGTTGACTGCTTGCATCTGAAAAAAAATTCTATCTTAAACACTCAACAATCTTTTTTTGAATACCGCAACTATACACTATTTTCAACTAAATGGCACGCTTTTCCATAATCATTCATTGCTTTTCATTTTTTGAAAATGATCAAGTAAATGCTTCTACCATTTACATGCCTATATATTCTCTGTAACACCAAACTGATCTAGCAACAAGCTGATCAAAAAAATTCATATTTACTAAAAACATCCTTGTATCTACGAATTTGTTTACTATTCTTATATCTCAGTTTACATCTATTCGGAGTTATAAGATTGTGTCTTGATTCTGATTTATCTGAGTAATCTTAGTTGAGACTGGGCTATGGTGATTCTTCTGGGGATCCAGCTTGAGCTTTAGGATTGCACTAAAGCTTGTTTTTGGCATTAGTTATCTCACATCTTGAACTGTGTGTTCATATCAGTAAGTTCACGTGTTACTTTTTCTTTCAAGTTGCTATTTTTCTGTGTGTGTAGAATTATAGAACTCTGTTAGAAAAGTAAGTAAAGGCTGTATCAGTTTTATTGTATTGAATTTCAGAAACAAACTGTGTTTGAATCCCTGTGACTGTGTCACTGTTGTGTTTGGGATTCATACACTACATTGTGATCTGAAAGCTCAATAAGTTAGAACAAGCTTAATCATCTTGTATTTTATTTTCAGCTCTGAAAATCTGGTGTAATCTGTAACAGAAAAGCATATAGTAAATTCTGTGGGTGAGTGTTTGATATTGACGCATATGAGTGTATGATAGTTTAAATAGCTATTAAAATCAGTGTATGTGATTTGGAATCAAATTAGAAACACACTTAAAAACTTTGCATGCTAATTGATTAGGTTTTAACCTGTTAAAATCTTTAATCAATATTTGGTCACAAGAACATTAACCTATACACGTTGATTTTAGCTAGATCTTCCGCCTAGTTTATTATCAATATTAGGTTAATTAATTTAATCTCCAAAAAGGCTTAATAAAATTTAAGAATCCGTAATATACTATTCACCCCCCTCTAGGATATATATTATGCATATACGATCCAACAAATACTTGGTCACGTCCCGTTTTCCTTGTGAGTCGGCCTGCATGGGGTGAGGTGGAGTCAGTTCGTCCTTCACCTCGTGCATGATCAGAGAGATAGGAATGGAGAGAGGAGTCTTTGCTCCTCTCGGAACTTCTCGGGCTTCTTGATATCCCGATTTCGGTTGGTGTTTTCCTTATACGGACTGGGCTCGACCTTAGTTTTGCCCTTGTTGGATGATGTTGAGGGAGTAGGCTCAGATGCCTTAAACTTCCTTGCTTTATCTAGCATCTCTTACAGAGTTTCAGGTAGACGCAGGGCGAACTAGGCTGGTAGGCCTCCTTTGGCGAGACTGCTCTGAAAACTGCTCATTACTACACTATCACTTAGACCCCTGTTCAGATCATACACCTTGGTAAACCGCTCGTAATAGTTGCGAGTTGACTCATTCTCACCTTGGCGGATTCCATAAAGATCAGCCTGAGTTTTCTTGAGTTGTCCCGCTGACTTGAACTCGACAATAAACTTATTCTGGAGGTCCTCCCAAGATTTGATAAACCACACTGGTGAATTTCTGATCCATGCCACCGCTCTATCTTGCATCGCAGCTACAAAGGCAATGCACCACGCAGATTCATGCCTTGTTGCCAGGGCTTCCCTGATCTAAAATTTATAGGGCCAGTCATAAGGGTAGCTTGATCTTATGTAATTCTCAAAGGTGGGATGGTGTAACCCATCAGGTACGGTTTTTAGAATCTCATTACCGAGGATGCTCGTTCCCAAAGATTCTTAACCTCCTTTCCTCGCTTATCCTTCTACAGCTTATCAATCTGTCTCTGAAGCTTAGCAATCACTTCTTCGAAGGGATTAGGAGCTGGTTGCCAGTGGTTGCAGATTGACTTGGAGCATTCAGCTCGATTATTAGCCTCTTTGGGTCAAGGTCCCAATCTCGACTTGACATTTCTATGAGTCAACTATACCTCATCGCTTCCATCTTTCCTCATGGGCTCATCCCATTTTCTAGTGATGGGACCCAGACAATCCTGAACGGGTTTGCGACCCTGGTGTCATCCGGCTGATGAGTGAACATTAATTTCTATTTCATTATGTTGAACAGAAGGTCCTCTTGAATAATCCGGAATGTCGATGTACCTGTCTAGTGCGGGGGATCTCGGCGGAGGAACGAACTCGCTCATGGGGAGCGTTGGTGATTCAGACGGATGAGCACTTTATTGGTTTGATATATCCTTTCTGCATAAGCAGCATGAGCAAACAACGTTTTCACGTAAATTTTGTCATATGCCTCTATCTCCTCATGTGGATATAGCTGGTGCGAACGGGTTGGTCGAGACGATTCGCCAACGTTCTTTCATTTGTTCTTCTTATTGGCGGCGGCGAGGTGACCTAGAGCTTCTCTCCATCTCGCTTTGTTGTCCAGATGAGTACGTGCATCGTACGGAGGTACGTCTTTTCCTTAAAGACTGGGTGTCAGATGTACATCGGGATCAAATTGTACGGTGTTCTGACACACTGTCATGCCATCTGTAACTTATATGGTATTCTTACCGGTCTCCTTGGCGGTTGGTGGTAAACCCTCTGGAAATAGAGCTCCGGCGGGCCTTGTTTTGGACATGGAAATATCAAAGACTAATGTCTGCTAGAGTATATGGTGTTCTTGAAGAAGAAGCACTAAAAGTGACCAATATTTGAAGACCAGAGCCGGTTTCAAAAAGTATTTAGGGTTTTGAGGGAAACACACGATTATCTTGGTTGGTTTATGAGAATGAGTGAATACCTCGTGAATCTAAGGATTCCGGATGAACTAGATGAAGATTCTGATGAATATTCAACCGGAAATGCAAAAAGAACGGCTCTAAGATGATAGAAAAGTAGAAAATTACGACCTTTTGGAGCTGGAGCTAAGGATATCGGCCACAAAACTCAGATTTGACCAAAGAAAAATGCAAGGCGCATAGATTTTCCAGTAACGGAGTCAACTGATATTGTCGAAAATATCACAAACAAGATTAAGCGGATGATTATGAGGATATCTAGACTAAAGGTGTTGTTTTATGGTGTTTAGCTCAAGAAATATATGAAGATATGAAGAACACTCAAGGACACAATAGATGTCGACTAATTGGTAGAGCTTATCCTGCTTTTTCTATTATGCGTCCCTAGTTAGGGTATAAGGTGCCGCTATTTATAGAGCTTGCATAGTCGGCAATTACATGGCGGGCTAAAGGCTAAAAGAGTACATGCAGTTTGCTAAATATAAATATAATAATGCAGGTCGAGCTCCTGACATGCGAGCTGGTATGCATCTCAGCCACTGCGGATTTGTCGCCTGTAACTTGTGATTTTGCTGCCTTGTTGTGCGGGCTGCGAGCTGAAGGGCGGTCAACTTGGCCACCAGTGCTTCGTCTCGCCTTGTAAATGGGTATGAAGGGTTTGATATCGACGCCCTTCGTATGACCAATGATAAGTATCGTAATGGTACGAGGCGGGCTGGATTGTTCCTGTCCCAGATCAGCTTACTTGGGTGCAAACTGATTGGCCCAGAGACCATATTCGTTATTGGGCCTTCTTAGAGGCCCATCTTTAATTTGCAGGCTTTTTTACGGGTTTGGTATATCATAATATATCATTATTAAATTACCATAAATCAATTATGCATGTGCGTATATATATATATCCAATAGTAATACATAATATAATACTATGATTAATTAATTTGCAATTTTTTTTGAAATCAAAAGAAAATTCTTTTCAATTCAAGTAAGCAAATATGTCGTGGTTATAGGAGTCTATTCATCGTGCATAGACTTTTACGGCATTGTGGGATAACCGTCGAGACCCTGAAAATCCACTCTTTTTCCTATTCAAGGATCCGCCCCCCGGCTCTGTGTTTTCACATCGAGAATTATTTACAGATGGAGAGGTGTCAAAGGGGCTTCTTACTTCCCAAACAGATCCTCCTACATCTATATATAATGGCTTGGATTGGTATTAGTCTGGATACGTCAAAATCATTGTATTAGATCAAATAAGTACATTCGATCTAATAAGTACCTTGTGTCATGTGTATCACATATACAAAAATATGCGTGATGGGCACATATGTAGTGGGTATTTTTGTTGCATTTTTGGGTTTATATTGTGGGACGATATTGGTTTTATAGTGTTTTCTAGTGATGTTTTACAGTTGTCCTAACGAAATTGGAAGGAATCGATTTTTACGAATGAAATGCTTACGAGAGGGAAGAAGATAAAGAATGAGGAGAAAAAGAAGTGGTTGCAGCGATGGAGAAAATTATGATGTGATTACATTTTATTACAATGTACTAAAAACCCATCAGGCCCGAGTGATCTGTTTCATGAGAGTTGGCTGCAATTTATTATTTTCTTTGGGGCCGGATTTTTCAAGAATGGTGATGGGCCACTTATTTTGGATGAGGATTATAAAAAAAAAGGGGGGAAAAGTCAACAGAAAAAAGAGACATGTTTGCTATTATAACAATTTTATTCCATTCTGCATATACTGAACGAAAACGGCAAGAGGGAGCGCAGCATTTTTATTTTGGTACTGTGACTGTCGAACTTGATTTTATTTTTCCGGTCGAAGGTATTTGACGGAGATCGGAAGCATCTCACCACGTGTCACCCCCAAATAATCCGACTGTAAATAGAGGCAAGAAGTCAACACCTTGAGGGCCAAAAACCCTAAGCATCCGAACCGAGCTCTGCTCGGCTACTCCCCGACCTCGGCAGGTCGGCCTAGGTATGGAAGACCTCTTACAAGCTCAGCCCGAGCCTATCTCGGGCCCAATCTCCCACGTGCGCATTAACATCAGATAATTACGGAAGGAATCCCTAATCATAAAAACACTGATTCTGACATTCAAATATATTCATAATTATCTCCTAAAATCAAGCAGATCAAATCATCATTAACTATTCCTTATGGAACACGAAATCCAAGTCCAACAAGGACAAGGCCCATGACGGCTTAGGGCATAACACCCCTCTATGTAAACAATCCCTAAGGAACTACGAAAACTTGATTCCAATACACACATTGGATTCGTAGGCAGCTTGAGATACAGTTTCTCAAGTGCAGTCTAAACCACCACCAAACACCCCCTGTTTCACGTCCTTTTTAGGGTTCCGCCATTGAACAGATTGTCACTAGGAAAATACGGCCCTTGTTAATTACCCGATGATTTCCAGCATTGTCAATTGGCGCTAGAATGAGGGTCCCCTACTGGCAACTCTATTAAAAATCCAATAGCAAGAACATGTAATCAGGCCAAAAACACGGCAGTCACGTTGGCCTTTATTGCCAGAATCTGAACCGTCGAAACAAAAATTCCACCGTTCAGATGGAAGAAGGAGGGAAGAACAGCCCTCCAAATTTCGTGCCGAACCCTAGACCTCCCGGTCCCCAGCTCTCCAGGATCCGAGCCGAGCTCCCCAGGTCACTAAGATCCGAGCCGAGCTCCCCAGCTCTCCAGATCCGAGCTCTCAAACTATCAAAATACGAAATCCCCAGGTACAAGATCTCATTGTCATTTATTTCAACTTGAATGATCGCACTTCATTATTTTGGAACTCTCCTGACCAATGGTGGAAGGAAGAGCCTTCCTATTCTTAGAACTCACCAGAGGTCAGCTCGTCATCAAAATAGGGTTTTCTCTTCATCAAATAAGTCCGTTCGCTTGATAGCACGACACCTAAACCCGTCCGCCTCAAAACGCGGCATCGTTAGACCGCTAGCTCGGCACCATACCTGGAACTCGCCTTCGAGCGAATATTTTATAAGACCGACTTCAGCTCGGCACCATACCTGGAATTCGCCATCGACCGAATCTCTTACAAGACCGACTTTAGCTCGGCATCATATCTGGAGCTCTCACCCGAGAAAATCTTATGTAAGTCCGCTCGCTATTGACGTGGCCTCTTCTAGTGCTATACCAGTCCTTAACCGACAGTGTATCGGGTCAAACTGTAGTGCTAGTGTAGTGAGTCAGAGTGTCGAATCCTCAGGGAAACTTGGTAATTCTTCTAAGTGTGGTTAAACACCAAAGAGCTGTTATTAACTCGATCTAAACCGTAATTTTATAACACAGATTACTACTATTCTACTTAACATAAAATAAATGCGTAATTTAAATGTTATTCTAATATAATATATATAGATATAAAAATATATATAGATGTACATAGATTGCAAAATATATATATAGATATAAATATATAGATACCAATATATTTATAGAACTAGACAGATAATTTTATAGAACTAGCCAAAGTTTATATAATTGATTTATACGATCTTTTCAGTAAACGCTCGATCTTTCCTTTTATATTAGGTCCAATTGAGTAAATGAAACGGTGTACTCCCGAGGTTAACAATTCCTCCTCACACGAGCATATGAAATTGTCAAATGTCATTGTCATCGATTCAATCTCCACAATCGCCCCATGCTAATCTCGGTTAGTCTCGAGCAGTGCCGAGTACAAATCTACCCCGGATAAAGAGAGGTTATTCCGTTTGTCGACGGGCCGATGTTATTCAAAAGGCTCCGGTTGTCGGCGGATCGATTTAACTTTCCGGTGTTAGTTTCAATTAAACCGTTGATTTTAACATTATTACGATCTTGAGCACAAATTTAATAAGATTAATCTTTCCCAAGACAAATCGCCCGGTAGGAAATAGGATTCCGTTGTCACGCTTTACGCGACGGCCAATTTTACCCTCCGGTTTTTCTATCTTTTATCTCATATCCTAACTTCTCTGGTCAATTCATCGTTAGGTTATATGGTGCGATTCATCTTGGTTAATTACGTCAATCCGAATATTATCAATACGTTACAAAATAGAAAAAGATTCAATTAACTCAATTTTAGTCAATTCTACTTAGACAGCATTTCTTTACCGAAAAGATCGAAATAAAACGATTACATAACTTTAGCTAGTTATTTAGAGTTAGCCTAATAACATTATAACGATTAAAAAGATAAAAACAAACATAAATACTTTAGAAATTTACCCGATTACAAATGCTGAATCAGAGTCGTATTCTTCCGGACATTACAACGACTTCAACAACACCGAACTTCCGATAATTTCTCGAGCATTACAACAGTACTACGAGATTATTATTTTTGGCATAAGGCCTATTTACAAACTACTAACTAAAAAGAAAAATAAAGAGAAGAAGATATATATATATATATATATATATATATATATATATATATATATATATATATATATATATATATATATATATATTAGATATATATATATATTGGTACACCGTTCTGTTTGCAAATGAGCTTCCTTTTATAGGCAATGATCCAAGGCCGGACCGGTCCTTGATGAGGCCGGACTAGTCCGGCCTAATGATTACTTCCATCCCCCCTTATTACTCAGCATGTGCAGCGTTATATATAATTATAATTATAATTATATATAACTTATAAAATTCATATCTCGAGTTATGGATCTCCAAAAATCATGATTCAAGAGGCATCGGAAAGCTCTCGGGAAAATCTACAACTTTCGTGAAGGACTTTTCTTCAGATGATGTCGTTTTAATGAGCCATTCGTTTGTCGAAGATATTTCTCGATTACCACTTAATCGAATCGATTAGCCACTTTGACCACTTAAGCAATTCGATTGACCATTTAAGCTCGTGACACTCTCTAAATCCTTTCAAAGATATGATTATAATTCAACATGTCGATTCTCGGGGTCTCGGTTTATAAATCTGCAATAAAATACCACAAATACCCACGTAAATCTGACACGACACTCCGATTTACTAAAATCGGTACAAAATGATAACTTTTTACTATTATTACTAAGTTTTACTGCTAACTACTCTAAACTATAAAGATTAACATTTCATACTATTTATATCATAATTTCATATATTTTATATAGAATTCGTTGATAAAACAGAATAATATAACGTATATTTAATCATATAAAAGTAGTATATCAACTACTCCCACTTAGCTTTTGATCGTCCCGAGCAAAAATAAGCGTAATAAAAAAGATAATATAATTGATCGATTATAATTTTTAATGTAATTTATATTGTCAATACTATAAATATATTATTTATTCTAATTTAAAATTGTAAGAAGACAGAAAGTGTATATAACTTAAATATCTTAAACATCAAACATTATTTAGATGAAATTGTACAAGTAATACTTAATAAGTATAAATAAAATATTAGAATGATTTTTAATCGCAACTATTATGAAATCCTGGAATTGTAAACTTGGTCAGGTAGTCGACAAAAATGGCTTATAAAGTTTAGGCTCAAGATGTTGGTTAATCGGAAAAAAGGAAATCAAAAAGAGAAAGAGGCAAGTCGTACGTACCTACATTTTCATATTCTTGATCAAAAAACAATCATCGATTAATAGCATCTTTTTTTTAAAAAAAAAACAAATATATTAAGAACTAAAAGCGTGAGTGTGTGTAGAAAATCAAACTTACAAGCATTGCTTCATCAAGATTGATCGGAGTACTACTCTTTCGATCGAAAATTACAAGTCCGGTTTCCTTAAACTTGTAATCATTCTTGAGATCTTATGATTCGACTTTTTCTATTTCATTCTGTGCCTTCATTCCCAGCAATAGGACATTTCGAGATAATACCCTAGCTGGACTACTATCATCAGGCAATCGGGAGCTTTTAAACCTCATAGTGATATAGGACGTTTCGTGATAACACCCTACTGCACTCAAATCATTGGTAGCTACATCCGATATGTACTTTTTATTTTTTAAGTTGTCGATCATAGATAAGGAAGATACCTGATATTTCATTTTTATGTGTAGATATGATGCTTCGTTCTTAATTCTTTTATAGAATATTAACATATCCGAACTCATTGCCAAAATCGACTATCTTGCAAGTGTCATGAGGTAAGATCGAATATACTAATACTTATCTAATTTTTCCAATCTCAGCATACACCAAAACTTAGCTTTTATGTCTTCATTTCTTTTCATAAGTACGTACATACTTGCGGAATTTTTAAGGAAATGTAGACCAAAATTAGCTAAAGGTTGGTTATTTCTAGTTAATCACAATGGCAATTTCGAGTGAGGTCTTGATCACTCTAATCAAGGCTGAGGTAGGAACAAAAATTGGAAATTTATTTAGGTAGGTTATTTGGCTATAGTTATATTTTTGTGGTGCCAAAAATCGACATCCCTAGTCCAATTCCAAACTCATAATTCATTTTTGAAAAGAAAATGATTCTAAAACTTTTACTTATAATTATCAATATACTTATATAATTTCATGAAAACAATATCTAATATTAATTACTTAATTATATAAACTTAAAATCTTATTAAAATCTAAATTAGACATAAAATATAATTATAATATATCTAATATACTTTACTTAATTAAAAACTTATTCTTCCAAATTATATCATTTTTTATTCATATTTATAATAAAATTTTGATAATTTTTATAATTTATAATTATTTTCGAAACTTTTAATGAATTTTCTAACCTAACTCTACTCCCCACTTACGAAGTGGCATCGTCCCGATGTTCAATGAGTATTAAAAAGTAGGTTCGAAAATAAAATTAAAATTATATTTTATCGTTATTATTTTTATTTTATGCTTAGCGTATATTAATATATATATATATATATATTAAACAAAATAAACACTTATTACAGACTAAAAGAACATAAACTTAACCGAACTAGAAAACTTCAAACTTAACTTACGTTAACTTATTAAAAACTCAAACATCATAAACTAACAACAAACTATCTAAATCGTTGACGAACAACCCGGTGTATCAACCGGTAACAAGCAAACTCTATTATCTCTAGACGGAAAAATTCCATCCGTCTCAAGCTCTCCAACTCCATTCATTTGAGTACAAAGACGCGAAATCATCCAAGCATTAGGCATAGGTTTCCCCCTACTGCCTCTCGTGATTGCAAATTCCAACACTGTCCTTTGAATCAAAATACCCCAATCGACAAATTCACCAAATGCCAAAGCAAAAAGTATAAGCATTTCATTTTCGGCAAGGCTTGCAAAATCCCAGGTGGGATATACTCTAGAATTAATAAAATGCTTCCACGCCTTTAGGTGTGGAAGTAAAGCACGTGTAGACATTTCGTGATTTGTGTCGAAAAGTGGAAACAGACATTGGAAAGACTCCTGCACTTTATTCAAATGATTATATGGATTTTGTAGTTCCCATTTCATCTCGAAATGTTGCATCGTAACAGGAGGAATTTCAAAAAGTTGGTTGATAATAGACGAAGAGAAGGGAACAGCCACTCCTCTTACCGGAACAATTTGAGTTATATCAATCATGGACGTCGTCATTAGGGCGGAATAAAATTCTCGAACTATCGAGACATTTATCCTTCCTCTTGGCGTACTGACGAACTTCTTCCAGCCAAATCCTCGAATAATCGTTTTACCCCATCGATCTATTTTATCGACTTTTAGACCTTTCTCCAACTGGATTGGAGAATTAGCAAAACGAGGGTGTAAAATGATATTCTCGTTAGAAGCTTGAGACTCCGGAGCATCCGGGGTGTTAGGCTCGTATGAATTGACAGAAGGAGATGATCGGTTCGACATTTTTAAAACTAGATGAAAAGTAAAAAAAATAGAGTTGAAAGTAGATAGACAGTGAAAGAGATGGTATGGTTTCTCATGCCCTGACCTCTTTTAATAGATAGAAAATTATACCTACGTGGATGCACTAGACGGACTCAAGAATGACTCATCCCATTTCTCTTCGCGGCTCGGGCCGAGACTAGGCCGGACCGGTCCGGCCTCATCTTTCTTTTACTGAGGACAGAGGTAAAAGTCAAGTTGTGTTTTGGTTTTTTACTTCACGTGTGTAATAATCCATACCTTTGTGAAGATATTTATAAAGCTTGTCTTGAATACATTTAACTTGGTACGAACTGATAAAACGACACATTATATTTTTGTAAAACGACTTAGTAATGATACATAATTATTTTTGGGTTTTTTTATAGTTTATAAAAATTAAAACGATTTAGAATGCAAACCATATTATGATTATAAAATCAAAATAAACGAAAACGAAAACAAACCAATATCTAAATGAAAATGTCGAATAAAACGTGCAGTAAAAATGTTTAATCAAACAAAGTCATGAAATTCAATCTTCTCCATAGTCTTCCTCAGGATCGACATGAAAGATTGAACTTGGAAACGACTGAGAAGCTGGTGGCTGAACTGTAGTCGTGATCCTGACTGAACTATCAAGACCCATCGAACTCATGCCAGTCGTGATATGTGCAAACTCAGTGAATCCTCCCCAACTAGACATCGGGTCTCTCTGAATACCGCGAAATACACCTGCTCCACTAGATTGGCTCCCAAAAGGATATGACGATGGATGAAAGCTCGAAGGTGGTGGAATAGGTGTTACCCAACTGTAAGGTATATGGATCTCGATGACAAGGTGGATAGGCGGGATCATCAAAGGTAGGATTACGAAGCAACTGCTCGTTCCTCCTTAAACCTCTACGAATATCGTCACACCACTGCCTATTACTTTCAGCATATAAAGCCATGTTGGCTTGACCACGTGCAACGTCTGATACTAAAGATTGAAACATATCATAGGTGATAGTGTTGGAGAAAGGAGTTTGTTGAGGCTGACTAGAAAAATATGGAAAAGAGGAAGATGTGAAAACTGGTGGAGCTGGTTGAGTTTGATGACTTCTAATCAAAGAGCGTATACTACCATCCGGAAGCCTAGTCAAACTTGGTCCAATCAGATTTGCATCTGCCAGAGATAACTTGTCATTAGGCAGGACTGGTACTCCCACCCTACGACATAAATCTGAGATAAAACAAGGGAAGTACAGATGACTCCCTGGTCTGGCTATGACAATACTTTCAAAAATTCTTTTAAACATGACCTTTCCAACATCCACCTTAACATCATTCACCATCGCCCAAGCGATACAAACATCTTCCTTTCCATACGCAGTATGTTTACTAGAAGGGTAGAGAGTATGGCTAATAAATCTTTTAATTGCCCTTAAACCTCTAATACACCTCCCTTAGTTAAACCGATTTTCAACCCACACAGCGGTTGGGTCAAAAGCGTGCTGAGCTCTCAGGGCAGTCTGCTCAAAGCTTGCAGGATCATCTAAATTCCAAACTACCCTGTAATCCTCCTCATCAGGAAAAACTTCAACTCCAAGAATTTCATTTATGACATCAGGGTTAAAAGGAACATTTCTAGCTATTAGGGGTACGGTTTGCGACTGATTAAGCTCATCTTGCGACATAGTAGACAAAACCGAATAAAATTCAGCTACTAAAGTCGTATTAATCTCCCTTTCTCTTCTAGCTTCTAGTTCTAACCACTGACGTCTCGTAAAAATATTTTTAACCTCATCACCTAAGTCATCCAAATCTAATCCTTTTTCAACCAAAACATCACATTTACTATAAATTCTTTCATACGCCTTCTTAGCCTCTTGTGATGCTGTTTTATCGAAGCTTGCGGCTTCTTCTTCAGGTGATAAAGTTATTGTGCCTACAACCGGAGTTGATATAGGAATGTTTGATTTACGCTTTTTAGAGGCTTTCCTACTCGACTCAGCCATTCTACGATATTGGTAAAGCCAATCAACAACAACAATAACAAAAAAAACAACAAAAAATAAAAATGTCACAACACACTCAAAAATCAAAACAGTTGAAATTAATCTAAAAAATTATGAAAAATACGAAATTGATAACTAAATAAACTAAATAATACCTTAATATGAAGAAAACGTTGAAAAGTAGGCCGGAAAAGTGATAAAGTCGCCGGAAAAGAATGTAGCTCGTTTTTTTTATCCTTTTTGAATTTTGTAACTTTTGTGGAAGAGAGGAGATGAATGTAAGAAGAAATCAAGTAGTGGTGTAGTGTGAGATGAATTTTTGTGGAAGAATTGAAGAAAAATTTCGAGTGGTGGGGTTTTGTGTGGGTGCGGCGGAAATTTTAGGGAAGAGGAAGAAGAAGAAGAAAAAGAGGGTCCCCGTTTTTTTTTTTTTCATGTTTTTAGACCCCGGACCGGTCCGGGTTAAGGCCGGATCGGTCCGTGCCCAATTTTTTCACTTTTTCCGATTTTTTACTTTTTATGATTTTTGATTAAAACTTATAAAAATTCTAATACAACTTAATTAAAATCTTAAAGATAAGTTTATAATAATTTTTAAAACTTAATAAAATCTTAAAAATAAAATTTGAAGGAAATCTTATAATTTTATAACAATTTCTAAAAATTTAATAAATTTTTTTATAACACTTAATAAAAAGCTTATAAAAATTTAATAAATTTATATTAACTCTTATAAAACATCTAAATTAAAACTCAAAAAGAACTTTTATAAAACTTTTATAAAACTCCTCAAATTTCTCCCAATCTAATCTCTCTCAACAATTTCTTGTTTTGTTAAAAAACTAAAGCTTCTATAGAAAACACGTCATCTTTATCAAGGCCTAATTTTAAAAGTAAAATAAAAACTCCTATTCTATCTAAAAAAAGGCATCCAGTTCTTTTACGTCTGTCCGGTAAAAGACGAAAAGAGTTTAAACATAAATAAAAACACAGAAAAGTAGAGTAAAGATAGATAGCACCTGGTATTCGGCTGATTTCAGTTTCTCTGCTTTTCAGTTTTTTAGTTTTTCTGCTTTTTCAATTTGTCGGGGGATCAATCAATAGCATTATTTCTTCTTTCAGTGTGATTCCTTCTCCCTCCACAAACAACTTTACTCTGTGGCCATTGGCTATAAAAGTTTTATTTCCATCGCTTAGTTCAACGACTCAGATTTGTAAACCCGTGTTACTTTAAATGGACCTGTCCATCTTGATTTAAGCTTACCTGGAAACAACTTTAAACGTGAATTGTACAAGAGCACTCGATCACCTACATGGAACTCACGTTTAAAGATTCTCTTATCATGGAAAGATTTCGTGAGTTCCTTGTAGATTCGAGCATTTTCATAAGAATCGAGACGAAACTCTTCTAGTTCTATTAATTGAAGCAATCTATGATCACCGACAGCCTTAGGATCAAAATTCAGAAATCTAATAGCCCAGAAGGCTCGGTGTTCTAACTCAACTGAGAGATGACAAGACTTACCAAAGACTAGCTTATAGGGAGAACAACCAATTGGTGTTTTAAAAGTCGCTTTCATACGCCCATAATGCATCATCTAATTTAATCGCCCGCTTTTACGATTTGAATCAACTGCTTTCTCCACGATTCTTTTGATTTCTCTGTTTTGACACCTCTACCGCCACACGGGTTTGCGGATGATAGGGCGTTCACTAACTTATGTGTTACACCATATTTTTCAACTATCTTAGTAAATGGTTTATTACAAAAGTGTGACCTCTATCACTAATGATAGCCTCGGAATGCCATATCTCGTAAATATATTCTTTTTAAGGAATCGTATGACAACTTTGGTATCATTAGTTGGAAGAGCTTCAACTCTACCCATTTTGAAACATAATCTACCATTACAAGAATAAATCTTTTCCAAAAGATATAGGAAAGGTCCCATGAAATCTATACCCCAAACATCAAATAACTCACATTCTAAAATAGGTTGCATAGGCATTTCATGTTTTTTAGATACATTTCCCCATTTTTGACAAGATTCACAAGATTTAACATACTTATAAGCATCTTTATATAGTGTAGGCCAATAAAACCACATTGTAAAACTTTAAAAGCGCTTTCCAACCTCCATGATGACCTCCTCTCACACGATCATGGCAAAATGATAAAAACACTTAAAATTTCATTATCAGGCACACATTTTCTGATTATCCCATCCGAACATTTACGGAAAAGGTCCGGTTCCTCCCAAAGAATAAAATTTTAAGTCATAAAAGAACTTTTTTCTCACGCCAAGTCCAATGAGACGGAATATAATCGCAGGTTAAGTAATTAATGATATATCCAAACCAAGGTGACATTTCCTTAGAAGGAATTCTATTCTTTAATAACTGCATGGTTGAAGGAGTATCTATTCTAAATAGTTGTTCATCAGGAAATGATTCTTTAATTTCAATTCCCTTTTCTTCATTTTCCATTCTACTTAGATGATCTGCTACTTCATTCTCACTTCCTTTTTTTATCTTTAATTTCAATATCGAATTCTTGAAGTAAGAGAATCCATCTAAGAAGACGAGGTTTAGCATCTTTCTTACTCAGTAAATACTTCAGTGTTGAATGGTCTGTATAAATTATTACCTTAGAACCAACAATATACGATCGAAACTTATCTAGGCAAAATTACAATAACAGCTTCTTTTTCTGTAGTTGCATAATTTAGTTGAGCTGCGTTTAATGTGTGAGATGCATAGTAAATAGCTTTGAGAATTTTGTTATATCTTTGACCTAAAACAACTCCTACAGCTAAATCACTCGCATCACACATAATCTCAAATGGCAAACTCCAATCTGGTGCTACTAACACTGGTGCAGTAGTCAATCTCGCTTTTAAGGTCTGAAAGGCTTCCATACATTTACTATCAAAGTTAAAAGGTACTTCCTTTTCAAGTAAATGACTTAGAGGCTTTGCTATTTTTGAGAAATCTGCAATGAACCTTCTATAAAATCCTGCATGTCCGAGAAATCCTCTTAGGGTTCTTAAATTAACTGGTGGAGGTAACTTTTCAATTACTTCGACTTTAGCTTTATCAACTTCAATACCTTCTTCAGAGATTCTATGACCTAAAACAATCCCTTCCGATACCATTAAGTGACATTTTTCCCGATTTTAGTACTAGATTGGTATCTTCACAAAGGTTGTAACACTCGTTCTAAGTGTAACAAACAAATATCGAATGAATCTCCGTAAACACTAAAGTCATCCATAAAAATTTCTAAGAATTTCTCAACCATATCAGCAAATATAGCCATCATACACCTTTGAAACGTAGCTGGTGCATTACATAAACCAAACGGCATTCTTTTATAAGCAAAAGTTCCATAAGGACAAGTGAAAGTAGTTTTTCTCTATCTCCTGCTTGCAATGAATATCTCAGAATATCCTCGAATAACCATCTAAGAAACAAGAATACTTATGTCCACTTAAACGCTCCAACATCCGAACTATGAATGGAAGTGGATGATGATCTTTCTTAGTATGATCATTTAGTTTTCTAAAATCAATGCACATTCGATAACTCGTAATCTCTCTTGTTGGAATCTGTTCATTCTTTTCATTCTCTTTCACTTTGTGAAACCTCCTTTCTTTGGTACCACTTGAGTTGGACTTACCCATTCACTATCTGATATGGGAAAAATTATCCCCATTTCTAATAGCTTAATGACCTCTTTCTTAACAATTAACTGCAAATTTGGGTTGAGGCGGCGTTATGGTTGAATACAAGGTTTAGCATATTCCTTCGTAATTATCTTATGAACGCAAATCTCGTGGCTAATACCTCGAATATCGGCAATCATCCATCCAAAAGCTTTCTTATGCTTTTTCAACATTCTAAGTAATTGATCTTCTTGTTGCTCAGTTAAAGATGATGAAATAATAACCGGTAATAGATTATTAGTTTCAAGAAAAGCATACTTCAGATTTAAAGGTAACGGTTTCAATTCCAGATTCTTAGGTGGATCTTCCAGTGATGGTTTAAGAACTGGTCCTTCTAATTCTAATTCCAAATACTTATGCCATGATGGTTTAAAAGTAAAACTTCCTTTATCTAGAGAAAAGATTATCTCTTTCATTTCGGTGTCTTTCTCATCTTCCTTATAGATAGACAGAGTTAAGCATTCTTCTAATCTGTCTTCAAAAGTTGGTGACTGATTATCATAGATGTAATGAATATCTTCTATAAAAGAACATGATTACGGTGATCTCAGATGGATGTTCCATAGCTTTGAAAATATTGAAAGCAACTTCATCTTCATTGACTCTCAGAATTAACTCTCCTTTCTGGACATCTATTAAAGTTCTTCCTGTAGCTAGAAATGGTCGACCTAAGATAAGTGGCGCTGAATATCCTTCTTCCATTTCCATAACTACAAAGTCTCTTGGGAAATAGAACTTGTCTACTTTAACCAATACGTCTGAATAATTCCTTTATGGTATTTAATCGATCTATCTCGCCATTTGCAGAGTCATTTCGATTTTAAAGATTTTCTATGCCTAGCTTCTTATAATCCTCATAAGACATGAGATTTATACTAGCTCCAAGATCACATAAGACCTTCTTAAATGTAAATCCTCCAATTTCACATGGAATGGTAAAACTTCCAGATCTTTCAGTTTAGGTGGTAACTTATGCCGCAAAACTATGAGAACATTCTTCATTTAGGCATATATTCTCATATTCCTCTAATTTTTTCTTGTTTGATGTAATATCTTTCGAAAACTTTCCATAAGCAGCATACTAGTTAGAGCTTCGATAATGAGGGATATTAACATGAATATGACGAAAAGTATCAAGGAAACGAGCATACTTCGATCAGTTGTAATCTTTTTAATTTGATCTTTAGGTGGGTAAGGTAAAGATTCTAAATCTATAACATTTGATCCCAAAGTCATTTTCTCTTTTCCTTTTTCCTTAAACTTTTGAGTATTACTTGATCGCCAAGTATCATGATCTTGAGTTTTTTCTTTTAAAACATTCCCTGAATCAATCTCTACTTCAGATTCCTTTAGTTCTTCTTGTTTTTCATCCTTGTTTTCATTATCTTCCATTCTAACATGTTCCTTGAATAAAGTCCTTAAATCTTTATCCATGGGATCCTTCAAAATTCTAGGGATTTTTACCCATTTTTCACCTTCACTTTCACGTTCCAAACTTCTATTCCTTTTCAAGAAATTCTCTATAATTTCTTCTTCCTCATCAGTGAATTCAAGTTCATCTTTAGTTTCATCATTTTTTCCATCTAAATCATTTTCTACTTCATTATTTCTGAAGTTTTCTACTCCATTACTACCACAGAGTTTTCTACTTCTCGTAACTACAACATTTACCTCTCTCGGATTTCTTTCAGTATTGCTTGGTAATCCTCCAGGGGGTCTACTGTTATTACGTTCACCTTCCCTACTCAAATGATCTTCCATATTCCTCAATGAGGCTTCTATAGTTCTCATTCTGGTATCATGTCCACTCATAGATGTTTTCATTGTACTCATATCTTTAGTCACTGTACCAATAGAAATCATCATTGTTTCCATATTCTTAGCTTGAGTAGATACTACACCCATCATATTTTCCATTAGTTTTTCCCATTTTTCAACTCCTTCTGCAGGTTGAGTTGAACTTTGAGTTATTGGTATACTTTGAGTGGTATGTTGAGGATAGGATCTAGGTAATGATTGTAAATTCTGATTAGATGTATTCTCTTGATAAACTTGATTATTATTCATATTCCTATACGGACCGGATATGGTCATTGTCCTTGCTTACTAGGGCTTTCAGACCATCGATAAGTAGGGTGATCTCTTCTAATAGCATTAAACGAGTTTGAATATGCATTGTTCAAATTCCTATGCTGCTGAAGAAAACTCACCTCCTCTCTTGAATATCCTGTTGGTTCTTCGATTCCTAATGGCATATTATCCTGATTTGAGTATTCAGTTGGTGTACTATTCTCTGAACTTTGGTTTTTGTTAGATTGTAGGCCATCAAATTTCCTACTCAAATTTTCTAAATGTGCTAAAACTTCCGTATTAGATGTACATTCTCCTGCAAAAGCTACTTTTCTGGTGCTAGAACCGGTTTCCCACATTCTGTTATTTTTGGAAATCTTTTCTATAGCATCGTAAACTATTTGTGCTTCACTCATCATTAAAGAACCACCACATGCATGATCTACATCCGCACGTGAATCTTTTCTTAATTTACGACAGAAAAGTTGAATTTGCATATCTAAGGAATAACCATGGTCGGGACAAGCTCTTAATAATTTTTTAAATCTTTCCCAGGCATTCCCAAGCATTTCTTCAGATCCTTGTCTAAAGTTAGCAACCTCGACTTTTAATTCCAAATTTCGTCCAGGAGTGTAATATTGTTTTAGAAATTCTGTTTGAATATATTCCCAACTAGTCAGTGAGTGATGTGGAAGAGACATAAACCAATCTCGGGCTCGTCCTTTTAAAGAAAAAGGAAACATAGTCATCCTCGTTAATTCCTTATGAGCACCTTGACTTTTGGTCAGATTGCACGCTTCTTCAAAAGATAGAGATGATGATGTGGATCTTCATCATCCTCTCCTAGGAATTGGGCTCTTGCGTCAATTAAACCAAAAAGATGAGATTTAATTTCGAAATTATTCGCTCCTTCATTGGGTAAAAGTATGGGATTATTAGTCTGGTTTCTTCTTATGGTTTGATCACAGATAGGTCTCGGGTTTGGTGGGTTATTACGATTATTCTGGTTCCGATCTTGATTATTTCTATTATTATTATTATTATTATTATTATTATTATTATTATTATTATTATTATTATTATTATTATTATTATTATTATTAGGGTTAACAGGGTTTTGTCCATGCCCTGGAGCAGGTTCTAGCCTCTGTTCATTTGTTTCATCACTGGTTTCAGCCATTTATGTATTTTTATTAGAAGATGATTCCGTTGGAGATTTTCCAAGGAGTCCTAAGCTGGTTTGACCACGTTTACTCTCTATTCGTAACCACCTTTCGTAAGCGTTTATGTCAGGCTTATAAGGAGTAAGTGAGGCTTTACCGCATATGGTCATCAACTAACGAAAATAGAAAAATGCTCGAGTTTGAAAGTAGTAAAAAAAAATTGGTAACTTACCTATTAGGTAAGTACCAACGAAAAATAAAAATAGAAATGAGATAAGAAAAAGTGTTGACTTATTCTCGAGAATTTTGAGTTAGTACAAGTAGTAACCATAGACACAAAGAAAGAAATTAGCGACGTTCCCCGGCAACGGCGCCAGAAAGCTGACGTGGCATTTTCTAGTGCTATACCAGTCCTTAACCGACAGTGTATCGGGTCAAACTGTAGTGCTAGTGTAGTGAGTCAGAGTGTCGAATCCTCAGGGAAACTTGGTAATTCTTCTAAGTGTGGTTAAACACCAAAGTGCTGTTATTAACTCGATCTAAACCGCAATTTTATCACACAGATTACTACTATTCTACTTAACATAAAATAAATGCATAATTTAAATGTTATTCTAATATAATATATATAGATATAAAAATATATATATATATACATAGATTGCAAAATATATATATAGATATAAATATATAGATACCAATATATTTATAGAACTAGACAGATACTTTTATAGAACTAGCCAAAATTTATATAATTGATTTATACGATCTTTTCAGTAAACGGAATGTGCTCGATCTTTCCTTTTATATTAGGTCCAATTGAGTAAATGAAACGGTGTACTCCTGAGGTTAACAATTCCTCCTCACACGAGCGTATGAAATTGTCATATGTCATTGTCATCAGTTCAATCTCCACAACTGCCCCATGCTAATCTCAGTTAGTCAAGCAGTACCGAGTACAAATCTCTACCCCGGATAAAAGAGGTTATTCCGCTTTGTCGACGGCCGATGTTATTCAAAAGGCTCCGGTTGTCAGGCGGATCGATTTAACTTTCCGGTGTTAGTTTCAATTAAACCGTTGATTTTAACATTATTACGATCTTGAGCACAAATTTAATAAGATTAATCTTTCCCAAGACAAATCTGCCCCCGGGTAGGAAATAGGATTCCGTTGTCACGCTTTACGCACGGCCAATTTTACCCTCCGGTTTTTCTATCTTTTATCTCATATCCTAACTTCTCTGGTCAGTTCATCGTTAGGTTATATGGTGCGATTCATCTTGGTTAATTACGTCAATCCGAATATTATCAATACGTTACAAAATAGAAAAAGATTCAATTAACTCAATTTTAGTCAATTTGTTGCGGAGATTTTGCATCATAAAAACAAAAGAAAATTTATAAACCTATACTTAACATGCAAACTAACTCCTAACCGACCAAATACCGGGTAGTTGATAGCATAGTAGGGTAAGTACAGGGTCGATCCACAGGGAAAAGGGATATTAAATCTAATCTATTAATCCTACCAATTGCTACTCAAGAAAACAAATAAACGAAAGACAAAACATAAAAACAGAAAATAATTCAAATAATCTAACCTAAGGAATAAAATAAACAAACTAACCTAAGGAAACATGGGATCAAACCAAGTACAAACCTATGTGATCTCAACCCTAGTTCAATTCATGATTTTAATTCAGTTTGTGGTTTCACCCTTTCACGAGACATAAACCCCCTAATTCCTTAGCGAATTTATCTCTCAAGCTATGAATCCCTAATTTCTTAGGTGAATTCAATTATCTATCTCTCATCTTTCGAGTGTTGAGACCGATTTACCAAACAAAACTCGGGTGTAGATTCGGGTTTACTTTGATAATTGAATCTAACAACCTAGAAAATTAACCGATTAACTTGTCATCATTAATGATTAAAGATCCTATCTTTCTATGGTGATCTAACGTTACTCAACTTCCGTATGTTGTAACTATCAATAGTAAACTAATCTTCCGATTCAATCACATGGCATCATAAACATAGAAAAGATACAAAACGAATCATAAATCATGAAGATAAAACAGTAATTGAATAAATTAAATAAATAAACTCACAAGGTTTGGTACATTGATGATCTCATGAATCGAAAAGCAGAGAAAACTACATCTAATCTAACCCCGGATCACCCGAGCACAAGGCTCGGGTGACCGCCTTGAACTCTCAAAAAACCATTTGCTTTCTTTGCAGTAATGTGCGTCGAATTAATTTTTATTGAATTATGGGATCGATATTAGGGTTTGATTGTCGCTTCCTTATATAAGAAGACTATGTCGGCTATAATTAATAAATTGCGGCTGGAATTGATCCTAATTAATTAGGGAAAATATATGTCGGCCAAGCAATTCACTAATGTCGGTCGATGTGTACCAAGTTGGACGCCCGCTTAACTTGTAGGGCGCCGCTCGCGCCTTGGACGGAGAGTGAACGCCGCTGGGCGCTATTTTAAGAACTCTCAATTGCTGCTCCAACTCAAATCAATACAGCATTCCGAACGCTAGTTTGGAGAAGATGGACGTTCGCTTAAGCCTCTTTGCATGGTCTGTTTTTGGTTGAAAATCGATTCCGGCTCGTAAAGACTTGAAAATTTATATCTTGAGTTGTAGACCTCCAAAAATTATGATCCAAACGCCATAATCAAGCTCTCGGAAAACTCTACAACTTTCGTTAAGGACTCTTCTTCGAAAAAACGCCTTTTTGACTAGCCCGTCGTATTACGAGTCTTTTCGGGATTTCCAATACCACAGCATCATTATCCAAACTTGTAACGCTCATATCTCGGGCCTCGTAAGTCGGAATGAAGTGATTCAAGATCCTGTAGAATCCTCTCTTCAAGCCCTACAACTCTTCTCTTGAGGTCGAGAGTCAAATCACTTTATATCATATCAAGAACTGCATCGGAAGTTCGGCTGCTTGAAAGCTTCATTCCAAGCTTTATCTCCATCTTTATCCTCTTCCAAGTCAAAAACATGTATCTACATTGCATCCAAACACCACAAAAACGTAAAAATATCCAAAACCATATAAAACAATCAAATAATCGTATAAATTGATACGTTTTCATATTTAACTCTTTAAATCACCATTCACTCAATATTTCACTATAAACCTCGAATTCTATGAAAATCATACGTATATGGGGGAAATTGAGGTGAAATATATCCTTAAAAGCACTACAATTTGACCTTTAACAACACCCCCACACTTAAACTTTTGCTCGTCCCGAGCAAGACAAAACAAGAACATACTATCAAGAATCCACATAACCTGACACGAGATATAGTCAAAATCATGATAAGCTAGTATTCAACAAATCGACCTCACTCGGTGATGTGTGTGCAGAACTTACTAAACTTCCACCGATCCTCTCTTGATATAATACATCAAGCACTAACAGCTATCCGGTCAACTAAACGAAAACTTCATTCTATCTACAAAGACTTACCTAACAAAAACTAATTACCAAGAACATAGTAACCAACTCACAATTAAACTCCTTTACTTAGTGCCAAGAAAATACCTCTCGGTCTCTACTGGGTTTAGATCAACTTGACTTAGTGTTCCAAAAGCGTATATTTTATATTTCCTATCGTCGCGTCTCAAAAGTATAACACACTCCCTACATTGAGGGCAAATCACCCCGAGATCACTCAATCCTCATCAGTCTGGTAAACCACACTCCCATTTGGGCGATGATCAAAATGGACTCGAGGTGATAGTTACAAACAAAATTCCCGCAAAGAAATTTTATTCATTTATTATTATTCATATGTATATATATTTAAATCTCCTTGGAAACTCTCGGTCAAATATATTTCTAACACATTCAAGACTCTTAAAGTTTTCAAGAACGCTAAGGTACTGAGATTCTAACTGTGAGTATAGTACGAATTCTTAACTTTCATCAATGCTAAGTAAGTGTTATCTGTATCAAGAATTAACTTTCCTTTAACTAACCGGAAACTATTCTATATTTGGCTCTTCATCTAATAGGTTCGTGAAATGAAGCTTCAAGTGAGTATCGATCTACTAAACCTATTCTTAGAACATGATATGACTACTGATAACAACTAAAGGGTGCCAGATTATAAAACTAGCATGCAATTGAAATGTTACTCGGGACGAAACAAAAATTTTGAAAAAATTTAGCACTTTTTCATAGAAATATAACAGATTAAGCAAATGACTGTAGATACACATAAACCATCCCCTCCCCCACACTTAAACTGCAACTTGCCCTCAAGTTGTATAGAAATAAAAAGAAAAAGAAAACTTAGCTGATTGTCGTTCGAATGTGGCAATTCTGGAAGTGGGCATACTCCAGATCCAGAAATGCCTGAAGAAAGCAGTAGACTGTGGACCATCCACCGGAAAACTGAATTCATCTACAGCTCACAAACGCTAATATCCTGTACACTTGAAAAACACGGAAGTATCTCGGGGACAAGGGGGAATATAATATATAAAGCACAAGGAAGAGAAGTCAAAGAATTTTCAGATTAAGCTCAAATAAAGATGGAACATATACATGAAATATTACAAAATAGTAGGCTAGGTGCAACTATATGAAAATGCATTACAATGCAATCTATGTGAAAAATCCTAAAAATAAAATAAAACGAGGTAGTATTACGAAAAACCGACGCTAACTACACTCAAAAAGAAAATAAAAACTAGGTGGTATTACGAAAAACCGACAAAGACCACACTTAAGAAAAATAAAAGGAAAATAGAAAAACAATGCAACTATATGAAATGCAACTAAATGAAATGCATTTAAATGATATGCAAAAAGAAAATAAAATAAAAGAAAGAAAACTAGCCCACTATATGAAACACGACATATATATAAACGCTCACCACATAATGACAAAGTTACGATAAACGCAGCGGATGTCCATTACATGCAGTAGGTAGACGCGCTTTTTAAGACTCATCAAAGGTGATAGCATTATGGAAACCAACAATTAGCTATACTAAAATGTATATAACTCATATGGCCCATTCAGTAGCATACGGAAAACCGACGATAGCTACCCATATAAATTATAAAAACAAAGGAAGCACGTAAGTCTTAAAAGCTCACAAGATTCATCACAGCGGTATGTAGCATACGGGAACCGACATTAGCTACTAATTAACTATAAGAACAGTTATAGCTTACGAGAACCGACAATCACTATAACATGCCTAGATGAATCATGCATATAAAAATTAATCAGTTATTTAACATGGATTCATAGATGGAAAGGTAAAAACTTATAAGTTCAGGACATCTATGTAAACATCAATTAGCCACAGAAGCTCGAATGAAAAGTCCACATCAAATAAAAGCATTGAAAATAAAATCAAGAAATTTAGAACCTGGACTGAACCCCGGACGAACGTTCACTTAGCGTTCAGAACTGGACGGGCGTTCCACCTTGCGCACGCCGCCTTCCTTGAAAACCGACCGACGGGCGTCCAATGTAATGTATGCTCGTCCATACAACAAGAATGCACAGACATAAGGAAAAAAAACAAAAACCTACCTAAATACTTATGAACACAACACAAAGAACACGATCACAAAGACAAAGAAACCTTATCAAATTAAGCACAGTGGTTAGACTAGGTAACACATAAACATATAAACTTCACGTAAAACAAGTTGAGTAAAAAACTTTTGCACATTCTTAACCTAACGGTCATCGAAACACGGCAAAATAAAAACTCTCAACTTGGTATACGCTACTTTTATTAAAAACAAAAATAAAACGTAACAAAATCGAGAACTAACAAAACTAGATTCAACATGACACCTATTCCCCGGCAACGGCGCCACTTTTGTTGCGGAGATTTTGCATCATAAAAACAAAAGAAAATTTATAAACCTATACTTAACATGCAAACTAACTCCTAACCGACCAAATACCGGGTAGTTGATAGCATAGTAGGGTAAGTGCAGGTCGATCCACAGGAAAAGGGATATTAAATCTAATCTATTAATCCTACCAATTGCTACTCAAGAAAACAAATAAACGAAAGACAAAACATAAAAACAGAAAATAATTCAAATAATCTAACCTAAGGAATAAAATAAACAAACTAACCTAAGGAAACATGGGATCAAACCAAGTACAAACCTATGTGATCTCAACCCTAGTTCAATTCATGATTTTAATTCAGTTTGTGGTTTCACCCTTTCACGAGACATAAACCCCTAATTCCTTAGCGAATTTATCTCTCAAGCTATGAATCCCTAATTTCTTAGGTGAATTCAATTATCTATCTCTCATCTTTCGAGTGTTGAGACTGATTTACCAAACAAAACTCGGGTGTAGATTCAGGTTTACTTTCGTATAATTGAATCTAACAACCTAGAAAATTAACCGATTAACTTGTCATCATTAATGATTAAAGATCCTATCTTTCTATGGTGATCTAACGTTACTCAACTTCCGTATGTTGTAACTATCAATAGTAAACTAATCTTCCGATTCAATCACATGGCATCATAAACATAGAAAAGATACAAAACGAATCATAAATCATGAAGATAAACAGTAATGAATAAATTAAATAAATAAACTCACAAGGTTTGGTACATTGATGATCTCATGAATCGAAAAACAGAAGAAAACTACATCTAATCTAACCCCGGATCACCCGAGCACAAGGCTCGGGTGACCGGCCTTGAACCTCAAAACAGCCGCTGCTTTGCTGCTGTAATGTGCCGCTGAATTAATTTTTATTGAATTATGGGATCGATATTAGGGTTTGATTGTCGCTTCCTTATATAAAGAAGACTATGTCGGCTATAATTAATAAATTGCGGCTGGAATTGATCCTAATTAATTAGGGAAAATATATGTCGGCTGAAGCAATTCACTAATGTCGGCTGCTGATGTACCAAGTTGGACGCCCGTTTAACTTGTAGGACGCTCGTTCGCAGTCTTGGACGGAGAGTGAACGCTGCTTGGACGCTATTTTAAGAACTCTCAATTGCTGCTCCAACTCAATCAATACAGGCATTCCGAACGCTAGTTTGGAGAAGATGGACGTTCGTTTAAGCTGCTGCATGGCTGTTTTGCTGAAAATCGATTCCGGCTCGTAAAGACTTCGAAAATTTATATCTTGAGTTGTAGACCTCCAAAAATTATGATCCAAACGCCATAATCAAGCTCTCGGAAAACTCTACAACTTTCGTTAAGGACTCTTCTTCAGAAAACGCCTTTTTTGACTAGCCCGTCGTATTACGAGTCTTTTTCGGGATTTCCAATACCACAGCATCATTATCCAAACTTGTAACGCTCATATCTCGGGCCTCGTAAGTCGGAATGAAGTGATTCAAGATCCTGTAGAATCCTCTCTTCAAGCCCTACAACTCTTCTCTTGAGGTCGAGAGTCAAATCACTTTATATCATATCAAGAACTGCATCGGAAGTTCGGCTGCTTGAAAGCTTCATTCCAAGCTTTATCTCCATCTTTATCCTCTTCCAAGTCAAAAACATGTATCTACATTGCATCCAAACACCACAAAAACGTAACAATATCCAAAACCATATAAAACAATCAAATAATCGTATAAATTGATACGTTTTCATATTTAACTCTTTAAATCACCATTCACTCAATATTTCACTATAAACCTCGAATTCTATGAAAATCATACGTATATGGGGGAAATTGAGGTGAAATATATCCTTAAAAGCACTACAATTTGACCTTTAACACAATTCTACTTAGACAGCATTCCTTTACCGAAAAGATCGAAATAAAACGATTACATAACTTTGGCTAGTTATTTAGAGTTAGCCTAATAACATTATAACGATTAAAAAGATAAAAACAAACATAAATACTTTAGAAATTTACCCGATTACAAATGCTGAATCAGAGTCGTATTCTTCCGGACATTACAACGACTTCAACAACACCGAACTTCTGATAATTTCTCGAGCATTACAACAGTACTACGAGATTATTATTTTTGGCATAAGGCATATTTACAAACTACTAACTAAAAAGAAAAATAAAGAGAAGAAGATATATATATATATATATAGATTAGATATATATATATTGGTACACCATTCTGTTTGCAAATGAGCTTCCTTTTATAGGCAATGATCCAAGGCCGGACCGGTCCTTGATGAGGCCGGACTGGTCCGGCCTAATGATTACTTCCATCCCCCCTTATTACTCAGCATGTGCAGCGTTATATATAATTATAATTATAATTATATATAACTTATAAAATTCATACCTCGAGTTCTGGATCTCCAAAAATCATGATTCAAGAGGCATCGGAAAGCTCTCGGGAAAATCTACAACTTTCGTGAAGGACTCTTCTTCAGATGATGTCGTTTTAATGAGCCATTCGTTTGTCGAAGATATTTCTCGATTACCACTTAATCAAATCGATTAGCCACTTGACCACTTAAGAAATTCGATTGACCATTTAAGCTCGTGACACTCTCTAAATCCTTTCAGAGATATGATTATACTTCAACATGTCGATTCTCGGGGTCTCGGTTTATAAATCTGCAATAAAATACCACAAATACCCACGTAAATCTGACACGACACTCCGATTTACTAAAATTGGTACAAAATGATAACTTTTTACTATTATTACTAAGTTTTACTACTAACTACTCTAAACTATAAAGATTAACATTTCATACTATTTATATCATAATTTCATATATTTTATATAGAATTCGTTGATAAAACAGAATAATATAACGTATATTTAATCATATAAAAGTAGTATATCAGCTATCTAAGCACGGCACCAACAAACTACGCCAAATAAGGGAACGGTACATTAATTTACTATTATTTTGTTTTCCCTTACGCATGGTATTTTTTGAGTTTGCAGGACAAACACACGTTCAATAATATGCGGGAAGTCAGTACAAACTAGCCCAGCTCGCAAGACAAAGTCCAGGAAGTCAGACAAGTCTGGCCCTGCTCGGCAAAAAATTAATGCGGAAAATCAATAAAATTTGGCCCAGCTCGCTCCAAAAAGTCTGGCCTTGCTCGACAAAAAATTAATGCGGGAAGTCAATAAAATTTGGCCCAGCTCGCTCAACAAAATCCGGGAGGTCAGACAAGTCTAGCCCGCTCGGCAAAAAATCAATGCGGGAAGTCAATGAAAACTGGCCCAGCTCGCCCAACAAAACGAGGGAAGTCAGTTAAAACTGGCCCATCTCGCCCAAAAATATGCGAGCAGTTGGCTGCCATGAATTCCACAACTCTAAACGCCATTGTCATATCGATACGATCAACAGAACCTCTGGTGCACCAACAGGTCAAGCCCGCGATAAGGACATCGTCCTATCCGGTTCGCCTTAACGTTATTTCAATATAATATAGACTCATTCCATTGTGTATTTTGTCACTAAGTTCTGCAGGACAGACACGCATATATCGAGTTTCCAAAAGCTCAAACTCACTGAAATAGTCAGAAATACTTCTGACCCTATAAAATTATGATATCTGAGCTCCACGAAGTCAGGCTCAGCAAAAAGCACGCGAGCTCTAAAAAATCCGACCCAGCTCACAGAAATTTAATATGCGAAGTCAGCAAAACATCTGACTCAATTCACCAAAATATGACATCCGCGCTCCCCGCATCGGACCAAACAAACATGTCTACTAATTTGTCTGTAGGCCAGACAAGCTGAGCTCCGTAAGCCGGACTCCACTCAAATCGCTATGGCTGACACCTGAGATCCACAGGTCGGACTCAGCAAGATCGACAAAGACCAAACTAATAAAGTCTGCGTGACAGTCTTAAATAATTAAGTCTGCATGTCAGACTCGAGAATAGACAAACAAACAACTAAGTATGCCATCCAAAAACTATAAGTTAGTGCATGACATACTGAGGGGAAAGACGTCCTAGCATAAAATGAAAATCTCTCAAGAGACTGAAAGTTGGGATAAAGAAAACTCATCAAGAGTAAAATTCCAAGTCAGCAGGACTGACATCCGTGCTCCGCAGCACGGAACCATCTTAAAATCAAATCTGCAAGACAGATTCGACCTAAGCCTCGCAGGTCGAACTTAGCAAAGTTTGCAAAGGATAAATTCTACGAAGAACAGACTCGAATTGGGCTTCGTAGGACGAGCTCAACGAAGTTTGTCGGGCAAGCTTATTAGGTCTACAAGTCGGACTCGAACCAAAGTCCGTCAGTCGGACTTAATTAAGCTCCGCAGTAGGGACTCAGAAAGTTTGTAAAACAATCTCTTTAAGTCCGCAAGTCGGACTTAGTTGCATTCGTTGTCTGCAGGACATACCCGAGAAAAACCATGACAAAACCATTAGTATGCCATCCAAAATTACAAGTTAATGCATGGCCTACTTGGGGGGCAAGATACCGCACCATTAACGAAGCACTTAAAGAAAGTGCAGATTAAAACAAGTACTTAAAGAAGTGCTCGGAATAAAGTTAAGGCTGAGAACTTAATGAAATACTCCTTCTATTATTAAATTTTACAGATTACAATT
The DNA here is from genome assembly GCA_026214975.1 of Gentiana macrophylla. Taxonomy (NCBI): domain Eukaryota; kingdom Viridiplantae; phylum Streptophyta; class Magnoliopsida; order Gentianales; family Gentianaceae; genus Gentiana; species Gentiana macrophylla. The sequence continues at coordinate 47,998,284 of CM047810.1, read as the reverse complement.
TCATTTCAAAACAAAAAACTACAAGTCCACAAACCTACTAGTCTAAGAACCGGGGGCTGGACTCTGTGGTGGCTCTGAAGAAGCAAGAGACGAGGTAAGAGCAGCCGCAGCATGGCGAGAGTACTCGGACACAATGTCCACTCCCTCTGGGAAGTTCTTCAGACGGTTGTCATAGACCGCACCCATGCCCAGCTTATAAGAATCCTTGTTGGGGAGATTGTCCTTGACAAAGTCAGCAATCTGACCCTTTGCCTTGTCCACCCCCAAAGTGTAGCCATGCTTAGGCCGACCTAGCATCAGGTCGGCAATCTTCTTCCAATCTCCAGTAATGGCTGAAAACTTGCCCAACCCGGGGAAAACGTCCTGGCCAATCCAGGTTCCCTGCAAGTAAGAAACACTATCAAAGTACAACACCCGAGTAAGAAAAGCAGGCTTCGTATTCCATGGCCTTGAAGACAGCGTCAACTAGCTCCACATCAGTCATCCCAAGAGATCGGCTCATGTTCCACAGTCGGACTCAATAGAGTCTAAAAGACAGACAATTTGAGCTATGCATGTCCGACCCAGCAAGCATATGTCAACTAAAAATCATATTGAGTCCGCTTAATAGTGTGGCATCATAAGCCCGTCCGCTTAATAACGTGAGAAGTCAGTCTAATCTGGCCCTGCTCGCCCAAAAACTTAACGCAAGAAGTCAGTCTAATCTGGCCCTGCTCGCCAAAAAAATTAACACTAGAAGTCAGTCTGATAAGCCCTCGAGTGAATCTTTTGTACGCCTGACTCCAGCTCGGCATCATATTCAAAGCTCGCCCCAGAGCGAATCTTAAAATTGTGGCCTTACGCTCTCAAGCATGACACACTTAAAACCGGTCGCTACCTAAGCACATCACTGGTAGACTATGCTAAATGAGCCTTACGCTCTGTAACAGTCATCTCAGCAAATGGTATATCAAGTCGTTACAATTTTACATAATGACTTTCATTTACTCAGTTGAAAGCTCAAAGAGTAAGGGGCCAATGATGTGTCATATCAGACCGAGTCCCTCAGTTCCGGAAAGAGCCCATGGATCCGAAACTGGCCCATACGTAAGCCTAGAAATGGATAGGCCCCTAGGCCCTACCAATCCGCCCCTTAATAAGCCAGACCAAGCCAGCACGATCAAGCCTGCCTCGCACCACCACGATTCTGGTCTGGAGCCAAGGCAATGGGAATGAAGCAACAAGCAGCTAGCTTGATGCAAAACACTGGGGGACGACCCGCTCAACTTTCCAGCTCGCCATCCTTCAACGCAAACAAAGCCAACACATCCAGGAAACAAAGTGCATAAACGATACTCTCAGGCCTCAAAGCTCTCAGCTCTCCAAAGGCTCCCAGTTTGCCAGCTCTTCCGCTCGGCACTCTAAGACCGATCTTAGTTCTGTAGCTTCCTAGTTTGCCAGCTCATCCAACAGCATGGCGATAACCAACTCATGGCCCTATAAATAGAAGCATCACACCCTTGAAAAAAGGGGGCTAGCATTTTCAAAGAATTACGTAAATTAAGCTTGATCGCTTACAAGCTAAGGATACGTAGGTGTTAGGAACATTTTATTATGTTTTGATGATGGCATACTAGCTGTTATAGCAAGCCTGAAATAAGTCAGAATTCTCTGTATAAGTCTTTACTTGGAGTCTGACATGTTGTATAAGTTGAGTCAGACAAGTATTGTACTAGTTGGTAAGACGGCAAAGTAAAAATAGATTTTCGGCAGAGTGAAGCCAGCCAAGTACCAGCAGAGAAGCAATGAAGACACTATGGTCTGACTTATAACCAAGGAAGTCAGTGATGACCTTGGATAAGTCTAAGTTATGTTCCAAGTGATGAAACTTAATATTTAAATATGGTGTACACTGATCTCACACAAATCAAGGATCAGTGAAGTACAAGGATTTCTCCTGAACTGAAAAGTATGAAGGAAACTGTGAATCGGTAAAGTAAACTGACTTTCGGCTAAGTGAAGACAAAGCAGTGAAGGAAGATCTAAGCGGCAAAGTCAGAAGGATCACTTGACAGTTCAGAGAACGGCTAAGTAAACTTTACTTAATCAGATTTCGAAATATGATGAAGATTCAGAGGATCAAGCATTACATGCACAATCAATAGAGGATCAATCAAGGATGGATTTTCTGATAAACATTTGAAGAAAAATCCGATCACTGAAATCAAGGAGAATATAATTAAGGGGGAATCAAGAATAAAATCAAGGATTCCCCTCATTAATATAGCCAACGGACGGAAATTCAAATCAAGGATTGTCAAGGCTATAAATAGGAGGCATTGACAGAAAAGAAAGTGTGTGGAAAACGATAAAAGAACGAGCAAAAACTCTGTCAAAGTAAAAATCTTTCTATCTGTGCTAAAAAGAAATATCTAGTGATCAACTCAAAACTGAGAGCTACAATTCAAACATCAAGCATTGAGATTGATCAACAAGTTTGTGAATCTAATTCACATCAATCAAGCAACCGAGTCAGAGCCATCTGAGAAGGAGTTGTATTTGTGATAGCTGCTGAAGGATTTGATCCCAATGAGCAGTGAAAGAGACTGAGTCACTGAAGCTGTTGCAGTCAGGGAGTGATAGTCTTGAAGATTGTGAAGCTTGTGTAGTCAAGGACAATCAGGCTATTGTATCTGTAAAAACAATAGTGAATTCCTCCAATCATCATAGGAGAAGAGTGGATTAAGGGATTACACCACCCTGAACCACTATAAGCCTTGTGTCAATTTACTTTAAGCAATTTACCCTACTGCATTAATTTATTTGCTTATATTATATCTTACATCTGTGATTTCATAAACTAATTTGAAACTGAAGGATGTAAGAGCTCAGATCTAAACGAATTAGATCTATGCGCAACGGATGGATCACGATTCATATATCATAACACATAAATAAAGGATCTAAAATCCTACGAAGGGGTTAAGTATGTCTTACCAATAGTAGGAAGAGAAGCCAAGATATTCCAATGTGTTCTCCAAACGGTGGTTGGTGGACACAAATTCTTGGTACCAGAACCTCCTTGATATGCTTCCAAGAAAAACTCCAAGTTTTTCTTCAACCAAAAACCCAAGACAAGAAACAATTTTTTCTCTCTATTTTCTAGTGTGTATGTCGAAATTTTTCATTGTCATATGTCTTGGAAGAACTCTCTTTATATAGGAGAGTAAATCCTTGGCCTCCAAGTTTCTAATTAATTAAATAATTAAAAAAATCATAATAAAGGATAATTCCATTTATAAAAGATTGTGATTAATCAATCAATCAATTACAAATCAATTATCTTTTATTAATTAATCACTTACCAAGTAAATAATTAATCACACAAGAAAATCAATTCTTGCATTTTAAGAGGTAGGAGGCGCCACACACACACCTAGAGTTTAGGCCCACAGAAAATGTCTTTTTTGTGTATTATATTATTTAGCCCAACTAAATAATATTTCGCATATCAATTAATTAGCTCAGCCAATTAATTATTCCTGATGCCCAAATAACAAGAATATCAGCCCGAATTATAGAAGCCACATTGAGGACCATGGACCTATAACCAGTAGCTCCAATAATTAATTATTCATCGAACAGAATAAGTACATTAATTATTAATTCCGGGATTACGCCACCAAAAACCCGAAACTGAACTCTACCGATTATAGATGTATACTTATACTCAACCCATAGAGTGAATAAGCGTCCATTGATATAATCACTACATACGGACTAACCTCCATAGATCGTCCATTCTCGAGTGGGAAGTCTCCGTGAACCCGACTCAGAATATCTTATCCTTATTTACCATTAACCCCCTAGTGATCAATTAGTTCACATATCTGACTAGTAGCTAATTAGTCTAAATATGAACTCGGCCGATCGATCACTTTCTTAGGGCTAACAAATAAGAGGACTGTCTCTCTACTTCCCGCAGGAAGGAATGGATTCTATGTCTGTGAAAATCAGAACTACTCACTCATCAGGAGATAGTGCCAATGAGAAGTGGCTTGGAACACAAATTTAAGTGATCCGTAACTAACACATCAAACACTACCCCGAGACAAGCAGCACCCTGTGATCACCTCAGGATTAAGGTTGATCCATATATGATCATCTAATGATTTAATAAGATTCCTCGATTACGGAATTATTCCGAGAAATACAGATTAAATCGGTCCAGTCCTATATGAATGCCATCATATATAAATGCCCCACGTATGTACCCTCTACCGACAGTCCGGATAAGACTATCACACCCTAAGGTGTTCTGGGCGCATTATTGGTGTTTTAATCAAGAGACCCTAAATTCTGATTAAGTTCATCACGGACTAACAGTTTAAGTATATCACCACTAACTCAATCCTCACGTGCATGCCATACACTGAGTTAAGCGGTTACATACTGATATACTTAGGGTTTGCAGCAGTGTATTACTTAGAAGCACAAAGCAAGTAATAAGGTTAGATAAATTCTGTTATAAAAAACAATTACACAAATTGTCTTTCGGGCACTACACCTAACAGAAACAACATATTAAGAAGTGACTTATCCGCTGCCCAAAAGCTTTTAAATACAGGAAAAGTTTTTGAAACTCCACTATAGTCATTCACCCCCCCCCCCCCCTCTAACTATAGTTTTACCATTCTCTGAGACCAACAATTGGTATCGGAGCAGTGTTCCTAGTATCAGAACCTGTTCAGATCTAATTTCTGGTAACAAAGAGATCACATATTTTCAAAGTAGTTTTCAAACTTGTGCTTTCTATATATACACATATATATTTCTTATTTGTACTTATGGATTCCTCGAACTTTATGTCAAAAGTACATGTTTTCAATGTTAATAATTTTGATGAATACAAAATAAGAATGTTGTCTCATCTTGCAGCAACTCATGAGGAGATGCTGGATGTAATTAATGAAGGCCCAATCATGATCATGACTGTGGTAGCCACAGGAGCAGATCAAGGAAATGAAGTGGACAAACCCAAGAAAGATTGGACCAAGGATGACAGGAGAAGAGCAAATCTAGACTTTGTTGCAAAAGACATGATTTTGAAGACTCTTGATAGCAATATGTTCATGAGAATCAAAGATTGCAAAACAGCAAAGGAGATTTGGGACAAGCTGGCACTGATAAATAAAGGATCTGAAGCAGATAAAGAAAACAAATTATCTGTTGCAAAACAGAAATTTGAGAACTTCAAAATGAAGGCTGGTGAATCCATTGATCAAATGCACAACAGATTCTCAAGAATCATCAGTGAACTGCAACATCTTGGACACACATATCCTCAGAAAGAAGTGTGCTTGAAGATCTTGAGAGGATTACCTGAAAGATGGAAGATCATTACATCAGTAATCAGAGGGACAATAAATCTTGCAAACACTGATACTCTGACCCTGATGTCTCAGCTAAAGGCTCATGAATTTGAGTTGAACGGCGAAGACAAAGGCACCAAAGAGAGGCACGTAAGGCGGTGCAGCAATCGGTTGCACCTCAAAGAAAGTCAAACAAATTGATGCAAACAGGAAAGAGACACAGGAGCTGAAGGAACAGGTAGCTTTATTAGTAAAATGCTTTGACAGGTTTAGCAAAAAGAAGATATTCAAAGGAGGATTATCATCAAACAAGAAGTCAAGCACAAACAAAGACACCAAGAGAAAAGATGATGAATACAGATGCTTCAATTGTAACAAGAAAGGTCATTTCAAGGCTGATTGCCCTGAAGAAAAAGACAAAGTTGAGGATAAGAAGAAGTACAAGACAACTGAAAAGAGAAAAAGCAAGAAGGCACTCAAAGTTGAATCTAGCAGTGAAAAGATTGAAGAATCATCTGAAAATGATTCGGATGAGGGTGACAAATCAGACAATGAAAAAGCCTATATATGTCTTATGCTAAAGAGTCAAATGAAACTGAGGTAACATCTAGTTCATACTCATCATCTAGTGCACCACATCTAACACTGCACAATCTTCTATTCTCCCCTTTGATTCTGCAAAACCTAATCCAAAATCTCATGAGTAAATTTGAACAAATTGAGTTGAATCATGAAATTCTGGAACAGAAGTGTGAGAATCTAAGAAAGGAAAATAAAAGATTAAAGAAAGAACTGGATAAAGCAAAAGCTGAACTAACTAGTAAGGAGACTTACTCAAATGATCAACAAATAGCAGATGATCATACATCTGGTGTTGACAGACCGGTTGAGAAAATCCCCCTACCAGTTAAGACCACCACTGCACCTTTAAATGCACCGGCTTACAAACCCTCAAAAAGGTTTGGATCCAGATCTGGTCTTGGCTACAACAGTCAGGAAACAATGGACAACACAATTCTGAATTTAGGACCAACAATGGACCAAAGTTCAGAAAAGGACAGACCATAGTTTCAACCACTCATCCTGTACCGGTGAAGTCAAAACCCAAAGGCAGGTGAAACAAAGAGACTAAACCATCAATCCAGTCAACCAAAAGCAAAGACTTTCTGAAAGTTAAATGAAGACTTTATCCTTCAGAGGATGATTGGAATGTTGCACCTCCAAAATACAAGAAGAAACCATTTCATGCCATGCATCATGTGTTTAAGAAAAACCAACCAAGGTATGTTCCTAGACACATGAAGCAACATAGGTTTCCCACTGCATATTGGAAAGTGAAAAAGGATGCAAATGCACCAAAAAGTAGAGAAAAGTATCAGAATACCTTCAGTACAAATATTAGAAGCTATTCTGCCATGCCTTATACATATGAAGCTGATGACTTTAATTATCCAAAAAGAAGATCATTTGGATATACACTAGGAATAAGAGGCATGACTGCTAACAAGTATGGACCCAAACAGTGTTTGGTACCTAAACATAATTAATTTGCTTTGTAGGATGTCTGGTGCATAGACAGTGGATGTTCCAGACACATGACAAGAAATAAGGGATGGCTCACTGACTTTAAAGCTTTTGATGGACCTAAAGTCACCTTTGGAGGCAAAGAAAACCCTGGTAAAATTAAGGAGGAAGGCACAATGCTCAAGAACAATATGAAGATTCAAAATGTGGCATATGTTAAGGGACTAAATTTCAATCTGCTAAGCATCAGTCAATTCTGTGACATAGGCTACAATGTGCATTTCAACAAGGAATGATGCAAGGTGATTCATAGCCAAACCAACACAGTGGTTCTTGCAGGAAGAAGAGAAGACAACATGTATGTGGTGGATTGGAGAACAGCTAAAGCAGAAACATGTTTTCTTGTCAATAATAAACAATCAACAAGCTGGATTTGGCATAGAAGATTAAATCACCTAAATTTCAAGACCATCAACACATTATCAAAGAACAAGTTAGTTGAAGGCCTGCCAGAGATTACATTCAAGAAGGAAAGTCTCTGTGATGCGTGTCAAAAAGGAAAGCAAATCAAAAGCTCCTACAAATCAAATCCCTATCAATCAACAACAAGAATTCTACATCTGCTACATATGGACTTATTTGGACCAGTCACTCCAGTAAGTGTAAGCGGAAAGAAATACACTCTAGTAGTAGTGGATGACTTCTCCAAATTCACCTGGACCATATTCATGAACAAGAAGAGAGAGACACTCAAGAAGCTGCCAGATTTGTTAAGAAAAATTCAAAATGAGAAAGAACTGAAGATCATCAAGATCAGATTAGATAGAGGAACAGAATTTCTAAATGAAGTTATCAGAACCTATTGTGAAGAAAATGGAGTACTACATCAATTATCAGCATTAGGAACTCCACAACAAAATGGTGTAGCAGAAAGAAGAAACAGAACTCTCAAAGAAGCAGTCAGAACAATGATTGCAGAAGCATGCCTACCAAAGAGATTTTGGGCTGAAGCAGCAAACACAACATGCTATACACAAAACGGATCAATCATTAACAAACATCATGGAACAACTCCATATGAAATATGGAATGGAAGAAAACCTAACATCTCACATTTACATATGTTTGGATCTAAGTGTTTTGTTTTGAACAGGAATCAGTTACACACCTTTGATGAAAAAGCTGATGAAGCTATCTTTATGGGATACTCAGACACCAGCAAAGCATTCAGAGTACTCAACAAAAGAACCTTGGTGATTGAAGAATCAATACACGTAGTCTTTGATGAACCAAACACAAATGGTGAAAGTCTTCAAGAACAAGAAGAAGAAGCAACACAAAGGCAAATGTACATGAATACAATAATACCAGCTACCATTCTGAATCACAATTTTGGAAATCAAGATGAGCCACAAGTCAATACATCATAAGAAGCACCAGAACTTGAAGCTCATGAACAACCTGAAGTTGTAAAAGCACCAAGTGAAGAACAACTTCAACCTGGCCTCAACTGGCTAAGAGATCATCCTGAAGATCAAGTCATTGGAGACATTCACACCGGAGTTAGAACCAGAAGACAACTGGAGCATATGCTAAAATGTTTTCTATCACAAGTGGAACCCAAGACAATAGATGATGCAATTCAAGATGTTGATTGGATTACAGCCATGCAAGAGGAACTAAATGAATTTGAAAGAAATAAAGTCTGGGAACTTGTTGACAGACCAGACATAGCCAACATCATTGGAACAAAATGGGTATTCAGAAACAAGATGGATGAACAAGGAACAGTTGTCAGAAACAAAGCAAGGCTAGTTGCAAAAGGCTACTCTCAAGCAGAAGGAATAGATTACGATGAGACATTTGCACCAGTAGCAAGATTGGAAGCAATCAGACTTTTTCTAGCTTTTCCTGCTCACAAAGACTTCAATGTCTATCAAATGGATGTCAAGAGTGCATTTCTGAATGGACTTTTGGAAGAAGAAGTATATGTGGAACAACCTCCTGGCTTTCAACTCAAAGGAAAAGAAGATAAAGTATACAAGCTCAAGAAGGCTCTGTATGGACTCAAACAGGCACCTAGAGCTTGGTATGAAACACTATCACAATTTCTGATCAAGAATGGATTCAACAAGGGAACTATAGATAAGACTCTTTTCAAATTAAAGGAAGGAACAAGTACATTGCTGGTACAAATCTATGTTGATGACATTATGTTTGGATCAGAGGAGGAAAAGTTGTGTGAGAAATTTGCAAACCTAATGAATAGCAAATTTCAGATGAGCATGATGGGAGAATTAAATTATTTTCTTGGCCTTCAAGTGAAGCAATTGAAGGATGGTATTTTCATTAGTCAAGCCAAGTACACAAAAGACTTAATACACAAATATGGTATGGACACAAGTGGCACAGCAGATACACCAATGTGTGCAAGAGTCATTCTTGGAAAAGATGAAGCTGAAAAAGATGTTGATCAGAAAATGTATAGAGGAATCATTGGATCCCTACTATATCTAACTACAAGCAGACCTGACAAAGCATTTGCAGTAGGAGTATGTGCAAGATTTCAAGCTCAACCAAAAGAATCACATCTTCTAGCAGCTAAAAGAATAATCAAATACCTGAAGAACACCATCAATGTTGGAATTTGGTATCCAAAAGATGGAGGATTCAAGTTGATATCATATTCACACTCTGACTATGCTGGATGCAAGATTAATAGAAAAAGCACCTCTGGAACATACCAGATTCTAGGCACCAGACTAGTTTCATGGTTCAGCAAAAAGCAAAACTCCATATCTACATCAATAGCGAAGCAGAATATATAGCAGCAGGCAGTTGCTGTGCACAAGTACTATGGATTAGACAACAACTAAAGGACTATGGAATGGAGGAGAAGGCAATTCCAATTATGTGTGACAACACAAGTGCCATATCTATTACTGAAAATCCAGTATTACACTCTAGTACTAAGCATATTGATGTGAGACATCATTTTATCAGAAATCATGTTGAGAAATGAGATGTTATTCTAAGATACATACCCACTAAAGATCAATTGGCTGACATCTTCACAAAACCACTCAGTCATGAAAGATTTAGCATGTTAAGAACTGAGTTGGGAATGATTGAAATTGACTAAGTACTAAAGAGCGGCTAACTGGAGTAATCAGCTATGTGACTTCACCAGCTGATTAAACCTTTGCCATTACAGGAGATGTAGCAGGGTAAGGCACTGGTACCCAGCGAACTTCATTGATTGTTAGGAACAGTTAAATACAGCGGCTCAGTGAAAAAGGCACTCTACCGGCTAAGTGACCAGCCAAGGCACTCTAGTGAAATAAAGATTGGAGTCACTAGCAAATTAAAGTGTGAACCAAATCAACTTTTATACACGTGGAGAATAAGGAAGTTATTTAGGATTATACCATGGAAGATTATACACGTGGAGATTAATTTACAATCGTGGAGGTAACCATATTATTTTTCGAAATACAAACGCCTCGATTCCCGGGATCTATCATTACATACCTCAATCCACTCCCCCACTCACTAAAATATCATGATTTATATACATAAAATCATGCCATTATGTCACAAAATCCTTCCATATTCGACCACGTTCAAACTACCCAAATCATCCTATATAAACAACACTTAGAGGGGGAGAAGGAAAAATTTCTGAGAAAGGGAGGAGGTATTTTGTGAAGAAGAAGAATTGGGGAAAGAAGATTTAGGAATAAGAGGTTTGGTGATGGAAGAGTTGGGGTGTAATGGAGAGGGAGAATGGGGAAGAGGGCCGGTTATTGAGAATAAGGAGTTATGAGAGAGAGAAAAAAAACTGATTCGGATTTCAAAATCTGAGTGATCCGGCGCAGACCGGGGTTTGACGGCGTACGCCGTAAAGTGGAGGGACCTTGCTGAATTTGAATTGAAAGCCCGGCGTAGACCGGAAATTATATACGGCGCGCGCCGGGCTGATTTGTAAGTGTTGGTTGATAAAATTGCTACTACTATTCATTTATTTAATTTTATCCCTAGTCTTTATTATCCATATAGATATATATGTTATTTTTTCCTTAGTTTATTATTTATATTATTATTGTTATTATCTATCTATATGGTATTCATTGCTTTTATGCTATTTTATTTTAGTGATTAACACTTAAATTAAAAATGATGATAATTAATTAACATACTTGATTAAAAAAGGGGTACTTCTATCAATTATTCATCAAAGCATGTAGCAATTAGACACATGAACCAGCCGGAAATGAATGCTTAAGGAGTAACAGGAAGGATAGTACCCGTGATTGCTACATTTATCGTCTATCGCTAGACTGTCTCATGCTTTAATTGGTGGGTGGGTCGATAAGGAACATCACCTCTCTAGTTTGAGGGACTCTCTCTTCTTCAAAGAAAATCTTTACCCTATGACCATTGGCTATGAATGTGGTCTTCCCATCAGTTAATTCCACTGCTCCGGAGGCATGCACTTTAGTCACCAAAAAAGGACCTATCCACCTAGACTTAAGCTTTCCTGGAAACAATTTTAAACGTGAGTTGTATAAGAGCACTCGATCACCCACAAGGAACTCACGACGAAAGATTCTCTTATCATGGAAAGACTTCGTGCGTTCCTTGTAGATTTGAGCATTCTCATAAGCACCAAGGCAAAACTCCACAAGTTCCGTGAGTTGGAGCAATCGATGTTCACCAACGGCCTTAGGATCAAAGTTAAGAAATTTAATAGCCCAGAAGCTTGATGTTCCAACTCAACCGGAAGATGACACGACTTGCCAAAAACTAGTCTATAGGGAGAACAACCAATCGTTGTTTTAAAGGCGGTTCTGTATGCCCAGAGTGCATCATCCAATTTTTTTCCGCCCAATTTTTACGGTTTGAATCGACAGTTTTTCAATAATTCTTTTTTACCTCTCTATTAGACACCTCGACTTGTCCACTAGTTTGTGGATGGTATGGAGTACCAATCTTGTGTTTTGCGCCGTATTTTTCAATCACCTTGGTAAATGGTCGGTTACAAAAGTGTGACCCTCTTTCACTAATGATAGCCCTCGGAGTGCCAAATCTTGTGAATATATTCTTTTTAAGGAATTTTATTACTACTCTGGTATCATTAGTTGGAAGAGCTTGGGCTTCAACCCATTTAGATACATAATCGACCATTACTAAGATGAATTTCTTACCAAATGATGGGGGAAAGGGGCCCATAAAATCAATGCCCCAAACATCAAACAATTCACACTCCAATATAGGTTGGAGAGGCATCTCGTGTTTTTTTGAAACATTTCCCCATTTTTGACATGACTCACAAGATCGTGCATAGTGGTGGGTGTCTTTATACAGTGTGGGCCAATAAAAACCATATTGCAATACTTTGTAGGCGGTTTTCCACCCTCCATGGTGTCCGCCAGCCTCACGATCATGGCAAAAGGATAAGATACTTAAAATCTCATTATCGGGCACGCATTTTCTAATTATGCCGTCCGAACACCTTTGAAAAAGGTCCGGTTTTTCCCAATAATAAAATTTCAAATCATAAAAGAACTTCTTTTTCTGTTGCCTTGTCCAATGAGACGGAACATACTCACAAGTAAAATTATTAACGATATTACCGAACCATGGCGAGCTCTCCTTTGGTGTATTACCAGCTTTAATGAGTTGTATTGTTGGGGGAGCATCTACCATGAGGAGTTGTTCGTCTAGAAATGAATCCTTAATCTTGTGTCTCATTCCTTCTTCATCTGCCAATTCCATACAACTTAAATGATCTGCTACCACATTCTCACTACCCTTTTTATCCTTGATCTCAAAGTCGAACTCTTGAAGTAAGAGAATCCATCTAAGTAGACGTGGTTTTGCATCCTTCTTACATACCAAGTACTTCAATGCCGCGTGGTCGGTGTAAACAATGACTTTGGAACCAACAAGATAAGAACAATATTTGTCTAGTGCAAAGATTACGGCGAGTAGTTCATTTTCTGTAGTGGCATAGTTGAGTTGAGTTGAGTTGCGTTTAACGTGTGGGATGCATAATAAATTGCCTTAAGTACCTTGTTATGGCGTTGACCTAAAACAGCCCCGACCTCCAGATCACTTGCATCACACATAAGTTCAAACGGTAAGTTCCAATCTGGTGCCACTAACACTGGTGCACTTGTCAACCGTGCTTTTAAAGTTTCAAACGCTTTCATACATTTGTCATCGAAATTGAACGGCACTTCTTTCTCGAGAAAATGACTGAGAGGTTTGGCTATGCGTGAAAAATCAGTGATAAATCGTCTGTAGAAACCGGCATGTCCAAGAAATACACTCAGAGTTTTCAGATTGACCGGTGGAGGCAATTTTTCAATTACTTCGACCTTCGCTTTGTCCACCTCAATACCTTCTTCAGAAATTCTATGACCTAATACAATACCATCTGACACCATTAGATGACATTTCTCCCAGTTTAGAACTAAGTTTGTGTCTTCACAGCGTTGTAAAACACATTCCAAGTGTGAGAGACATTCTCCGAAAGAGTCACCAAAAACGCTGAAATCATCCATAAAAATTTCCAAATTTTTTCGACCATGTCAGAAAATATTGCCATCATGCATCGTTGAAATGTAGCTGGTGCATTGCACAATCCAAACGGCATTCTTTTATATGCGAAGGTTCCATATGGACAAGTGAAAGTCGTTTTCTCTCTATCCCCTGCTGCGATAAATATTTGCAAATAGCCTGAATAACCATCCAAGAAACAATAGAATTTATGTCCACTCAACCGTTCCAACATCTGCACTATGAACGGAAGTGGATGATGGTCTTTCTTAGTATGCTCATTCAGCTTGCGGAAATCAATGCACATTCGATATCCTGTGACCTCTCTTGTTGGAATTCACTCATTTTTGTCATTTTCCTTCACCGTGAAACTGCCCTTCTTTGGTACCACTTGGGTGGGACTTACCCATTCACTGTCTGATATGGGAAACATTATCCCCATCTCCAGTAGTTTAATAACCTCTTTCTTGACCACTTTTTGCATGTTCGGGTTGAGGCGGCGTTGTGGCTGGATACATGGCTTAGCTCCTTCATTCAAAATGATTTGTGTACACAAATCTCAGGACTTATTCCTGGAATATATGCCATTGTCCATCCAAACGCTTTCTTATGTTGCCTTAACATTCTTAACAATTGGTCTTCCTGAAAACTGGTTAGTGATGATGAAATAATAACAGGAAGCAAATTATGAGCTTCAAGAAAGGCATATTTGAGATTTGAAGGGAGAGGTTTCAACTCCAGATTCCTTGGTGGCTCTTCCACCGAAGGTTTCAATACTGGGCCATCCAGTTCTAATTCCAAATAACGATGCCATGGTTGTCTTACAAAAGAACCTCATGTGTTTAGGTGAAAAATTACTTCTTCCATTTCTTGATCATTCTTATCTTCTTCATAGATAGATAAGGCCAAACATTCTTCGAGCTTATCTTCAAAAACTTGTAATTCATCATGATCCATACAAATAGAAGATATAGTATCTATGAATAAACATGATTCTGGTGACCTGTATGGATGTTACATAACTTTGAAAATATTAAAGGTGACCTCATCTTCATTGACTCTTAAATTTAACTCACCCTTTTGAACGTCGATAAGGGTTCTTCATGTAGCTAGAAATGGTCGACAAAGAATTAGGGGTGCCGAAAACCCTTCTTCCATTTCCATAACTACAAAGTCAACTGGGAAATAAAACATATCTATCTTGACCAACACGTCTTCGATAACTCCTTTAGAATGCTTAATAGATCTATCTGCCATTTGGAGGGTCATCTCAGTGCTTTTGAGCTTGCCTATTCTGAGTTTCTTATAATCCTCGTAGGACATGAGATTAATGCTTGCACCGAGATCGCAGAGCACGTTCTTAAACAAGAAGCCCCCAATCTCACATGGGATGGTAAAACTACCAGGGTCTTTTAGTTTAGGCGGGAACTTATGCTGCAATACTGCGGAGCATTCTTCATTAAGGCAGATGTTCTCATACTCTTCTAAACATTTTGTGTTCGATAGGATGTCCTTGAGAAACTTTCCATATGTGGGCATATTGATTAGTGCTTCAATGACAAGGATATTGACATTAAGGTGACGAAATATGTCAAGGAAACGTGCATACTTCTTATCCGTTTTTAGTTTTTTATTTTGCTCTCTAGGTGGGTAAGGTAAAGATTCAAGATCAATAATTTTAGGATTTGAAGCCATACCTCCCTTACCTTTATCCTTGGATGAAGACGATGATGCTTCCTTGAATGTTTGAGCATTTGGTGGTCTCCATGTGTCATGATCCTGCACTACTTTCTTCAAAATGTGCCCTGAATTCTGTTTTTCATGTTCTGTGTGAACTATACCATGTCCAGTGTGGGTTGTATCTTTTTCCAACCTTGCTAGTTTTTGAGTGCCGCTACTCCCCACTTGGACCGTATCATCAGCTAACATGTTCATTAAATAAGGTCCGCAAATCACTGTCTCTTGGATTTTTCAGTATTCTCGGGACCTTGATCCATTCCTCATCTTCGCTTTCTGCTTCAACATGTCTATCACGTCTCAAGAAATTTTTGATAATTTCTTCTTCTTCTCCACTGAACTCTGGTTCGTCCTTGTGTTCCAGGTCTTCTTCGAATTTATCATCTAAATCATCTTCTACTTCATTATTTCTGGAGTTCTCTACTCCATTACTTCCACATACCCTTCCACTTCGGGTAATCACTGCATTCACCTCTCTCGGGTTTCTTTTGGTATTACTTGGTAATCCTCCCGAAGGTCTACTATTCTTTCGTTCTCCTTCTCTACCCGGGTGATCTTCCATATTTCGCACGGATGCTTCTATGGTTCTCATCCTCGTGTCTTGTCCACTCATGGTTGTTTTTAGAAGTCATCATGGTTTCCATATTCTGAGCTTGAGTGGACATCACACCCATCATATTTTCCATTAATTTTTCCCACTTATCAACTCCTTCTACAGGTGGAGTTGAACTTTGAGTGACTGGTATGCTTTGAGTGGTGTGTGAGGGTATGATCTGGGTGGTGGTGATTGGTGGTTCTGGCTCGAGGTATTTCCTTGGTAACCTTGATTGTGAGCATTCGCATTGTACGAGCTCTTGTACTGAATTGGATATGGAGGTTGTCCTTGCATACTTGGGTTCTCAGACCAACGAAAAGTAGGGTGATCTCTTCTAATTGCATTGAATGAGTTTGAGTAAGCGTTATTCAAATTCCTATGTTATTGCATAAAACTTACCTCTTCTCTTGAATATACTTCAGATTCTTCCATCCCTAATGACATATTTTCATGGTTTGAATATTCACTAGATACATTGCCTTCCGAGCTTAGACTTTTGCTTGCTTGTAAGCCATCAAACTTCCTACTCAGATTTTCCAAGTGTGCTAAAACTTCTGCGTTTGATGTAGATTCTCCAACAAATGCTACTTTCCTTGTGCTAGAACCAGTTTCCCACATTCGGTTATTCATAGAAATTTTCTCAATAGCATCATACACAACTTGTGCTTCACTCATCATCAAAGAACCACCACATGCGTGATCAACATCCGCACGTGAGTCTTTTCTCAATTTTCGACAGAAAAGTTGAATTTGCATATCAAGAGAGTAACCATGATCGGGACAAGCTCTTAATAATTTTTAAATCTTTCCCAAGAACTTCCAAGTGTTTCCTCAGATCCTTGCCTAAAATTAGCAATTTCGACCTTTAATTCCAAATTCCTTCCCAGAGTGAAATACTGCTTTAAAAATTCAGTTTGAATGTCTTCCCAACTTGTCAACGAATGATGAGGGAGAGACATGAACCAATCTCTTGCCCTTCCATTTAAAGAAAAGGGAAACATTGACATCCTTGTCAATTCTCTTTGAGCACCTTGACTTTTGGCAGTGTTACACAATTCTTCAAAAAGATAAAAGTGATGATGCGGGTCTTCATCATCCTCACCAAGAAATTGAGCTCTTGTGTCAATCAAACCAAAAATATGGGATTTTATTTCAAAGTTATTTGCTCTATCATTGGGTAAACGAATTGGATTGTTGGTCTCATTCCTTCTCAAGGTTTGATCACAAATGGGTCATAGGTTTGGTGGGTTATTACTAATATTTTGGTTTCGGTTTTGGTTATTCCGATTAAGAAAAGTGTTGACTTATTCTCAAGAATTTTGAACTAATTTAAGTAGTAACCAATAACACAATAAATTGGCGATGTCTCCCCGGCCAAAAACTTGATGTGGCCTAAAAACTGGGTGTCCAATCTTACCGGCAGTGTACCGAGTCAAATTGTAATCTAGTCTAGTGAATCAATGTCATCTCCTCAGGGAACACGATGTAATTCAAAGTGTGGTTAAACACCAATTAGCTATTATTATCTTGATCTAAGTCGCAGTTTTAATATAAAAGTGATTACGCCTCTAATAAATTTAACAATTAATACTAAGGATACTAACCAAGACAATTTCATTGAACAACAGTCTCTTTTAGTTTTAAGGATGTGATTAATTCGGCCTATTAAGGATATTCAATTGTGTGAAACGGTGCACTCCTATTATAACAATTTCCCCTCATACGAGTGTACGAAATTGTTCTATGCCTCCTCCTTGGTTTAAGAGTCCTAAACCTAATGATTTGACATGATAAACTCACGAGTACGACTAGTCATTCCCCGGATAAGAAAT
Source organism: Gentiana macrophylla (assembly GCA_026214975.1). Classification (NCBI taxonomy): domain Eukaryota; kingdom Viridiplantae; phylum Streptophyta; class Magnoliopsida; order Gentianales; family Gentianaceae; genus Gentiana; species Gentiana macrophylla. The sequence goes on along the minus strand of CM047810.1, from coordinate 47,980,681 downwards.
TGAACTCCAGTAATGGTCAACTTTACCTTCCGGTTTTTCTACCTCGTTCTCCTACCTTTATCTCCGTTCGGTATCAATTAAGTGTGTGTGTGCTAATATTGGTTAATTACTCTAAAATGATCTAACAATAAATTTAAGTAGAAAAAGCTTCAACACAATTGAAATTAAAATATACAATATATAATCATCATCCAATCAACCAAAAGAGATCAAAATAGTTCAATTACATGCCTTGGCTAGTTACAAGACTAGCCACTCATTACTACGAATACTAACATATTTAATGTAGCATTCATATTATCAATACAAAATAAAACTAGAATATTATATTACCAATTACAACCGATAAGTTTGCAATGGCAAGATTGCTTTAATCCCGGAGAGCTTCGATGGAGGTTGCACCAAGTGCTTAATTTTTTTTCTCATCAACTATCCCCGAGATTGTGCCAAAATATTCTAAAGATGAAATTTTGTGACGAAAATAGCTAAGGTGGATTTTATAATTTTTGGCTCTAATAGCCTTTGTGACAATGGTGCCTACAAGATAGAAAGGAAAGGAAAATGGCCAAGTCCCCCTTCTTTGTGATATGCCAAATATATATATATATATATATATATATATATATATATATATATATATATATGTATGTGAACCGTCTCTGTATGTGAATAGTAGAAAAGGAAATAATTCACCCGTCCCTTTACGGCGTGCACCATTATTTCCCGCTTTGCACCGGAATCTTGGAAATAAATTAGGTGTCAGAGCCATTAAATGCGCCAATATTTGCCAATCTTGATAGATTTTGAATATCTTTCCGGCGCAGACCGGTATCCACCTGGTCTGCACCGGGTCTTGTCAGGTCAGTTCCAATAATTCTCAATCTTGGCCGATCTTTTGAGGAAATAATAAGATTTTGATAATTATAAACCTGTTTTGTCGAGTTTTACGTTACGACTTCAAGATTTCATCATGTTGTATCTGTACAAAACAAAACAGACAAAGACACGGTAAATCTGATAATAAACTTAGGCCGATAAGCCTCAAAATAATTCAAAATAGTGGAAATTTATGATATCTACTATTTTCGGAAATAATTTATATTACTACGATATTTATTATATCTGGTTGACATACATCACACCCTAAACGGACTTATTGAGTGACATACTCACATAAGACACCCTAAACAGACTTATTGAGTGACATACTCACGTAAGACACCATAAACGGACTTCTGATTCCATTAGGACTACTTATTGTGTGACATACTCACGTAAGACACCCTAAACGGACTTATGGTGTGACATACTCATGAAAGACACCCTAAACGGACTTATTGAGTGACATACTCATGTAAGACACCCTAAACGGACTTATTGTGTGACATACTCACGTAATACACCCTAAACGGACTTATTGTGTGACATACTCATGTAAGACACCCTAAACGGACTTTCGATTCCATTAGGACTACTTATTGTGTGACATACTCACGTAAGACACCCTAAACGGACTTATGGTGTGACATACTCACGTAAGACACCCTAAACGGACTTATCGAGTGACATACTCACGTAAGACACCCACAACGGACTTATTGTGTGACATACTCACGTAAGACACCCTAAACGGATTTATTGTGTAACACACTCATGTAAGACACCATAAACGGACTTATTGTGTGACATACTCACGTAAGACACCTTAAACGGACTTATTGAGTGACATACTCACGTAAGACACCATCAACGGACTTCCGATTCTATTAGGACTACTTATTGTGTGACATACTCACGTAAGACATCCTAAACGGACTTATTGAGTGACATACTCATGTAAGACACCATAAACGGACTTATTGTGTGAAATACTCACGTAAGACACCATAACCAGACTTCTGATTCCATTAGGATTACTTATAGTGTGACATACTCACGTATGACACCTTAAACGGACTTATGGTGTGACATACTCACATAAGACACCCTAAACGGACTTATTGAGTGACATACTCACGTAAGACACCCTAAACGGACTTATTGTGTGACATACTCACATAAGACACCATAAACAGACTTCTGATTCCATTAGGACTACTTATAGTGTGACATACTCACGTAAGACACCCTAAACGGACTTATGGTGTGACATACTCAAGTAAGACACCCTAAACGGATTTATTGAGTGACATGCTCACGTAAGACACCCTAAACGGACTTATGGTGTGACATACTCACGTAAGACACCCTAAACGGACTTATGGTGTGACATACTCACATAAGACACCCTAAACGGACTTATTGAGTGACATACTCACGTAAGACACCCTGAACAGACTTATTTTGTGACATACTCACGTAAGACACCATAAACGGACTTCTGATTCCATTAGGACTACTTATGATGTGACATACTCACGTAAGACACCCTAAACGGACTTATGGTGTGACATACTCACATAAGACACCCTAAACAGACTTATTGAGTGACATACTCACGTAAGACACCATAAACGGACTTATTGTGTGACATATTCACGTAAGACACCATAAACGGACTTATTGTATGTCATAAATCTAAAAAGATCAATAGTGAAAATCACAGTTATGTCACTCGTCGTGACATATCGGTTGTCCCTCTATCATTACTCGTCTCAGAAAATGGTACTACTATCTACTCGCTTAAAACAAAATGAAATGAATGGAAATGAAGGGGGAATGGACGGTCCCCTGTCAACAATGGCCCTCTGCCACTGTTTCTGTCATGTTTTGTCCTCTTTCTACTTTTTTTTCATGCCTTCTATGCATGCGATGGGATGGTATATTCTCTCTTTTATTTCCTTCTTGTTTATCATGCAGAGTAGTTTTTTTTCATGCAATCCTCTTTTGTTGTTTTTTTCTTCCTTATATTCTTTATTATTATCATTTATAAAATATGAAAATCCTATAATTACATTAATTCACCCCGATAATTAATATAATCTTTTTTCTTTCTTTTATATCAGACACTAATTAATTTTTTCATTCAACTCACATAAGAAATACAAATCATTTTATTTTCTTATAAACTACATATGATTCAAGTCTGCTCATTTCCAAATCTGTTAAAATAACAACATACGATTCAAATTGACACAGGCTTAAACTTGTGTAACATATACAAACCAGAACCAACCCCAAAGAAAAAGCATAACAAACCAAATTGGACTAGGAGGACATTATAACCAAAAGAAAACTCAGGCAATTTCCAGAGAACAGAAATAATTCATATAAATATATTATACAATAAACATGAACATAAAAATAAAAGCAGTAGTTTCAGGACATGAAAATAAATTATACAAACAGAAAATTTTAAACCAAATTAAAACCAAAGTTTTTGCAAACAAACAGTAAAATTAAAATTAAACAAACAGACATAACAACAACAAAGTATTTCAGAAATCACAGATAATGTGGCAGATGTGCAATCCTTTTCCCCGTCGTCTCGTTGCAATCCTGGACAATTTGATTGATCTTCCTCTTGTAGGTCTTCATCGTCTCTTTTAGATTTGCCACCTCACAGTCTCTTGATTCAACCTCTTCAACCACCTTCAAGTTGATGTTCTTGGTTTCATGAAGAAATTCTCATCTCTGTGCCATCATGTCTTTCTTTTGCTCCTCCAGTTGGTGCATAAATTCCTTCCTTAACTGCTTCATCTCTTCCTCCAGTTCTTGCTTGAATATGATTCTCATCTGTTGCCTTTTTCTTCCTCTAGCATTTTCATGAATTCGTTTCTTTCCATTGCCATTTTTCTCTTTGATGTGCTTTCTGATTTAGAGATATACGGTATTTATCTCAGCATCATCCCAGAATATATATATAGCCTAGGTTAACCCTAGGTTAATTGTAGCGTTGCAAGCAATTAAATGGATGCGGCGTTTCACTTTTCAAAAACTGACTTTGTAGTTGAAACAATTCCAACGCTTCGTAAACCTTCTTGACTTTGGTAATTGGAACGAATCAAAGTCTTGTATTCACATTTTCTAAATCAAATTCCACCTTTTATTTAAATTAAAAAAACAAAACAAATTCATTTTGAGAACCTTTCCTATAATAATTAATCCTTCAATAATATCACAACGTACTCAATCAACTACCTTATTATATCGTGAGTATTTTAATGTTAAACCTTAGCACTAATTAAGGAGTATGGTTTTATTTTATTCTATCGTGATTATTCTTTAACTATCTTAATATATCTATCAAAATCAAATTTTCTACCCAACTTTAACTTTGTGTCCAGTTATATTAATTAAGGAGTATGGTTTTATTTTTATTCTATCATGATTATTCTTTAATTATCTTAATATATCTATCAAAATCAAATTTTCTACCCAACTTTAACTTTGTGTCCAATTATATGGTTTTGTTTTAAACTTGATTATAGGGTTTAAACTTGATAATTAGTTCCAAAATGAAGAAATGAAGTACAATTACATGCACAACCAGAAATCTAAATGTTGATGATACTAACCTTTGGCTATTATTCCATCATCCTGCCTTTTATTTGAATAACACACCTTAGCATTTATGCCAGAATTCTTTAAGGCAAGGATATCATCAACAAGCAGTCTGCCGTCATCATTCCTAGATCCACCGTTAATAGCCATTATAGCAGAGATAGAGTCAGATTCCACAACAACCTGAGAGACATCATAGTCCTTAGCAATCCACAAAGCTTCTTTGATAGCCAGCAATTCCCCTTGAAGGATGGAGTTTCTTCCCATAAATCCCACGAATCCTCTGTACAATCTTCCATTACCGTTTATGAAGACCCCACCAATAGCCACCATGCCTCTACCATTCTCATCAATATCCATGCAGCTGGCATAAGTGTTGACCTTAATCCAACACTCAGGAGGAGGTTCCAAAGCAATCCAATGAGGCTCCTTCACAACAAGAATACATTAATTAGAACATCCAATAGTCATAACAGCATTATACATGTGTTAAAATCAAATTTAAAGGAGGATTTTTTTTAATACTAAGAATGGACTTTAGGGAGATGAGTCCCACATCGATGATACAAAGAGTCTCCAATCTGCGATTGCATGGTTGCTCCAAGTAAAGGCAGATCCAGAGTAGCCCAAATCTCAAGTTACAATTGCTGACATTGAAGTTGAAGTTATCAATCCTACAAAGATTATTCTCAGAGATGACAGCTTGAATTCTATTTGGGCGGGCTTCAATACAGTTAATATCGAGCAAATCTGAATTCCAAATGATACAAATACCTCCGATCTTCCAATAGGAGGAGGATCTCAGATGGAACACCAGAAACCAATCTTAGCAATGACTTTAAAGTCTTTCTTCGCCAGGCGGTTTCAAGAGGATCGCCCACATCAGTTTCTGTTTTAAAGAAACTCTTTGATGTGCCTCCTAAATTCTTTGGAGCCAAGACTCTGCAATTCCAAATGAGGATCTTAATGATACCAGGTGTGAGGAGAGGGGATGTTCTCAAAAGAAGAAAAATTACTATGAATCATTGCTTCCAGGAATTCCAACTTGGGATCCTTCGGTCCTACTAATGATAGACTCACATTCCACATCTGAATCATCTCCTTCCAGTCTATGGCTATTGTGCAGTCCTTCACCCAGTGCACATATTCAACCATCACACAAGACTCCACCTCCCCCAGTAGATGTATATTTGAGTTTAGTTTGGTCCTTTGACATAAAATTCTCGCCATTCTCTTCAACAGGGGCTTGGTATTGTTGTTTTGTTTAAGGTTTACAAGTGACTTGTCTCCACTCTTTAGATTGAAAAATGTTATATACAAGTCTTTTTTTTTTAAATTATTCACACTAGCTATTTTAAGAGGCATTTTTTAAGGGTCTTGGTAGCACATGGTCACTTTAGGAATTTAAGCCATGACTGGAAAATCAATGACCTAGAAAAGCCAAAAAGATTCCTGGGGCCATTTTACGAGTTTACTTTAAGCAATGTCTGTGAAATTGTACCATTATTGGTACAACAATATTCTTTTATTAATTGTACTTTTCATTTGCAGACCTCCATCTTTTATTGTACTTTTTATTAATTGCAGAAACATAAAGGTTCTTCTTCTTTATTCATCCAAATCGCCTCCTTTCTTATTCTACTATTTTATTAATTGCAAACCTTAATACCCTAATTTATTTGCATGCATGCAACAACTGATGTATAAGAAACTACACCCATACGTTTCAAAAAACAAAAGAAACTACGTCCATGATATCATGAAAAGCAATAAGTCCGTTTAGGGTGTCTTACCAGCATGACATACACATTGTACTTCATCTTATTGGGTGAACAAATCATAAGTTAAAATTAAGAACTGAATTCATTATGTTAAGGTTCAATAACAAATCATCATTTATAACTACGTACATAATATCATTCAAACAAGCAATCAAAACGGACTGATAATATTTTAAATAATTTCAAGTTCATAACAAAATTTTACAACATAATATTATTAAAGAAAATACAAATTTGTAGATAAAGTGGGGTTTGGATGGGGGGTGGGATTTGATCACATGCTATGGTCCGAGAACTCTATAACATGCTCTCTTATTGGGAGAGTTTGTGGTCGAACCCCAACTCCAATTGGGGCCAAAGAAACATTATCGTTCCCCGGCCATGTCATCATGCGATAGTGCATGAATGCAGATGCACATCACACTGCAATTTTGTAACCATCATTGCACAGTCGTATCAGATCGTTGATTTTCTTTTTGACTGTTTTGATGTTGTCATTGATATATGAAACTTCAATATACATGGAATCCGACTCCTGTGTCATCCATATTTTCAGTTGATCAATTTCATAATGGCATTCATGTCTTCGCGCGTCCAATTTTCTTTCCAATGCTTCAACCTGGTTTCTTAAATCTGCGATCTTCTTAGTACGTTTATCCATTTTCTTCTTCTACTTTTCTGTTTTTATTTGTAATAAATATGAATTGTACACCTGTGGTTATACTACTATTTATAGGCCCATTTTATCTTTTTTTAAAGGTGGTGGCGTCTCTTCGATTTACCCTACCATGAGACCCTTCAGATTCCTATCTGTATCTCTTCGATTTACACTACCATGAGACCCTTCACATTCGTACATGTATCTCTTCGATTTACACTACCATGAGACCCTTCACATTCGTATCTCTTCGATATACTACTATTTATAGGCCCATTTTATCATTTTTAATAGTTTAATTCCAGTTCTTACCCGCAACAATCTCAAACATGTCTCATTGACCGAAACAATCTTGAACTTGTGTAACGTTAAATCAAACTTGTGTCGAAACAATCTTGAAACTGTACAAAGTTAAAATTAAGAAATGAATCTATTATGTTAAGGGTCAATGAAAAATCATCATATTCCCTTATTATCTTCTTCATTTCAAGGGGAAAATATTCTAACGACCCTAATGATGTTATAAGCAAACTAATGAATCAACCACTAGTTCTCGACATGGAGAGAATTACTTCTTTATTTCAACGGAAACATATTCTAACGAATACTGTTATAAGAAACTAATGAATCAAACCCTAGTTCACAACATAAGAGAGAATTACAATTACAACTACAATACATAATAATAATTACACATTTTTCAAACACCATGGTTCTCCTTTCAAACACCCTGATTCAAAAGAACAATTGCACATTTTACTTCTCCTTTAAACAATTCTTCTTAAAAAACTAGTTAAATTGTTTATAATGACATCTTAGTTTATGGTTTTCATAACCAAAACCCTCATAGACGGTTAACATCTATGGCTAAAATTCCCATGAAAGCAATTCCCCAACCAACTTTTTTCTCCAATCTGGAATATGCTCCTTCCCAATCAATGATATATTCACTCTTCCTAGCATGAATTGCACGTATTTAAGAACGAACATGCCACAATCAGTCCTACCAAATTACAACAATTACAAGATAATAAGTTAGTCACAAAATCGAAAACCTTAATAATCTCTATATATATTGCATAAATATAAATTATCAAACATACCCATTCTCTTGAGAGGGACACTTCGCGCTCAACACCGCTAGCTTTTTTTCAGAAAACTTTTCATAGCCTTTTACAAGCTTCTGCATTAACAGCGGTATGACAACTTGCATAGGCATGACACACCTTGCAAGAATCACTTTTCTGATATGCCCCGGAAGGCTGTCATACACGAAAATTATCCTCGCACTCAGATCAATTTTCAAAAGAAACCAATGATCTATCTCTATCATCGGCACATACAATGTCTTGCAACCTTCCCATGGTGTGCTACATTCCGGAGATGTCCCGTTCACAATATGCCTAAATATTGAATTAAATTCTGCTTCTCTTGAGCGTTTCATGTTTAGCGTGTGGAAGTTTTTGACATATGTTGCAACTTGAGTATCAAGGACACGGGCATCTTGGTCAAACATATTCGGGTACTTTAAGCATCGCCAGTGAATTTCACACAATGAACTATCCAACACATTAATATAAATAATACTACTTAACAAAAGCATACATTTCAATCTAAACTGCTGTGTTTTTGTAAAATCTAAAGCATATACTACTTACGTTGCTTGGCAAGCTCTGCCCATGGTTCTCAATTCCTTTCAAAATCCCTACTTCGATATCAGCGTCAACCAACTTCACACGTGCACTGTGTCAATCAAAAGGAAGAAAAATCAAATTAATCATCAAAATAGGGTTTACAAAGTAGGGTTTAAACGCCCCTTACTTTAACCGTATGACATTGATACTTGTCTTCACATGAAGCCATAAACTTGTCAACACGCTTCATCAGCACGGTATCCATTTTTTGGAACGGATCATACTCATTAAACTTCTTCACTTTCCTCTTTTTCGCTAGTTTGATAGGAGGGCTGTCACAAGCTCTTCTTTTCTTCGGCGTCAGCGGTAGATCAAAACGTACGACTTCATAAAACATTCAATGACGTAATTACTTTGGATTACACATATATGCTTACTGACATAAACTTAAATTAATTATTTTTGTAAAACTACCTTTTACACCTTTTTTCCTGCCCTCTTCTTCCAAATCATCCCGATCGTCTTCGTCTTCGATTTCCAAAACATCCCTTTTACTCACCTCGCCTCTCTCTTCTCCTAAGGCATTACCTAGTCATAATTTCAAGAAACAAAATTTATGAATAAATTAATTCTCTCACCAAAACAAACAAATATAGGACAAATTTAACATTATACCTTCGCCATTTGGGTTTACCTCAACACTTTGGCCTACACTCGCAGTAGGTTCCTCCACGACGTTCACATCTTCATCACCTTTCCCCCCTCGTTTATAATAGCTTGTTCTTCTTCCTCTCTTATCTCAGCTTGCTCTTCCTCCATGCCACCTTCCATACCCTCGTTTACGATTTCATCAGCTTCCTCCTCCATCTCTTCAACTACGGAATTTCCTAATCATAATTTCAATAAACCTAATGTTATGAACTAATTAATTCTCTCACTAAAACAAACACATATAGGACAAATTTAACATTATAAACTAATTCTCTCACCAATCTCACCAAAACACATAAAAGACAGATTAATTACCTTCGCCGTTTGGGTTTCCCTCACCTTCCTCCCTTATATCAGCTTGTTCCTCCTATATGCCACCATTTACATCATAATTTCAAGAAATAAAATGTTATGAACTAATTCTCTCAACAAAATACATAATGAACAAATCAAAAGGACTAGATTCACATTATACCTTCACCGTTCGGGTTTCCTCAACTGTTTCCTCAACCGGGGCATTAGGTTCATCCCCTACCTCCTTCTCTTCAACTACGGCCGTTTCCTCAACTGTGGTATTAGGTTCATCCCCTACCTCCTCTCTTCAACTACGGCATTTCCTAATTATAATTTCAAGAAATAAAATGTTATAAACTAGTTCTCTCTTTTATAAACAACATAAAGGACAAATTTAACTTCATACCTTTGCCGTTTCAGGATGCCTCCACAGTTTCATCTTCCACTTCATTCAACTCTTCATTACCTTCCATTTCACTTGCATGTATAGCATCATTTTTGCATTTTTCACATGCACAACAAAGACGAACTTCCATCAATTTAACTTTACGCTGGAGCGTATCCACTAAAGCACACATTCTTTTGTTCTCTTCAGCAACTTTTACCAACTCTTCGCACATTCTTTTGTTCTCTTCACTCACAGCAATTTTTACCAATTCTTTTAACTTTTCATAATCAACGTTACCCTTTGATTGCTCAGGTGCATTGTCAGTTTCATCATCTTCAACTTCATCTTCCCGGAGCATCAAAAAATAAGCTTTTTCCTTTTCAGCTTCGGATGGAACCAACTTTCGAACCGCCTCCACCTACATTATATACTACTCATAAATAATGTAGAGGCTGCATGTACATACCAAACTTAATATACAAATTAAACATCACTACCTCTCTCGATTGAAGAAGAAGTTGAATTACAAAAGAGCTGACCATTTTTACCGCTCCCCACTTCATCAACCTTGGGAGAGCATTTTCGTCAACAATCTCGGCAAACTTCCTTAAAGAATAAATGGCTTCAAGTGCCCAAACTTATGATGCATTTACATTCAAGTGATGGACCGAACATAATCAAAAACTTTAACAAGCTATGTAAATATATATATATATATATATATATATATATATATATATATATATATATATATATATATATATATATATATATATTATGAATTAAAACACGGATTTGGCTTATACATACCTTCAAAGCGTGCGGAAAACATGTAAAGTATATCCGATCGGGGGATTTTGAAAGAATCCCTCATGTCCCTCCTCCAAACATAGATAGTGGCTTCATAAGAAGCATTTCCCCATGGATACTTATTGAAAGCATCCAAATCCTCAACCAACTTAAAGATCCACTAATCCACCGCACTTCTCTCTCTTCCGATCCCCACACAACGTACGTCAATATAACGATCAAGCCAAGCTTGTAACGGTCATTAGGATCCTTAATGCGATTAAACTTTGCCCACACATCCTTCCTAGACACTTTTGATAAGTTTTTAAAATACTTCTTAACTAATCTAGACTCTTTTCCTACCCCTTTATCGACATTGCTACCGTCGCCAACCAAGAGACCACTAACCAAATATAAAATTCTTCTACACTAAATCGTATTTTTTGGCTCCGACTTTGAACCAAAAAAAATTGGCATCTACATTCCATGGACTCTCCAACCTCATTAACAACTGATGTATTATCATGTTGGCTTGCATATCCTTCAAATGGATTAAGTGTCCAAAACAAGACTGCTCCAACATTGCTTTGTGCTTGTCGTTAAGCTTTTCATAAACTTCAATTGTTTTTTTTTTAATCCTGGAAATATAATTTTTTATTATCAAGAAACGAAATAAAAGAAATCAAAACAAGAAACAAACGGGGATATTTGCTCACCGAAGTTGCTGAGCTCTGCTACCAACTGATGTGATTCCGGATGGAATCAAATCCGATGTTTCGCCCAGAAAGTAACTAGGGGGAACAATGACGAGCTAAGGATCCTAGACCTAGTAATCCAACTAAATCGTAGGCAGAGAACGCCCAACAATCGCTCACAATGCTGGTAAATCCTCAAAAGGTTGAACTTTCTACGACGAAGAAAATTCTCACTCGCAAGTGATATTCAAGCCTCACGACTTGGTTGAGTAAAACTCAATAATTTGGTTTTACCAATTGAACATCGGGAAACAACTTCACATTTTGCAGACCTTTCTTCTTCGCTAAGTGCATAAATCAACGGCATTTTTTCAACTTATATATAACCAACAAAATAAGAAATTTCAATTCAATCGAATTAAAGAACAAATGAATGTGAATATAGTTGAAACAAATAAGAAATTTCAATTCAACGCCAACAACTAATAACACATCACCGACATTGTTTGAGCTAACAAATGATTCAACACCACAAAATTTAACTAATCACATCCCAAGATCATACATGCACACCACAAAATTTAACTAATCGCATCCCAAAATCATACATGCACATACCAATATGCGTGATTTATAACCAATCAACAAAATCGTACCTTTTGGAGATTCGCTCGAATGTTCCAGTCGGCTCCTTCAAGTTTCTGTTGATCAGCTTCCGGTTGGAGAATAGAGAATGTTGATACAAATTGTTCATCACAAGTTCGAGTCTGTGTTCATGCGGGGAATTTGGAAAGAACTGGAGGGTGAATTTGGGAGCTCGCAGTAGTGTTAATCGAAGGGGCCAGAATTTGAGGAATTTTGTTAATAGAATTAAGGATTTTGAGATAATAGATTAAGGGAATTCGATAGGAGTATTTCTGTCAAAGCAAGGTTTTATAAGGTTTTTCTCTTTTTTCATTTTCTTTCATATATGCGTGGGGTCAAAGCTCAATCTTGGAAACCACAATGTTCATAAGCTTAAACGTGCTATTCCCCCTAGAAAAAATTGATTTGGATAAGTTGATGAAGCGAGACCTAACAAAAAAATGATTTGTTTATATTTTTTTCTTTTTATTTTTATTACATTCACTTTGACAACTGGCCAAAAAAACTAAATGAGGGTATTTTAGAAAAAAAATGTATTTAGTCTTTATTAAAATTCAATGTCCTTTTATCCCATTTAGTTAATAACATGTTTTTTTAGTCAAAAATCTAAAAAAAGATATTAGTTTAACGAGATTATTTATTTATCGGATATTATTTTAAATTTTTTCTCCAAGTCAAATATGTTATTCAAGGTACACACAATTCGGACTATTTGGAAACGTCAATAATTGAATTTCAGCTTATACGCCACACCTTTCCCTCTCTTATCTTCCTCCAGCCACTGCACTAAACTATTGACAAGAAAAAGATCCTTCCTATTCTCCTCTATCCCAAAGAAACATTGAGATTTATCTATCTTACCTGCTGAAGTGATTCAATCACAACAATGGATGTAGAGGTAGTGGAAGCCACTCCCAGATACTTCCAATTGATTTGCAACCGCATTCAGCGTATTGATCGAGATCAAGTCCACCTTAGGCCGCTCATAAAGGATGTTGACTTCCTGGAAATGTTCAGCATGTGGATTGAAACATGGGATTACACTACTAGTACTACTGATGATGATGAAAAAGAAGAAGAAAGCATGGAATATTTGAGATCTATCGGCACTTCTCTTAAACTCATATGGCCGAAAGAACTCAAAGCATTATCTCTTCTCAATCGCCTGCTTGAAATTGAAAACCACTCTGACGACGACGACCACATGTGGAACCAAGTTTTACAATCAGCAACCTTTGAATTGGAAGCCAATATTCAGCAGACCAAAATACAAGTTGAAGGTTGGACTCAGTTTTTGATGCGTTCCTCCTTACAATACAAGAAGTCTTCAACTTTTTGGGTTTTCAGAAGTTTACTTTACCGTATTCAGATATATTTGAAGGATTTTTCTGAATACAAAGCTGCTGAAATCGTTCCATTGAAGAAACAAATTGATATCTTGGAAGGTAAGATAGTATTTCTTCGAGAATCCTTGTACGGATTTGGTTTTATTGCATATGAGGATCAGAAAAAATTTCCGTTTCTGAATTTCGTTGGTGATATTGCAAGCAGTTTTGCATGCTTTGCTTGTTTGTACTGGCCATTAGAAGCCAATGAAGAAATTGGCAATAAAATGGACATTATACTTTTTGATATGATGCAGAAGTTCACACCTTGCCTATATGATATTATTCCCTTGTACATTGACATCCTAAAGCTGAGTGATTTGCACCCTTCTGATTCAACTCTTCTCAGAGGAGCTGTTGAAGGCTCTGTTGATTGTTTCTTTGACCACCTGACTATTATTTTGAAGGATGATTTTCTTATTATTCGAGACCGGCTAATATTTCTTTTCACATTCCTATTCGCCGATCCTCCACGTGAGAATGCACAAGAAGAACATTTAATCCGCAGCCAAATCTATGCTCTTTTGCGTGAGGAGGACGCTTATCTCCTTCTTCCTTTTGATGAGATGAAAAAGGATTTCTCCGATAAAAAGATACTTCTAAATGATTTTATGATCAAGAGTGATACTACAGTTGCCAAGGTCAGACAACTTTACTACGGATTGTCTGACTCTTGGATCAAATTGGAAGTAGAGAAAATGGAATACCTTTATTTTGTTTCTATTCTTAGAGAGCTCTACTGGATTGAGAAGCATGCCTGGTGGGCTTGTCCTGACATGGGTCAGCTGCAATTATACAGAGTGGAGCTTAGATTTCTAAGGGTGTTCCTGCTATGCTTTGCCGCATGGGATGATATTGACAAAGAAATCAAGATGAGATTGACATCTTTGATCGCTTCTTTTCAAGAGATATGGGAAAAAGAAAAAGAAAATAGTCGTCTTGCTCATCGTCTTCATGCAATAGGTGAGGGAGGTATCGCACGATGGCATCCATTGGCATCCGAATTAGAAGAAAAAATCCAACTATCGAAGCTAGAAATCAAAGCAAGGTGGGTAAATTCGGTTCATCGGTCGCTTTAACGAGTTATGAGATCCTAAAGTTTATGGATTCTATCATCGTATGTCTGAATGATCTTGTCACCTACAAGGCTAGCGAAATCGTTTCATTCAAGAAGCAAATTGAAACATTGGAAGAGAAGTTAGTATTTTTAAGGAATTTTTTGAAACTCGCTACGAATTGCATATATAGTAAGGAGTTGGAGGAATTCAAATTGTTGGTTCAAGTCTTTTCTAATGATGCAATATGTCTCACATTTCTTTATTGGGCAAAAGACTCGAATGAGAAAAGTGCATCCGAAACAAACAATATGCTTTCTCATATGTTGCAAAAGATCAAACCTGCCACACATCAAGTTGCCAGATTGTACTTTGGAATCCTTAATGCCATTTATATGCAACGATCTGATTCTCTCATGTTCGGACAAGTTGCTTTGACCTTTATCGACTTTTTTCTTGAGGATTTGGTGATTCCTTTGAAGAATGATTTTCAAATCCTTCGAGATGATATTGTTTTTCTTTTGTCATTTCTCAACGATCCTCCTAATCGAATGCAAAAGTAATTTGCAAACCAAATTGATGTTTTTTCGGAGGGTGTATACGGTCTTCTCCTTTGATGACATGGAAGGAGATTTCTTCGATAAACGGGTGCTTCTAAGTGATTTTATGATGAAAATTGAAATGAAAAATGCTAACATAAGACGGATTTACGGTGAATTCCCAGATGCATCTGTATTCAATTTTCCAAAGCTTATTTCTCCACTATTCCTTGATAATCTTATACGTGATCTTATAAACTTGAAGGAGAGGATGATTAGCGACCGGATGTATGCACCTTTTGCAAAATACAAGATTATTAAAATTGAGGAGGAATTGGTTTCTCTCCGTCCATTTTTCAATTATATCTTCGGCTTGCAAAGTGAACTAAGGAAGACATGGTTAGAAGTTGCCGATTTTGTACATCTAACAGAACACATCATCAACTCGTGCATCAGTTCGTGGTTTGTATTTGATCATCCAATCTGGTATCATATGGCTCGTCTTACAGATGTCATTGACAGAATCAACGTTATAAAGACAAAGCTTGAAAATATCAAAGTGAACACCATGGATAATCCAAGACCTTTAGAAGTCATTAGTACATTCTCGGAACAACCTAGACCTTTAGAAGTCATTGAAATATTTGTGGGTTTCGAGGATGAGGCAGAGAAAATAATGGGCATGCTTACGCGGGGAAGTATGTCACTTGACATTGTTTCAATTGTTGGCATGGGTGGGTTGGGAAAGACTACCCTAGCCAAAGAGGTATATGGTTCCTCATTAGTGAAATGCAATTTCAACGTACTTGCATTTTGTTCAGTTTCGCAAGATCATAATACTAGAAGGTTATTACTTGACCTTATACGTGATATTATGGGGGATGACAATAGATGGCGAGACATGAGTGATGATGACTTGGCTCACCAATTGTGGAAATCTTTGAGCCGTCGAAAATTTCTCATTGTATTAGACGATATGTGGAACGCTAGTGCCTGGAATGAAGTAAAAAGTTCATTCCCTGACGACAAAAATGGGAGTAGAGTTATGTTAACTACCCGATCTCATGAAGTTGCCGACAAATGCAAAATCAATTGTAACCCGTGATCACCGCGCTTTATGTCCGAGGTTGAAAGTTGGGAGTTATTGCAAAAGAAAGTGTTTCATAATGTCATTTCACCGCCATATCTCAGATGAGGTTGGAAGCGGATTGCCCAAAACTGTAAAGGCCTCCCTCTAGCGGTTGCTGTAATTGCAGGTCTCCTTGCTAGAACAGAAAAAAACCTGAGCTGGTGGAGTGAAGTTTCTGAAAGGGTAGTTTCTTATCTTTCCGACGAGGGTTGTATTAGAATTTTGGAATTAAGTTACAACCATTTACCCGAGACTTTGAAACCATGTCTTCTCTATCTTGGAGCGTTTCTAGAGGATGAGAGGATTAGGGTTAAGAAAGTGATATTGCTATGGATTGCAGAAGGATTCGTACAAGAATCCGGGACGAAAAGCATAGAAGATGTGGCGAAAGAGTACTTAAATGACCTACTTGATAGAAACCTTATAATTGTGAGTGAGAGAAGTTCCACTAGTGAGATAAAAAAAATTCATGTTCATGATCTGATACATGATTTATGTCGAACGAAATGTCGTGAGGCAAACTTTTTCCTACTGGCCCATAAAATTGCATCATCTAGTTCCCCAAACCTTTCAATAAACAACCACTGTCGTGTTTCCATGCATGACCAAAGCGATCTTATAACTGTTGTGGGATCATCAGTTTCAAATGTACGCTCTCTACTCCTATTTTCTAAACATATTGACACATGGTCGTTATTCCCATTATGGAAGCTTAGACTTGTTCAAGTGTTGGATTTTGATGTTATGTTGCAATTCTATGGTGCGAAACAATTAAGCTCTCTAATACATTTAAGACATATATCTGCTAAATTGTCGTATATCTTCTCAGAAACCATTCCACAATCGATGTGCAACATCTGGAACTTAAGATCTTTTAAGCTGATATCATACGCTGCATCCATACATTTGCCAGAAACATTTTGGAAAATGAACAGTCTTAGGCATGTGGAAGTCAGCGATTGTATTCTTCAATTTTCATACGGCCATGAGCTTGAGGAATATCCTAAATTGGATAAGGTGGTACACTTTTCACGACCAATTTTATCTACCGGAAAAGATGTACAACGGCTTCTACAAAGGTTGCCGGCTGTTCGGAAACTAAGCTGTTTTTTGGAAAAATGTCCTGGTAATGATGAAGAATCAATAGAAATATTGGACTTTAATAGGAAACTTGAGTCGCTAAATCTATATCAGTTCAAAGAGAAAAGAGAATACTTGATTAACTTCCCTTCAACTCTCAAGAAACTAACTTTAACCGGGTTTCAGCTATTGTGGACGGATATATCAGCAATTGCGGAACTGCATTGTCTTCAGGTTTTGAAGCTACGAGATGTTTCCATCCAGGAGACAAGACTGGAGATGGAAGATTTGGTTTTCCAGAATCTGAAATTCTTTGAATTAATTGATAACAATTTGGTGGAATGGAATGCCTGCACCGAATCATTGCCTTGTCTGGAGCAACTTGTGATTAGATATTGTGCAAAATTGGAAGAGTTGCCATCCTGTTTTGGAGAGATTTCAACCTTGAAGAGGATTGTAGTTCGTCGGTGCCCCCAAAAAGTTGAGAGTTCAGTTTTTAGAATCCAGGATGAACAGATGGAACTGGGGAATGAAGTTGAAGTTTCGTTCTACTAAATGCTATAGGGTAAATAACAAATTTCCATTTCTTCTTTGCTTTTATTCACCAAAAAAAAAAAAAAAAAAAAAAAAAAAAAAACATTTTTACACATAACAACTACTATTATGTATAGGTCTATTTCGAGACAAATGACTTTGAATCCTACCTTTCAAATACATTCTGCTGCTCAGAACGGAGTTGATTTTGTGGCTCTGTCTTTTTGATTTGTTGTATCATGTCCTATCCCTTCTGCAATTAAAAAACCGAAAGTAGCTTTTCAATCCTGAACTTGGGAAGATTCGAAAAGTAGCTTCTCAAACCTGTTATAAAAATGCTGTCTATTTTCTATTAGAAAGTTTGCTGTTTGGCGTTATGAAATTTATCTTGGATCATGAGAGTGTTTTGGTAGCCAAATGTGAAAATACCAAACTTGGTTTTAACCTTTACGGGCCGTTTTGGAAGTCTGGATCTTTGCACATGTAAAATTTGCAAAATTTTGGAGGCTATAGTTGACGGATTTTTTGTATTACTTAAAAGTAGGGCTACATCACAACTTGGTGAGACTACTAATGTCTAATGTTTGCTTTTACAGATATTTCATGGCGACATTCTTGAGAGATGGAGGAATTGCTTGTTCAGCTATATACTTTAACTCTATTTGAAGGTGCTTTTGGTTTTCTATGATCATTGCCGTTCCTATATTTCGCTTTAATTTTATATGGCTTTCTTCCTGTATCATTGTGTATGACTTTGTGGCTTTTTGATCGTTTTCTAGTTTTCTTTTTTTTTTTTTTTTTTTTTTTTTTTTCCTTCCACTGACGAAACATTGCTTCAGCATGATAAATAAATCTTTCTCTCACAGGTATACCCTCCCGATCCGTGCTGGAGACTACTTATGCTTGATGGGAAAACATTTGAAGACAAGAGGCTTGATGACAAATTTCATCTTGTTTAATGGTAAACAGCTCAAATTTGCCTTTTGAGCTTTCAGTTCTTTGATACACAATATTTCATTTAGTTGCTTTTTCGGTGTATTTGTTTTTGTCTTGTTTACATTTGCTCAGATGTGTAAGTAGTCCTCAACATGTATGGCTTCTGACATGGAACTTTTAATTCATGTTTCTACTTCCTAGGGATCGATATGGTGTTCAAAATTCTGGTTAGAGAAATAGTTCTAAGCTTGGTTCTGGGATACTCTCAGTCGATGGCTTTCGTCCCATTATCATGCATGGTGGAGTTCATGACGATACAGAAATCTGTTGCTCATCGATCCCACAGTGAAATTGATGACATCAACAATAAAAGTTGTTGTTGAGCAGTCAGATCTTAGGTTTTACTTTAAATCAGTTTCACCTATTAATTGTGGACGGATATATCAGCAATTGCGAACTGCATTAATTGTCTTCGACATGTTTCCATCCGAGAGACAAGATTGGAGATGGAAGATTTGGTATTCTGGAATCTGAAATTCCAGAGGAGCTACTATACTTTGCATTAATGACATTCAAAGGTCAAGTATCCTTTCTCTATTTTTGCTTTTGCTGGTATGGTTTAAAAGAAAAAAAACTCCAACATTAGAAGATCTGAATTGTTCATTAACAATGTATATATATGTGCAAACTTGATCTGTTGCTTCGTTTCTTGCTCACGTTGTTGCTCTATTTGTTGTTTCTCGGATCAGATTTACGAGTTTTGATAGGAAAAGTTGGAGAGCATCCTACAATTCTATGATTGTGTTAGAGCACCTGTTAACTCATGGACCCGAAAGTGTTGCAACGGAGTTTGAAGATGATATAGACGTTATCAAGAAAACCGGAAGCTTCCAACATGTTGATGAGAAAGGGTAAACATATAATACATTCATATACGGCCATTACGATTGTGCTGTATCGCTGCACACTTATAGACCATTGATCAACGGGACCGATATTTATCAATCAGTTCGGTTTTGATCAGAGGTGTAGGTGTTTAGGGTGGCACAATGCAGTTGTAAACATAGTTTTTTTTTTTCTTAATGTTTTTGGATAAGATAAAAGTAGTGTATGTTGTAGATTCAATTGGGGATTGGCAGTAAGAAATAAAGCTCAGAGAATAGTGAAGCTACTCGAAAACCGACCACTTCTTAAAGAAAAGAGAGGAACAGAGCCAGGACAGTAACAAGAGGGATTGAAGGATTTGGGAGCTTCAAGATTTCCAATCATGGTGGGATTCTGCAGGATTCGTCAAAGAAGACGTATAAAAAGTCCATTTCCCAATTCAATTATCACATAGATGAAGAAGAAGATTACATTCAAATATCTCCAAAAAAGAAGGCGGAGGAAAGACTTGTCAGTGCTAACAGTTTTCATAGTCCACGTAAAGAGTTTCAAAGAAAACATTACTCCTCCTCCTGCTCCTGCTCCTGCTCCTGCAGAGGAGAAAGCCCTCTACGAAGATGATGGAATAGGAACTCAAAATTGGAAACAAATCGCCTTTTGGGTGATGACAGTACAAATTCAAAGACAAACGTGATCTCAGGTCACCCTTTTAATGATTGCGAGAATCTGTCAGGTGTTTCTCTGCTTTCTTCAAAAAATAGTGACATTTTGTGTAAAAGAAAAAAACATCGTATTTGCACATCTCCTTTTGTTCAACATGGGAGAATCTTAATGTAAGAACATCTGGTGGAAGTAGAAAAATTAAGAAAGAAGAAGAAGCAAGAAATAGGGATTCAGGCCACTTTGTTTACATCAGATACAATATGAATACTTAGTTTGCTTTTTTGTTCTACTAAGCTTTATATGCTTAAAATTGAACTTAAATTTAGCCGCAAAAACTACTCTCTGCCCGCTTCATGTATATTCTCTTGAACCGAACAATAATAGCAGATTCATTTTTCATTGCATTTACAGATTTACTGATGTTCGATTCCAATCTGTTTTTAGCACATATTTTCTGTTTGTAAAAATTACTGAGCTAACTTACATGTCAAATTTAACTCTCAGTTGTACAGCAATTGTTTAGTTGTTGTGTTGACTTTAAGCTTACACCTTCCCGAAAACTGCTCCATTTTTTAAAGCAAAGAATCATCTACCTCTATCTTAAAAATAGTACTTGTAGATCTACTAGTGTATATGCAATGAAAGAATTCACTTGAAAACATAAATTTCGATATTTAGTGCCATTTACTTCCAACTGCTCAGTGCATAGTTGTTTGATGAGATAATTTATGCAGCATTGTTGATTATTCAGCTCAAAACTTTTCATTACAGTTAAGGAATGAGTCGACTTATATTTCTATCACAAAGATTATCTCGAGATCTATCCAGTTGCTAATATTGTTAAGTGATTCACTTGGAACATAATGGAGGAAGAGACGGTGACTTCAGGATACTTTCGGTTCATTAATGACCGGCTCTTAGTAATCGAGATGTATGTCCCATGGGCTGATCAAGTGCATGACCAACTCCAGCTGCTCAAGATGGACGCCAGATTCCTGGCAGCGTTCTGCGATTGCATTAAAAATGGGATTATGCCACTGATGAAGAAAGCAGGGAAAGATTGAGATCTATGATCACTACTCTTACAGAGATATGGCTGAAAGAACACAAAGGCTTATCTTTTGTCAAACGCCTGGATGAAACATGTCCGGTCGGGCCAATGGACATGACAATCCAAGATTTCTATTCAGCAAAGTTTGAACTGGAAGCGAGAATTCAGCAGAGCAAACAACAAGTTGAAGGTTGGTGTGTAAATTTGATGCATTCCTCAATGCAACGCCTGTCTTTAAATTGTTCCCACATCCGGGATTCTCTTAAACATCTTCAGAAGAATCTGAATTTACTTTCCACCTATAGAGATGGTAAAATTGTTCCATTGAAGAAGCAAATTGATATTTTGAAAGCCAAGATAATATTTCTGGAAGAATCTTTGAACAGCGTTGAAAGTTGCCCAGATGGGAAGGAAATCGTTCAATTTCTGAACTTTATTTGTGATTTTGCCCACAGTGCAGCATGCTTAACATATTTGTACTGGGCAAAAGAAGCCAATGAAGAAATTGCAACTGAAATGAACATTGTCTTTTTTCATATGTTGCAGAAGTTCGTACCTTATGCATATGATATTACACCCTTATACATTGGCATCTTAAAGTACTGCGACTTGCAACCATCTGATTCTTTTCTTTTCGGAGAAGCTGTTGAAAGCTTTGTTGACTTTTTCTTTGAGCACTTAGCTACTATTTTGAAGGATGATTTTCTAGTTCTTCGAGACCGCCTAATATTTCTTTTCACACTTCTCACCGATGCTACATGTGAGAATGTAGAAGTAGAAGATCAAATTCGCAGCCAAATTGTTGCTCTTTTGAGTGAGGATGCGTATCTCCTTTCGCCTTTGGATGAGATTAAAGAGGATTTATCCGACAAAAAGCTGCTTCTAAGTGATTGTATGATGAAGATTGATATAGCAAATACTAAGATCAGGCAACTTTTTAGTGGATTGTCAGACACTCGGATCAGCTTGGAAGTTGAGGAAATGGAATACATGTATTTTGTTTCTGTTCATAGAGAGCTCTCTTGGATTGAGAAGCATGCCCAATGGGCTGATCCGCTGTTGGGTCAAATGCAGTTGTACAGAAGGGAGCTTAGATTCCCAAGAGTGTTCTTGCTATGCATCGCGACATGGGATGATTCTGATGAAGAAATAAAGGTGAAATTGAGCTCCATAATCACTTCTCTTGAAGGGATATGGAGAAAAGAAGAAGAAAATGGACTTCTTGCGCATCGGCTTCATGCAATACGCGCTACAGGATGCATCACAGATTGGCATCCATTGGCATCTGAATTAGAGGGAAAAATCCAACTGTCTAAGCTAGAAGTCAAATCATGGTGGGTAAATTTGTTTCATTGGCCATTTCGATGTAAGCCTTCATCAAGTGATATGATCATAAAGTTTCTAGATTCTATACTAAAAAATCTGAAGGATCTAGTCAGCTGTCAGGCTAGTGAAAACGTTTCGTTTAAGAAGCAAACGGAAATCTTGGAAGAGAAGCTAATATTCCTGAAGATTCTTTTTAAGATGGCTGCAAATTGCAAAGATAGTAAAGAGTTGGGAGAATTCAAAATGTTTGTTCAAGTATTTGCTAATGATGCAGCAGTCCTAACATTTCTTTATTGGACAATAGATGCAAGTGACGAAGCAACACCTGGAACAAATTTCATGCTTTCTCATATGTTGGGAAAGATCAAACCTACCACGCCTGATGTTGCTAGATTGTACTTTGGAACCTTTAAGGCCATATATGTGCAACGATCTGATTCTAATATGTTTGGACAAGCTGCTTTGAGCTTCGTCGACTTTCTTCTTGAGGATTTGGTGACTCCTCTGAATGATGATTTTCAAATTTTTCGAGATGATATCGTATTTCTTTTGACATTTCTCAACGATCCTCCTAATGAGAATGCACACGAAATAATTTGCAGCCAGATTGGTGTTCTTTTCTGGGAGGGTGTGTGCAGCCTCCTCCCCTTCGATGACATGGAAGGGGTTTTCTCCGAGAAAAATGTGCTTCTAAGAGATTTTATGGTGACAATCGATACTGTCAATGCTAATATTAAGCAATTTTATTGTATATTCCCGGATCCATCTGTATACAATTTTCCAAAGGTTGTTTCCCCACAATGTCTTGATTTTCTTATACAGAATCTTAGAAACTTGAAGGAGATGATGATCAATGACCGGAAATACGCACCTTTTGCAAAATACAGGATCATAGAAATTATGGAGGAATTGGTTTTGCTTTGTCCCTTTTTCATTCACATCTTCGATATGCAAAATGAACCAAACGAGACATGGTTGGAAGTGGTCAATTTAGTACATCTAACGGAACATGTCATCAACTCCTGCATTAGTTCGTGGTTTGTCTTTGATTATCCAATATGGTGTCATATGGCCTATCTTTATGATGTCTTTGACGTAATCAAGGTTGTAAAGACAAAACTTGAGAAGATCAAAGAGAATAGCCTCAGATAATGCAAAATGCCCCCTCGTTCAACCGATATCATTAGTACACTCTCGGAACAAGCTAGGCCTTCGTAAATCAATGAAATAGTTGTGGGTTTTGATGATGAAGCGGAAAAGATAATTGGTAAGCTTACACGGGGGCAAAAGTCACTTGACATTGTTTCAATTGTCGGCATGGGTGGTTTGGGAAAGAGCGCCTTAGCCAAAAGGTTTATGGTTCCTCATTAGTAAAATGTAATTTTCATGTGTTTGCCTTCCATTATGTTTCGCGAGATCATAATGCTAGAAGGCTATTACTTGACATTTTACGTGACATTGCGGGAAATATTGACAAAATTTGTGATAAGACTGAAGATGACTTGGCTCAAAAACTTTGGCAGAGTTTGAGTCGTCAAAGTACCTTATTGTAATGGATGATATATGGAACGTAAGTGTTTGGAATAAAGTTAAAAGCTCATTCCCTGATGAGAAAAATGGGAGTAGGGTAATTTTCACTACCCGATCTCATGAAGTTGCAGAGAAATGCAAAATCAATTGTACTCCACATCAACTACGTTTTATGTCTGAGGTTGAAAGTTGGGAGCTATTGCAAAAGAAGGTGTTCCTTAATGGTATTTCACCACCATGTCTTTATGAGATTGGAAATCGGATTGCCATAAACTGCAAAGGCCTCCCACTAGCTGTTGTTGTAATTGCAGGTCTTCTTGCTAGAACAGAAAAAAGCCGGATGTGGTGGAGTGAAGTTGCCGAAATGGTAGTTTCTTATCTATCTAATGAGGGATGTATGCAAATTTTAGAACTAAGTTACACGTATTTACCCGAATATTTTAAACCATGCCTTCTCTATCTTGGAGCATTTCCAGTAGATAGCCTGATTAGAGTTAAGCAGGTGATACTGTTGTGGATTGCTGAAGGATTCATACTAGAATCCAAGACAAAAACCTTAGAAAATGTGGCAAAAGAGTACCTCCACGATCTTGTTGACAGAAGCCTTATCATTGTTAGTGCGAGAAGTTGCTACGGTGAGATAAAAACATTTCGTGTTCATGATCTGATACATGATATGTGTCAAACGAAATGCCGAGATGGGAACTTTTTCCAGCTGAACCATGAAATTGCATCATCTAGTTCCTCGAACCCTTCAGTAGATAACAACTATCGTGTTGCCACGCAGAAGCAAAGCGATATTACTATTGGTGTTGGATCATCATTTTTAAATGCACACTTTGTACTTACTTTGGGAAAGAGAGTTTATACTTCGAAGATATTGTTAATGATTCACCTTTAATGCAGTTTAGACTTGCTCACGTGTTGGATTTAGATCTCATATGGGGAGAATCCGGTATCAAACAGCTTACCTCTCTGGTACATCTGAGACATTTACATGCTAGAATGTTGAAATCGGAATCCATTCCATTATCCATATCCAGTCTCAGGAATTTAGGATCTTTAGTGTTTACTCTAGATGGTTTTGATAAAATACATTTGCCAGAAACGTTTTGGAGAATGAAAAATCTTAGGCATGTGAAAATCGACAAATGCATCCTCAAGTTTTCAGACGGGGAAGAGCATGGGGCATATCATAAATTGGATAAGGTGGTAAGCTTTTCAAATCCTGTTTTATCTACTGGAAAAGATATACAAAGGCTTCTGCAAAGGTTACCGGCTGTTAAGGACCTGAGCTGCTGTTTAGAAGAATCTCTTGATTATGATGAAGAATCAGTAGAAACATTGACCTTTAATAGAAAACTTAAGTCGTTGAAACTAACCCAGATTTCGTCAGAGATAAGTCCATACTTGATCGACTTTCCTTCAACTCTCAAGAAACTAACTTTAGTGCACTTTCTGCTAGCCTGGACGACTATATCAAGAATTGCGGAACTACCTTGTCTTCAGGTTTTGAAGCTACGATGGATTTCCATCGAGGAGTCAAGATTGAAGATGGAAGACATGGCATTCAAAAATCTAAAATTCCTTGAATTGAATAACTGGGATTTGGTAGAATGGAATGCCTCCACTGAATCCTTGCCTTGTCTGGAGCAACTTGTGATTAAATATTGCCCAACACTGGAAGAGTTACCACCTTGTTTTGGAGAGATTTCAACCTTAAAGAGGATTGCCATCACACAATCTCCAGAAATTGAGCATTCAGTTCTTAAAATCCGGGAAGAACAAATGGAACTAGGGAACGATGTTGAAATATCGATCTAGAAAGGTGAAACATTTGACTCATAACAATTGCATCGGTTTCTAGAAATAAATAAGAAAGTTCGCAAACAGCTAAAATTGTCAATTTGATTTTTTTTTTTTTTTTTTTTTTTTTGCATGAATTCCAGTAACTCGGATAGATTTATCAACGTGGCCAAAGGACTAGATGGTCTTAGAGGAAGCTCTGAGGCCATTGACAAGGGCTTCAACAACCTCAGGCCTGGGAAGATGTGCATCATATTGGTAGGTAAGCTTCAGATTGTTGACTTAAATTTAAAGGAAATGCCCCCCCCCCTTAAATGGTACATGTGCAGTGCACCATCCAGTTAAAGACAGTAACTGAATTTATATCTTTGATGATATTGATGCCTTACATGGCAGTTAGGGTGGCCAGTGAATGTAACGATGACTTGATTTATAGTTACACTCAGTTCGAATCCTGATGAGAATGGAGTTCACTTTGTGGCTGTTTGTTTGATTCGTTGTATCATGTCCTAGCCCCAAGGAACATTCATTTTCAGAGACATTATGTCTATGTTCAGCAGAATGGATAAAAAAATAAGCTACCACTGCAATAAAAGACTGAAAAAAAACTTGTGGCATTGCATTATTATGTAACTTTACTGGTTTTGATGTTATGTGATCTGCAATATATAACGATCATGAACTCGGGAAGATTTGAGAGGCAGGTCTTCGATCCTGTTATAAAAATGCAGTATAAATTTTATTTATTTATTTATTTATTTTATGATTATGAAATTTATCTTCAACATGCAAGTATTTTGGATGAGCTAAATGTGGAAATGCAGAACGTGGTTTTTCCCTATATTGGAGCTTTCACTTGTAGAAGGGACAGTGGTTTAAAAGGACAAAAAAGAGGGGAAAAATAGAAATCAGGACAGTGGAAATATAAAATGAGTGATAAGGACAAATCCACTGTTCATAACCCCAAATCCATCAAGTTTTTACAGATTGGAACTATAAATCTAATGTTTACTATCATGATGGAATAAGGACATGTCCTTTTTACCCGACCTCATTGCATATTTCTAGGTTCAAATTGTCTTTTTTAACGATAAACCCCTGTATAATTTGCTAAAAAAAATTGTGGTCATGTAACTTTACTGGTTTTGGAAGTCATGTAATCTGCAATATATAAAGATCTCGAACATTGGAGGATTCAAAAGTTGGTCTTCGGTCCTGTTATAAAAATGCAGTATATATGAAACACATGTTTGAGATTATGAAATTTATCTTCGACATGCGAATACTTTGGGTGAGCCAAATGTGAAAATACGGAACGGGGTTTTTGCCTTTATTGGAGCTGTCACTTGTATAATTTGCTATGAAAATTAGAGGCCAAATATGATGGATTTTGTTTATTATTTTACGGTACGGCTTATATCATAACTTGCTAAGATTACTCATAGTGCACATTGTAAGGGTATTTTCTTATACTCGATCTGCTGCAAGGTGAGAGAGACCTTTGTTTATATCATATCTCCGACGCTATGATTTTAGTCTTCCACCACAAAAAACAAATAGAGAATTCAGGAGGGTGGTTATTGCTTTGGGGAGACCTGCATGCTTTTGTTATCTCTGTTATTGCTTGTGAGAAATTATAGAATCAGATCACTGTAGCGACCCATAATTCATGTCAGGTCTGTTCAGGCCTGACATTTATTTTTAAGTCCCTCATGCCTGATTCCACGGGATCATGTCTTTTTCCACCAGATCGCGTGGCATTTAAATGTTTCATGTGGAAAATCAAGAGGTGCCAAAAGTTGAACTTCCATGTGACCACGTGGAAATTAAATGAAGCCCACGTGCAAAAAAAGCGGCGCGGGCGTGTGTAATTTCCACGGGGCCGTGGTGTCTGGAAAACATATACAGAGCCGTTTCTCCTTCTTCTTCCTCACTTCCTCTGTTTTCATCTGATAAAAAAATCGCCCCCACAATATACCAAAAAAAAAACGCACAGCTCCACATCCCTTGCCCCACATTTGTTGATTATTTTCACGTGGAATGGATTACATCTCACGGGCAAGAAGGTGTTAGGCACGGATTTCTTTACATTGCGTGGAATTGGAACGGGAAGCGGATTGAAGCTTCATACAACATTGGCCGTCATTAATTTAGAAGAATATCCTCTACTAAGCTATTTACAGTTTATTAGGTTTAATTTCGATGAATTTGTCCCCGAATCTTCGTGAACCGCAACGTTTTATTTGAAATTGTGATATAGTAATGTTATTGAAATTGTGATATAATAATGTTATTGAAATTGTGATATAGTATGTTTATTTCTTACCCAAAAAAATCGAAATTGTGAGTTAATTTTACAAATTTTGTAGTACTGCTATTGTAAATTTTTTGATATTGTAGAATTTTTGATATTGTAGAAATTATGATTATAAGATATTGAAAATTTTGATTTATGTACATTGGGAAATTTCTATTGGAAATTTATTTATATTGGAAAACATATTGATGTTTGTAGAAATCTTGATGTTGTAGAAATTTTGATATTGTAATTTTTTTGATAATTTGATAGTTTAAAAAATTTAGAATGAAATGCATGAATGATATTATAGTGACAATGTTATTATTAGAAATGATATTGTAGAAGTTTTGATATTGAACATATTTCGATTATATGATATTGTATGTATGTTATAGGTTGTTTTGAAATTGAGTAGTATAAATCCCTTGCCCGTTCCATGCCTTAGTTAATTATTAATTGTAACGGACAATCACAATGAAAATGCCCTAATTTTATAATGAATGAATTTTGAATTTAAAAACGCGAAACAAACGACAAATAAATGTTGTTTGAAATTTCCAAAAAAATGAAATTTCGACATATTCTATGGTACGCCTCGACCTAATGAGGTTCTTAGATTTGAATGCATCTCTAGGGTGTTTTCGAATCCTTCTGATCCGCTGTGTCATGCCTAATCTCCAGGCTTTGTATTGGGGCTCCTGGTAGGTAGCTCGTAGAAAATTTCATTAGGTCTGCTCAATAGAGAATCTTTTCCTTTCTCAGTCGCTTGGTAAAGCCTCCGCTGGAAGTGAGGCATCCGTTAGATCGAAAGTATAAGCTCTGTTCTGTTGGCTCTGTCCAGCATCTGATCTCCCTCGTCATCATAAAATATTCTATGACGCTGGTGAAAACAATCTTCTCTTCTATTACCCCCGTCTACTGTTACAACACAACACAACGAAACTTGAAAATTTTACCTAACCTAACCTAACCATGTGTTTACAATAATATTTAGACAGCACAACACAACAAAAACAATATTTGAAAAAACCTGACCATGCGTCTATATGTATATATGTATGTATGTATGCATGTATGTATGTATATGGTTGTGTGTATATATGTATGTCAGTAAATTTATGTATAACATTATATATACACTTATTTTATCACGTTTTTATTAGCAAATATATATATATATATGATTGAGTGAAAGAAATTATACATTCAGATAATTGTATATATAAGTTTATATTTATATATATATATATATATATATATATATATGAAATTATACATTTAGATCATTGTATATTTACACATTGTATATTTACACACACGCATACACACACACACACACATACACATATACACACACACACACACACACACACCCACACACACACACACACACACACATATATATATACACATACACGGAGAGAAATTATACACAGTACATATATATAACCGACTATATAATTCCTCTCTCTCTCTATGTATATATATAGTCAGTATATTTATATATAAAGTTATATATACACTTCTTTTCTGAAGTTTTTATTAGCATCTATAGCATATGTATATATATTTTTATTTACACAATTTTAATCACTCGCAGCTTACTAGTTACGAGACACCACGTGGAACATTGATTCATCCACCCGAAAACGTTTTTAATGCCGAATTGAGGTTCCATGCGGAAAATTCTACTCTTACAAGACTACAAGCGTTACTGAAAGATACACACCAGACAATGCCTTGTGGAGTAGATTGGAGCAATCAGTGTTTGGTCCCTTTCTTGGTTTTATATGTAATGACTGGGAATTCAAGGGGCGGCTCATAGCATTCCTGTATTTCAATATGGTTTATCCAGACCGAGACGACGAGCTTCATTTTAAGATTGGCGATAATAGAGTGATGTTCGGAAGAAGAGAGTTTGGATTGATAATGGGGTACAGATTTGGAAATTTGGATGTTGAATTGCCTGATCAGTCAAGGTGTTTTGATGTTACTTGTACTCTCCATAAGTACATCAACAATGTGACGTTGGAAAAATTTGTATCAGCGATTCAGGTACCGAATGACATTGAAACTATATACCGGATGGCTTTAGTGTACGTTATTTATGGCTTAATAATCGGAAACAACCCTGGAGTGGTAATACCCAACCAGATTTTTTATATTGTCGAGAACCTACAAGTTGTCGAGACATTTCCATGGGGGGAGTATTTCTTTAACAATTTAATGTTAAACTGGCGTAAAATAGTTTTTGAGTGTATGGATCGTGTACCTAAAAGAAATGGGAAACCACTTAAGCCACAGTTCTCCGGTTGTTTATACGCGGTACATGTGTGGTGTTTTCATGCCATGCCTAGACTTATACAGTATGGGAGATTTGCAACAGTGGTAGATGGTCGAGCTAATGATCGTCCAAGTTTTTTGAGATGAAAATGCACCGACGGCGGGGTGTATTACAAAACCTTGGTCAGTCCTACATCAAATGTTACTCCATGGGTATGTATTATATTATCATTGTTATCAATCTACACTGTCAGCAATATTTTTAAAACATTGTATCTAAAATCGGTTGTTTTTTTCCTTTATGCAGGTTGACATGGTCGTTGATATTTTGACAACCGCCGAAGACAGCGATTCGTAATTACATTGGGGTTGCCGGAGACGGAGGTTACTGACTCCACCTCGTAATTACATGTTCCCCCCTGTCATTGTCCCGGATCCTGTAATCGGTCAAATACATGTTCCCCAAGGTCCAATGTGGTGGCAAGGTCCATGTGGGATCGTTGTCCGCTTTCGTATGGCGACTTACCCGATAAGTATGAAAAATATGCGAGATTGTGTTATGCCTCATTCGCAAGTACTCTTGTGCCTGAACTAGAGAATTGGGATGGTGACATGGATCACGGTGGTTGGTCGTGTTTTGACATTAGAAACTGCTACATGGACCAAGAAAACGATCTCATATGCTATCTGGATGATTAACCCGCAGCATTGGGTGCTTGTGCGCATGTCAATTAGTGAATGGACAATAACGGTGCACGACAGCCGATACAGAAATGGGCTCAATACATGAGGTTAATGTTATCGGCATCACAAGATTGCAGGACAATACAATGGATGATCCATCCATCTCAAACACAATTATATACAGTGTTGCACGACGAGACTGGATGTCCACAGACGTAGTACCGGTACGTATCAAACCTTATTCAGATTTGTTAATTTCAAACATTCAGTTGTAAAATTTATGGCTTTAATATGCAGGGAACGTTGTGCTCTTTTCAGCCTGAAGACTGTGGAGCTTATAATCATCAATGACGCAAGCGTATCTGAGCTGAGTGATGAAACTTTTCACAGGCTCAGGATCAAAATGGCTGTAAATCTATTTTGTCAACGTGTAGCGGTGTAATTTGTATAATAGATGTTCAGAAGTCGTGTACGTCCAACATTTGACATTTTTTGGGTTTTATCTCAATTTTGGCGTTGTAATATTTATATTCTAAATTTTGTTTGCTTTTTATATTAGCGGTAGATCTATTTTGTCAAATGTATAGCGGTAGATCTATATTGTCAACGTAGAGCGGTGTAATTTGTATATTAAACGTATAGCGGTTAATTATTATTATTTCCAAGATTATGAATATAGTTAAAACAATAATTATTTTGATTATTTTGAATATAGTTAAAAACGAATAATTATTGTGTAATTGTCGAAGCAAACGTAGTAGATAGGAAATGATAAGTAGTAACATCTTTTTGGGCACTTATGAATGCGGCCACAACTTTTTGGGCACCAACAAGATACATAATAACAAAAAAAAAACCATCTCTAGTCGAGGGGGCATAAAAATAACATCTATAGTAGAGAAACATAAAAATAACAACAAAAAAACAAACTGAAACGAAAGTAGATCGTTATCCATGCAAGGCATAACATCTATAGTAGAGGGGACTATCACATTGATTTGCAAAGAAAGACCATCAGACAGTTGAGATAATACTAAAAAAACATGAATAAAAGACGAACACAATGACCATATTTAAAAGTCATATTCATTAAAAGTTTCGTAGGTGATAACTTCATCATGACCGTATGTCACATCATCTTCAACATATCCCGGCACCCCGGCAGACCTGACGCATATAGCTGTGATCAGATACAGGAAAAATATATATCCATCGCCTGCATTGCCCTTTGCTAGCTGTCGAATCCTAGACAAAATATACTCTCCGACGTCGAAGTAGGAAGTAATAGATGCATACGCAAGGGCATACAAATCAAATTCCGGTGCGGTGTAGTTTCTTCAGTATATACATATTGGTGGCATGAAACATAATCAGGAAAGGAAGGAATGGACCGTACCAGGACCAGGGTGAAGGATGGGCAGGCCGCCGGGGCCTCACATGTTCCCACAGACGCGTCTCCCCATATAAAACAGCCATGTCACTCTGTAGTAGTTCAGGAACATCCGGAAAAGGAAAGAAATCCAAACCCTAAGGATATTCTGGAATGGCATACTCGTCATTGATCCATGTATTATTCAAAATGACGGGAACGCCTCGCACTGTGACGCACCGTTCATTGAGCTCACGCCACCTACTGAGCGTAGAATTCACGCACAATAGACCCGATTCACGTGATGAAAGCTTAACGGTACTTGAACTTGCCAATGAACATGGTCGATCCACTATATCTATGATGATTCCGTGATTTTCACTCTTCAACATGTCAAAGTAGGCGGTAGTTTAGAATACGATAGTGTTACGCTCCGCCGATTAATTCTAATGCTTTATGTCTACAATGATATGCACGCCGATAATCAAGGTCTATGTTGAATACTCTTTTGACCTCGACTATAAAATGTTTTGTCGTGAAATGACTGCCGAGTCTTAGGAGGTTCTCTCTAACGAGCCGACCTATATGTTGGTTAATCGCTCCAATCCACAAGTGTGAGTTTCATTGTACTCGGTTATCTCGAAGTTATTGCAATAAAAAACCTTCCTACCCACAACTTGCCATTCACATTTCTCCGAAGTAAAACATCGTTGTTTTAACTTCCCCTTGTCGGACCGGATAGGTTTCCACATGTAATTATTTTTCAATGCGTGGTAACTCATTTTCATATGCATATCATCTTTGTCTCTGAACTTTTTACCAATATACAATATTCCAGAATCTTCAGTCTGAAATGCCCCAACCCGTGGACACAGAGGAATTTCGGAAGCCGGAATGTCTGAACCGAAATGAACACCTCTATTGCGATTAATACTTGCCGTACTAAATGCGGACCAATGTCAGGGTTCTGTTCTAATGGTGCTCTCAGAAAACTCGTAAACGATCCACCGATATTGGGACCCGCTTGCATCGGTGTTGGCATAGCAAGGTTCTGTTTGAAAGGCACTCTCAGAAAACTCGTAAACGATCCACCGATATTAGGACTCGCTTGCATCAGTGTTGGCATATCAAGGTTCTGCTTGAAATGCGCTCGTAAAACTCGTAAACGATCCACCGATATTCAGACCTGCTTGCATCGGTGTTGGCATAAAAAGAGGCGGACGGTCAAACTGCTGGCTTGTTCCATTTATGTTGACATTATGACTTGTCCCGTCAAACTGTTGTTGGATGTACGGTGTGTGCGTTGTCTGGCTAAAATTAGGCCGAGGTGTATGAATTGGCTGACGAATCATATTCGCAATTATTCTTCAATCGTAGTCAGGTTCACTTGTGATGTCAATGGCTTGTTGAGCTGAAGTTATATTCGGTTGGATGTCAGTTTCATGAGGGGATAAGGCTGATGTGGTAGGTACAACATGCTCTCGGGAATTTTGATTACAGTTCAACTCGGATGTAAAATCCTCAATGCCTCTATCATTTTCTGCGTGAAATGGCTCATTTAAGTCAAATTCGTTATCATCTTCCGTATCATCATCGTGCATAACCGGTTCAGCATTAACGCTTAGTTTCACAGTTCTTTTCTCAAAATATCATCAGTGTAGCCTAGCCATGTATCATCGTCCAAAACATCCATCGGTTGGTCATAATCTACGTACATTAGTTTCATGATCAATGTATTGTTTGAGACATCAATTCTTACTTTCTGACACACTTTGACCTTCACTTCATCTAATGTCGTATCGGTTTTCATATGAACCAAATACAATTTTCTTTTTTTATAAGACCATTTGTCGCTATCTTCATGGTATTTCCACTCTCCACCAAATAAAAACTTAACGGACACCGTGTTGTTATCTGCGAAACAATCATTTTTCTACACGGTTAGGTTTTTTTCCAAATATTGTTGGATCGAATTTTATGTCTATATATATATGTGTGTGTGTGTGTGTGTGTGTGTGTGTGTGTGTGTGTGTTTATTTATATATATATAAACTTATATATACAATTATCTAAATGTATAATTTCTTTCACTCGATAATATATATATATATATATATATATATATATATATATATATACACACACACACACACACACAATGTTTTGTATGTATATATATGTATACATATATATGCTAAAAAACCGTGATAAAATAAGTGGTATATATAAATTTATATAGAAATTTACTGACATATATACACACACACACATACACCCATATATATATATATATATATATATTTTTTTTTTTTTATAACGGGCACCCGTGTTGTTATCTGGTAAACAATCATTTATTTACATCAATAGAAGATACAAAAAAATAAGAATATTTAGTCAGCACAACACAACAAAAACAATATTCGAAAAAACCTGACCATGTGTCTATATCTATACACATTGTCAATTTTTTCGAATATTGTTTTTGTTGTGTTGTGCTGTCTAAATATTATTGTAAAATTATTCTGGTGTATTTATTTTAGACATCACAACGCAAGAAAACAATATTCAAAAAAAAACTAACCATTTGCTCTCTTTATATATATATATATATATATATATATATATATATACATGGTTATATTTTTAGGAATATTTTGGAGTTTTTTTATGTCTGGCTATATTCAGTTATATATAAGTAAATATATGTGTATATAAATGAAAAACCAATATACACACTACTTGCATATATACATACACACACGCACACATGGTATGGTTAGGTTAGGTTGGGTAAAATTTTCAAGTTTCGTTGTGTTGTATTGTAATAGTAGACGGGGGTAATAGAAGAGAAGATTGTTTTCACCAGCGTCATAGAATATTTGATGATGATGAGGGAGATCAGATGCTGGACAGAGCCAACAGAACAGAGCTTATACTTTCGATCTAACGGATGCCTCACTTCCGGCGGAGGCTTTACCAAGCTGCTGAGAACGGAAAAGATGCTCTATTGAGCAGTCCTAATGAAATTTTCTACGAGCTACCTACCAGGAGCCCCAATACTAAGCCTGGAGATTAGGCATGACACAACGGATAAGAAGGATTCGAAAACACCCTAGGGATGCATGCATTCCTAAGAACCTCATCAGTCGAAATGTCGCACTATGAATAGGTCAAGATTTGTTGCACGGTTCATTTTCTTAAAAAAAATCATTATGTTGTTACCGATAATTTCATAGGACGTGCTGAAACGATTACAAAAAACGTAATAAAATACATATAAGTTTATCAATTTCACATGCCACTTTATAACCAAACTAATAAATCACAAGTTTCGTATTTTACTACGATCAATCACATTGATTTCAAACAAAATACATATATATATATATATATATATATATATATATATATATATATATATATATATATATATATATATATATATATATAAAACTACATTTTACTCCAACGAATGTCCATTTTATTATCGAACGATCTCATTAAAATTAATCATTTCAATAGCTTACAAAACAAAATTTTATCCTTTCACTACTCTAAAACTAGAAGCTTTACCTTTTCACCTTACAAACAAATCGAAAATTTATAAAAAGGTTAATTGCCTCAAACATAATCATCAATTAAAACAAATACGATATTTAAAACAAATACGATATTTAAAATAATTCAAACAAAAATATTAAATTAAATGCTTACCCATTTGTTTAAAGGAGAAAGATCGGCGTAGATTGATATCCCGTTGATTGATTTTCCTTTACAACACCACCCAATAATATGATGATTTTTTTCTGAAAGTTTTGTGGATAAATTCGGGTGAAAAAGATGATGATTTTGGGTGAAGAAGATGATGATATTGGCTGAAATGAAGGGAAAAAACGACAGTTGGAGTATTTATTCATTTTTTTTATATATTCAACGGGACCGTGGTAATTACCACGCCGCGTCTCAATTTTCCACGTGGCTTACATTAATTTTCCCCAGGTCACGTGGAAGTTCAAGTTTTGGCTCCTCTAGAACTTCCACGTGGCCCTTTAAACTTCCACGTGATCTGGTGGAATTTTCCACGACCTCGTGGAATCAGGCACGTGGGAATCAAAAATAAATATCAGTGCGAACAGGCTTGCATACGTAATTATATGGTCGATACAATTGGCGCGATTCTATAATTTCTCTATCGTATCATTTCACTATTTTTGCTTTTTGTTGGTATGGTTTTGAGGCTCATATATCTTTGCATTGTCTAAATTGTTTTTGTTAAAAAAAAGTTACAATTTTTGTTATAATATGTTTCAAAGGAATAATAATTGAAAAATATGCCTATTGTAAAGAAGAAATGATTATGCCACAACAAATATACACAATAATATTTTTCAATAGATCTCATATTATAATGAATGGTCTAAAAATGTCTTATGACAATTTATTGTCGACATTTATTGTGATATTCTTACTACTCATCGTAAGGTGGTGTACACAATACACAAAATTCTCGTTCACAATAATACACAAAATTCGCCCATTTGGAAAAGCCAATAATCGAGTTTCAGCGTGTACACACCTTTCCGGCTTTCCCTCTTATTTTATCTTATCTTGGAAAAGATTCCTGCTATGAGCTATCTCTTTTTTTTTTCCTCGAAGAACGAAAGCTTATATTAATACAAAATAAAATACAAATTAAACATTACAAAGCCAAACCGGAACAGAGTTGTGCCAAAAAACCCCAAAATCCGAACGGAACGAGAAAGCTGCGAGATTGTGAGCCATCTTGTTACCTTCTCGCCCCGTGTGCAAGACCTGACAATACTCAAACCTACTAGATAACAACCTGATATCATCCAAAATAACAGAAATGGAAATTGGGGGGGGTTTTAAACTATTACAATAATTAACTAATACAAGACAATCCGAGTAGCATATTAAATGTTTTAGGCCCATAGCCAGGCATCTACTAAGGCACCATCTTAAGGCTTGAGCTTCCGCAATTAGGCCGAGCCGCAATGCGACCGCGAGAAGCCAAGCCTCCAAAATCGCATCATCACCATCCTGGAGAAGAAGCGCACCAAATCCAAAGAAGACAGTGTCCGGTTTCCAGTACACATCGACGTAAACACGCACCCCTCAAATGGGAAACCTCGCAAAGACAGAGGAGAGAAAGAAAAACTTGATTAGAAGAAGCCCCTCCTCATTATGTGCTGCATATAATCGGACCAAGCCTCCTGGCAAATTTTGCGAGCTCCTCAAAAGTCCAAAGACAAACTATCAAAGACCCAATTACAGCGTGCCTTCCAAATATACCACAAAACATAACACGACAAAGTTATTCTATTATTAAGCGTAGCTGTAGGCTTTTCTTTCGAAATATTGTCCCACCAATGTATTAATGAAGCGCCTGGAGACCCAAACAGATTCCACGATAAGCCTACCAGCTTCCAAACATTTTGCGCAAAAGGACACTTTAAAAACATGTGCTCACTCGACTCAGTTTCAAGACCACAGAAGTTACAAAGAGTAACATTAAAACCAAATCTCCTATGTAGCACCTCCGAAGTTGGCACTACTCTTCTCATCAACCTCCAAACAAACATTTTAACTTTCAGAGGCAATTGTAGGGCCCAAATTCTTTTCCAAAATTTATCATTAAGACGGTTAGTATGCGAAGTAGCAGAACTATTCTGCAGGCTAACACTATTTTGAATGCAAAAATCATAGGCCGCTTTAGAGACAAACTCCCCATTAGCTGTAAACAAGCAAATTCGTCTATCGGAGACATCATTTATACTTACCGGAATATTAGTTATCTGGTTCACATCCACCGGCCAAAAAAATTGCAGCAACTTGTCCCGGTTCAAGGTACTATTACTCAAAAAATCACTCACTTTTAAATAATTAGAGCTAGTTCCCATTGGAGTTATAGGCAAGCACCTATGATTATTCGGGATCCAAGGGTCCTTCCAGACGTTAATAGATTTTCCATTTCCAACAATATAACACGTGCCCTTTTTCAAAAGTCCTCTGCGCCCGACATTAAGCTCCTCCGGACAAAAGAGGAGGTGGTGAAAACTTTGCAATCAAAGATAGAGGACTTGTGGAAGTATTTACCCTTTAGAACTTTAGATACCAAAAGGTGAGGATTACAGTGAATTCTCCAAAGTGTTTTTGCTAAAGCCACCTTATTAGCTATTTCCAAGTTTTTAAACCCGAGTCCACCCCTACCCTTTGGGACGCACAGTGACTCCCACTTTATCCAATGATAGCCCGAAAAGTCTCTGTTAGAGTTGCCCCACCAAAAATTTGCCATTAACGAGTGCATTCTATTAATAATGCCTTTAGGCAGCTTTGCCACCGACATAACTAAATTAGGAATAGCAAACAAAGATGAGGACAGAAGAATAGCCTTACCACCCAGACTTAGAGATTTAAATTTCCAACTTTCTAACTTGGCTTTGCATCTGTCTACTACATATGTAAAGATTTGATTTTTTGACCTTCCAACAACTAGAGGAAGTCCCAGATATTTAGAATGACTAACAACCGATAACCCATTAAGAAAACCAAGTACTTCACTTTTAACTTTGATTGGAAGTGTTACGACTAAAAAAACCGCGATTTCTCTAAATTAATAGACTGACCCGACACCATTTCAGTTTTTAGTGAGTATAGTGGTTAATTGAGAGGCACAGTCAGCACTAGCATTTGTCATTAACAAAGAATCATCAGCAAAGAATAGGTGATTAACACGTGGGCTATGTCTAGAGACACGGATACCTGGGACCACTCCATTATAGTTAGCTTTGTGCAACAGATGACTCAATCCTTGTGCGCAAATTATAAAGAGGTAGGGAGAAAGAGGGTCTCCCTGCCTAATTCCCCGTTTTGGCTTGACAAATCCAACCCTTTCCCCGTTAATAATGAAAGAGAAAGAGACAGAGGTAATACATTCCCGAACCAGCCCAACCACTCATCCACGTAACCCCAATTTATTTAATATAAAGAAAAGAAAATCCCCACTCGACACGATCAAAAGCCTTAGACACGTCTAGTTTGAGCGCCCATATAAGCATCCTTACCTTTTCTTTTATTGACTAAATAATGCAAGATGTCTCGTGAGCAATAATAAAACTATCCAACATTTGCCGATTAGGGACAAAAGCATTTTGACTTTCAACGATACTGACTAGGGAGGTAGTGCTTTGTCTGCTGGCCAAAATTTTGGAGATAATTTTGTAAAACACGTTACATAAACTAATAGGCCTAAAGTGGGAAGGCTCCGAAGGAATATCCTTCTTTGGAACCAGAGCGATGCAAGTATGATTTAATTCTTTTGGGAGCTTTGCTTTTAACCAGAAGTCGTTAATGGCTCTAAGTATATCATGCTTTATGATATGGAAACAATTTTAAAGAAACTCGGAGACATACCATCGAGGTCCGCGCCGTGCTAGAATGCATCCGGAAAATTGCAGACTTTAACTCTTGCTCATTCACTTCCCTCAAAATGTTGTCGTTCATCTCCCTTGTGATACATGCCTCCATATCGTCAAACTCCTGAGAACATCATTATTTACACGGATGAAGCAAAAGATTATCATAATAATTTTGGAACTCGCCACGACATCAACAGGGAACATTTCCAAGTATTGTCGGTGGAGCTAAAAATTCCGGTAATGGCTCTTTTCCGCCTCCTCCCATTAACGACTGCATGGAAAAACCGTGTATTCATGTCCCCTTCCTTTAACCATCTAACTCTGTAACATAACCTCCAATACTTTTCCTCCTCCGAGATAAGCGTCCTTGAGTTCGACTTTCCACCCGACAAAGTAGGCGTTGGCAAACTCATTTCAACTCCAGTATTAATTTTGTCTTTTAAGTATTTTATTTTATTAGAGAAATTCGGCATATTAACTTTTTTCCAAATATTGAGTTTCATACGAACTTGTTTAATCTTGCTAATTATCTGATAGAGCTTCGTCCCTCTAACATTAACATTCCAACCTTCCCTAACTACATTATGGAAGCCCGGTTTATTACCCACCACATCAAAAAGAATTTTTGATTCTTGCTCGAGACTTTACCAAAAAGAGACTATATCTAGTAGCGGTGGTCCGAGGAAGCCATGTCCACATGGGTGACGAAAGAGTTTTATAAAGGTTAAACCAGTCCTGGGAAACCAGAGCTCGGTCCAGCCTTTCTAAAATACGGTCCTCCCCATCCCGAATGCGCTTCCAAGTCCAAAAATGACCAACGAAACCAAGATCTATGAGCCCATTCGCCGATATAAAGTTATTAAATTCGCTAAAGGAAGACTCACTTCTAGGCCTGCCCCCTAACTTTTCCTCATTCGATCGTAAATCATTAAAATCACCGGCAATTATAAACTTGTTACCCCAAAGAGGCATCCTACTTTGCAAAAACAGCCATTGGTCCCTTCTAGAACTATGGTTGGGGCTCACATAGACACCAATAAACCACCAGAAGGAGTTAGATTCATTACCTTTAATGCATGCTTCGATGGTGCAAGTTGTGGATGCAACGGATACAATATCGAGTCCTTACTCCAAAATAAAGCTAGGCCACGGATAACCCCACCGGTTCCACCGTATGTACAAAGTCAAAATTAAACTTCTGCAAAGCTTCAAAATAAACGGGATTGGTTTTAGTTTCCGAGAGAAATAACAATTTTGGGGAGTGGAGCTTGCACATCTCCTCACTGGGAAATTGTCAAGGAGCTCCCCACCCTTGACAATTCCACACCATAATCCTCATTAAGTGCCTCAGGAGCCACTCCGGTGTTGCCTCCTCCACCCTTTTCTTGATTGGGGCTAGTTTTGTTGCACTCTTTATCTTGACTTCTTGAGGCACGGCTCGGACAAGCCAAAATCTTCCCTTCAATAGCAGATTCATCGGACTTGTCTTTGTAGAATCCCGATCATTGTGTCGAAGATCCTGTGAACAAAGAGCAAGTGAAGCGCAAAGAAATTTCCGCTTTTACTACCTTCAAGTGAGAATCAAACCTCCCGAAACCGCCTCTGCCAAGACGTCGGTGACATCTTCAATTGTGGCGCTTGAATTTTGGTGAGATGTGCACATCTCAGATCATCCCGTGCCACTCAAGCATAAGGGTTTAGACTTGGGGGATAGTTCTTCTTCTACAAATACAACAAAGGCTTCATTCACGCTCGAGAGGATTCTCCAAAGTATGCCACCTTGCTCTTCCCCTTACCCGAACGCTCCATCTCTTTAGGTTGTTGTCTAACATTTTACTCGCTCCCGACGCACTAAAATTCGATGCATCTTGAGATACCCGTGTCTGAGGAGCTTTTCCTCGATTGCGTCATCATCGTCCAGTGATCGACTGGTGCCGGCTCTCGCCGATTGCGATTGAGACTTACACGGGACTAATGGTGAATCCGTCACACAGTTTGATGGGGTAGCCTTGGAGCTCCGGCCCATAAGCCTCTTCTCTATAGATCCCCGCATTTTGATCAATTACTTTAGTATAACAACAAGCGATTTATGACCAATGATTCCACAATAAGCCTGAGCAGATACATTTTCAAACTTAAACTTCACCCATTTCTATCCCCCATCTTGACTAACTAACATTCCTTGTCAAGCGGTTGCGAAACGTCAATAACAACAAGGCACCGCACAAACTTACCATATTTACTCCTCCGAAGACTACTGTTTTCTTCAAAACCGTCCCGATTCGCACAAATTTCTTCACCGCTTCTTCGAAACCCATTCAAGCAACAACCCCCAAATCAACCCAGATCGGAGCTAGATTAAAAGCCCTCCTCATTTTCAATCCCGGTCTCCATTTCTTAATGATCGGTTTGGGAGTCATGATACCATGGACAAATTCATTAGAACTCTATCCGCATCCACTCCAAGTCAAAGCGCACTGATAGAGATTAGTGCTTAGGCCAATGATTGTGTATTTTTCTTGCACTTCCAGATATTCGAGAGAGTTCCCAACAAAGCTCCATAGCCAATGTTCTTCTCTCAAATAATTTTGGCGACTAGG
The DNA here is from genome assembly GCA_026214975.1 of Gentiana macrophylla. NCBI lineage: Eukaryota > Viridiplantae > Streptophyta > Magnoliopsida > Gentianales > Gentianaceae > Gentiana > Gentiana macrophylla. The sequence goes on along the minus strand of CM047810.1, from coordinate 47,937,990 downwards.
CTACGCTTGCACTCCTCTTTGGATTTGGCCGTAACACTCGCCGGGAGAACAAGCTTGACTTTTTAGGAGCGATGGGTGACCCATCGTCCCTCCCCTTTGCTAATTTTTACGCCATAAAATCCGATCCAGTGGTTGAGATCAATTAAACACCACCTCCGATTGTACCAGGATCGAAGCTCCCCTCCAATTGGGAAATGGACAGCAAGCCTCAAAAACCGCGCTCGACCCAGGAAATGATCCGCCGATGAGAAGAAAGAGAAGAACCAAGCTAGCTAAACCTACCAGACGGCGAAAGAGAAGAAATTCCGATCAAAAAAACCGGCAAAACCCCACCTGGGAGGACTGGAAAGATCGAGAACGCTTTCTCACTGTGGACTTCTCAGAGAGAGAAATATTATCAACAAACATTTAGATCGATCGATCTATTTTAGCTGCTGATATTATTGTTTAATTCAACCACAATGGATTTGGAGGCAGAGGTAGTGGAAGCCACTCCCAAATACTTTGAATCGATTCATATGCTGCTATCTGACATTCAGCTTGTTGATCCAGATCAAGTCCACCTTAGGCCGCTCAAAATGGATGTTTACTTCCTGGAAACGTTCAGCTTGTGGCTTGAAACACTGGATTACACTACTGATGATGAGGAAGAAGAAGAAGAAAGCATGGCATATTTGAGATCTATCGGCACTGCTCTTAAACTCATATGGCCGAAAGAACTCAATGCATTATCTCTTCTCACTCGCCTGCAGGTTGAATGTGAAACCTCCCTTGACGACATGTGGAAGCAAGATTTACAATCAGCAATTTTTGAATTGGAAGCCAATATTCAGCAGACCAAACGACAAGTTGAAGGTTGGACTCAGTTTTTAATGTGTTCCTCCATACAATACAAGTCTTCAACTTGTCCGGTTCTCAGAAACATCCTTTACCGCCTTAGGAGATGTTTGAAGAATTTTCTGAATACAAATATGCTGAAATCGTTCCATTGAAGAAACAAATTGATATCTTGGATGCCAAGATATTATTTCTTCAAGAATCCTCTTACGGAGTTGATTCTATTGCATATTGGGATCCGAAAAACCTTCCATTTCTGAATTTTATTGGTTATTTTGCAAACAGTGCAGCATGCTTAACATGTTTGTACTGGGTAAAAGAATCCAATGAAGAAATTGCAACTCAAATGATCAATCTCCTTTTGATATGATGCACAAGTTCATACCTTGCGTATTTGATATTACTCCCTCGTACATTGACCTCCTAAAGTCCAACGATTTTCACCCTTCTGATTCAATTCTTCTCAGAGAAGCTGTTGAAGGCTCTCTTGAGTTTTTCTTTGACCACCTGACTATTATTTTGAAGGATGATTTTCTTATTCTTGAGACCGGCTAATTTTTCTTTTCACATTCCTCCTCACTGATCCTCCAAGTGGAGAAGAAGAACATTTAATCCGCAACCAAATCTATGCTCTTCTGCGCGAGGAGGGCGCATATCTCCTTCTTCCTTTTGATGAGATTAAAAAGGATTTCTCCGATAAAAGATGCTTTTAAATGATTGTATGATCAAGATTGATATAACAGTTGCTAAGGTCAGACAACTTTACTATGGATCCTCAAACTCTTGGCTCAAATTGGAAGTAGAGAAAATGGGATACGTTTATTTTGTTTCTGTTCATAAAGAGCTCATGTGGATTGAGAAGAATGGAGCCTGGTGGGCTGATCCGGTCATTGATCAACTACAATTATACAGAATGGAGCTTAGAGTTCTAAGGGTCTTCCTGCTATGCTTTGCCACATGGGATGATAGTGACAAAGAAATCAAGATGAGATTGAGATCTTTGATCTCTTCTTTTCAAGAGATATGGGAAAAAGATGAAGAAAAAGGTCGTCTTGCTCATCGCCTTCATGCAATACGTGAGGAGGTATCGCACGTTGGCGTCCATTGGCATCTGAATTAGAAGAAAAATCCAACTATCGAAGCTAGAAATCAAAGCAAGGTGGGTGAATTCGGTTCATTTGGTCGCCTATAACGAGTTATGAGATCCTAAAGTTTATGGATTCTATCATCGAATGTCTGAATGATCTTGTCACCTACAAGGCTAAGCGAAATCGTTTCATTCAAGAAGCAAATTGAAACATTGGAAGAGAAGCTAGTATTTTTAAAGAATTTTCTCAAACTTGCTACAATTTGCATATGTAGTAAGGAGTTGGAAGAATTCAAATTGTTGGTTCAAATCTTTTCTAATGATGCAATATGTCTCACATTTCTATATTGGGCAAATGACACAAATGAGAAAAGTGCATCTGAAACAAATAATATGCTTTCTCATATGTTGCAAAGATCAAACTCCCACACACCTCATGTTGCGGATTGTACTTTGGAACCCTTAATGCCATATATGTGCAACGATGTGATTCTCTCATGTTCGGACAAACCGCTTTCACCTTTATTGACTTTTTCTTGAGGATCCAGGTGATTCCTTTGAAGAAAGATTTTCAAATCCTTCGAGATGATATTGTTTTTCTTTGTCATTTCTCAACGATCCTTCTAGTCGAATGCGAGAGAAGTAAATTGCAACCAAATTGATGTTATTTTTGGGAGGGTGTATGCGGTCTTCTCCTTTTGATGACAAGGAAGGCAATTTCTTTGATAAGCGGGTGTTTTTATGTGATTTTATGATGAAAATTGAAATGATAAATGCTAACATAAGACGAATTTACGGTAAATTTCCAGATTCATCTGTATACAATTTTCCAAAGGTTATTTCTCCACGATTCCTTGATAATCTTATACAGGATCTTATTAGCTTGAAGGAGAGGATGATTAGCGACCGAAAGTATGCACCTTTTGCAAAATACAAGATTATTAAAATTGAGGAGGAATTGGTTTCTCTCCGTCCATTTTTCAATTATATCTTCGACTTGCAAAGTGAACTAAACAAGACATGGTTAGAAGTTGTCGATTTCGTACATCTAACAGAACATATCATCAACTCGTGCATCAGTTCGTGGTTTGTATTTGATCATCCAATCTGGTATCATATGGCTCGTCTTTCTGATGTCATTGACAGAATCAACGTTGTTAAGACAAAGCTTGAAAATATCAAAGAGAATACCATTAATAATGCAAGACGCTTGCCCCGTTCAACTAGTTTCATTAGTACATTCTCGGAACAAGCTAGACCTTCAGAAGTCAATGAAACATTTGTGGGTTTCGAGGATGAGGTAGTGAAAATAATGGGCATGCTTACGCGGGAAGTATGTCACTCGACATTGTTTCAATTGTTGGCATGGGTGGTTTGGGAAAGACTACATTGGCCAAAAGGTTTATGGTTCCTCATTAGTGAAATGCAATTTCAACATACTTGCATTTTGTTACGTTTATGAGATCATAATACTCGAAGGCTTTTACTTAACATTATACGTGATATTATGGGGATGACAAAAGATGGTCGGACATGAGCGATGATGACTTGGCTCACCAATTGTGGAAATCTTTGAGTCGTCGAAAATTTCTCATTGTACTTAGACGCGATATCTGAACGCTATTGCCTGGAATGAAGTAAAAGTTCATTCCCGACGACAAAATTGGGAGTAGAGTTATGTTAACTACCCGATCTCATGAAGTTGCCGACAAATGCAAAATCAATTGTAGCCCATATCAATTTGCGTTTTATGTCCGAGGTTGAAAGTTGGGAGTTATTGCAAAACAAAGTGTTTCATAATGTCATTTCACCGCCATATCTGTATGAGGTTGGAAGCGGATTGCCAAAAATCAGTAAAGGCCTCCTCTCAGCGGTTCTTTGTAATTGCGAGTCTCCTTGCTAGAAACAGAAAAAAGCCTGAGTGGTGGAGCGAAGTTCTTTGAAAGGGGTAGTTTCTTATCTTTCCGACGAGGTTGTATGAGAATTTTGGAATTAAGTTACGACCATTTGCCGAGATTTTGAAACCATGTCTTCTATCTTGGAGCATTTCGCGAGGATGATAGGATTAGAGTTAAGAAAGTGATCTTTGTTATGGATTCTTTGAAGGATTCGTACAAGAATCCAAGACGAAATGCATAGAAGATGTGGCGAAAGAGTACTTACATGACCTACTTGTAAAACCTTATAATTACGAGTGAGAGAAGTTCCAATAATGAGATTAAAAAAATCCGTGTTCATGATCTGATACATGATTTATGTCAAACGAAATGTCGTGAGACAAACTTTTTCCATCTGAACCATAAAATTGCATCATCTAGTTCCCCAAACCTTTCAATAAACAACCAGCTTTATGCGTGTTTCCATGCGGAACCAAAGCGATCTTATTATTTTGCGGGATCATCTGTTTCAAATGTACGCTCTCTACTCCTATTTACTGTTGTGGGATTCCCTTTATGGAAGCTTAGACTTGTTCAAGTGTTGGATTAAGCTTCTGATATTGGGAGTCTATGATACGAAACAACTTAGCTCTCGAATACATCTAAGACATATTAATGCTATTTCCGAGTTTTTTTCCGGCTCAACATCTATTCCACAATCGATATGCAACATCTGGAACTTAGGATCTTTAACGCTGAAATCACTCCGTGCATCCATACGTTTGCCAGAAACATTTTGGAGAATGAAAAGCCTTAGGCATGTGAAAGTCGACGAATGTATTCTTAAATTTTCATACGGCCATGAGCATGAGGCATATCCTAAATTGGATAAGGTGGTAAGCTTTTCAAAACCTGTTTTATCTCTGGAATAGATGTAGAACAGCTTCTACAAAGGTTGCCGGCTGTTCGAACCGAGTTGTCGTATTGAAAAATGTCACAGTAATGATGAAGAATCAATAGAAATATTGGACTTTAGTAGGAAACTTGAGTCGCTAAAGCTATCTCTCGTCCTCAAGGAAAAGACAATACTTGATCCACTTCCTCCAACCCTCAAGAAACTAACTTTAGGGTTCTATCAGCTATTGTGGACGGATATATCGGCAATTGCGGAACTGCATTGTCTTCGAGTTTTGAAGCTACTACATGTTTCCATCCAGGAGAAGAGATTGGACATGGAAGATTTGGTTTTCCAGAATCTGAAATTCTTTCAATTAATTGATCACGATTTGGTGGAATGGAATGCCTCCACCTGAATCATTGCCTTATCTCGAGCAACTTGTGATTGATTGCCCGAACTTGAAGAGTTACCGCCTGTTTTAGAGAGATTTCAACCTTGAAGAGGATTGTCGTTAAACGTCGAGTACACCCAAAAAGTTGAGAGTTCACTTTTTAGAATCCGGGAAGAACAGATGGAACTGGGAATGAAGTTGAAGTTTCGATCAACGATATGCTATAGGGTAAATAACAATTTTCTATCTCTTCGTTGCTTTTATTCAAAAAAAAAAAAACATTTAGCACATAACGATTTGTCATCTCTTTCTAGTGCAAATCAACTTTATACGATATTTTATACCATTACACTTATTAGGGCTTCCTTTGATTAATTCATTATATAGCTGGCCTTTGATTGAGCTTAATTTGATTTATAACGACTAATGTGGATTTTTAAAGGAATTAAAAGAGATTTTATTTTTCCAAAATATTTTGTTTGAGAACTGGTAATAGATGTTGTGTTGTGATGAATGGTACTAGTATTCATTTTGTGTATGGAATAAAAAGTCACTTGTGTAGTTGTGATTATGTTATTTGATTTACCCTCTCAATAGCTGAAATTGTGAACTTGCTTTCTTTTGCATGTCTTCCAGTAATTAAGCAGCAGAAATGTGAATTTTGAAGCTGTTCTGAGGCTACCTACCAAGATTTATCGACCTGTCCAACGGACTAGGTGGACTTGAGGAAGAGGCTGCTGCAGCCCCGCAAGCTACGAGGCCAGTGACCTCAGTTCTGGGAAGATGTGCATCATATTGATATGTAAGTTTGAATTCAAATCGAGCCCCGTAAATGGTAAATGTGCAGTGCACCAGGCAGTTATTCTAAAGTCGTTGGCAATATGAATTTATATCGTTGATGATAACGATGCCTTGCGTAGCAGTTAGGCTTGCTTGTGAATGTAACAACTATCTTTTATATACATGCTACTGCTGTCATTGGAAGGTAGCGGTTTGAAGGTGAAGCCAGTCTGTATGATTTGTTGTATCAAATCCTAGCCCCAGGGAACATGCATAGTCAAACATTATGTCTACACACACATGACACATGTATATCTCTACTATAAATTCTCTAGCATTTATCCTCACTTGTAGTTGGAATTTAAGTCTTCTGGCAAATACCATTTCAGGCTATAGAGAGGGTAAATCTTTTATGTGATTATTAATGATGATCTGAAACCTCTTTCCATTTTTGCAGCTTATTTTATTTATTTATTTTTTTAATTTAAATTTTTTTGTAGTGTTAACCTGCTAGTCCTATGGGAAGTGGTCATCACAGTATTAGTGAGAGTAGTTGATTTGAGAGTTCGACTTTGATCGTGGAATACGCATCTGAGCGGCTTGACACATCTCATCTTGAAAGGCCGGTTAGAAATTCTCAACAATGAAGATCTTGTGCTAAGGGTGAGAAGTCAATCGACATATCGCGGAAATGTTTGTGGGAATGGCATATATATAATATATAGGTAGTCCAACTTGGTAACTCTGTTTTCTCTTTTACTGATTTAAAAGGATCTCAGAGTGATAATGAGTTGCAATCTGTTACTTAACTGATTGGTTTCATATATCAGATATGGGATGACTATGCTGGTCAAAGATTTTTGCAAATTCAGCTTCTTAATGCACCTGAGAAGCTTTTTGGCGATCAAATAAAGTGGATTGTGTTTGATCCAAGCTCACTTTGTAGCTTTTGGCATAGTTATGGGAAGCTTTGATCTATATTGCACTCTGAGTTTCTGAGATGTTTCCCTTGCCTAGTGGAAACGTCGGAGATAAGTCTTGAGCATTTAAAGGTTTGGAATGGAAAGTTGAGACTTTTCTGGAATGTATTATGTTTATTGGCTCATGAATGTAACGATTACTTGATTTAGAGTTACAATCAGTTCCGAACCTTGATCAGAATGGTGTTCACTTTGTGGCTCTGTCTGTTTGATTTGTTGTATCATGCCCTAGCCCCAAGTCATTGACAGAGACATTATGTTGATGTCCAGCGGCATGGATGAACAAATACGCTACTTCTGCAATACAAGACAGAGAAAAAAGAACCTGCGACATTGGATTATTATGCAACTTTACTGGCCTTGGAGTAATTTAATCTGCAATATATAGAGGGCGAACTTGGGAAGTTCGAAAAGTAGGTCTTCACGTGGGATGTATCTTAGTCTGCATAATCCCCAGTTGCTTGATGGTCCTACTGGATCATCATTCGATAAATCAATATATTTGTTTTTTCAAAAGAAAAAGGCAAAGGAATTTTCCAGTAAGCACCCGTTGAATCCTCGTTATTTCCAAGAAATAGTTTGTTGGAGCAAAGGAATCACGCAATTGTCTACTAAATAGGCCGTCGTTGCAAATCTAGGACATGCTGGATAACCGACATGTTTATTGAATTATATTTCAGCTGCTGGTTGCGTCTCTCGATCATTGTATATTCATGTTGATGCTGCTGATTTCTCTGAACATGATTTTCTACATCCAATGCCTATATGCTGGGAGACTTATGCATCAAACTGATTGTCCAAGTTCAATAATTTGACTCAAGGTATAGTTATGTTGTCTTTTTACCATTTAGATATCTCTTTCTTACCTATGAGTTCATCGATCTATATATATAATTCTTTCATACCCTTTGGATGTGTCTTTTGCGTATATACCATTACTTTGGTTTGTATTTTCAAGACATTCGTTGCTTAAAATCAAGTTTCATTATCCATTTGAAGTACCATGCACCTTAACTTGTTCCCGTATCTGCAACAACCTGATAGAATACGATAGACCTAGAGTACCTGAACAAGCGGAAGCGAAAGAGATCATCAGGACCGTTTCCCTATATCCATTGTTATTCGATTTCTGCTCTGTTGTGTCATCACGATCCAAGCCCTGGAATAGAGAAGAACTCCATATACACAGTGACGGTATGCGGTGCCTCTAGGTCTTCTGGTCTATGCCTAATTATCTAAAATGATCACCCACCGATGGTACACAGGCAGTCTTTATATAGGCAAGACAAGGGACCTAGTGCATTATTAGATAATGATATCAAAGAATCCTAGCCATCATAGGACTCTCTAATAATGCTATTTAATAAACCAGATAAATACAAAATAACCATAACGTGATAACTATAAGGGCCACATAATAATATCTATATTTATTAGATAAATAAGAGATAATTCCAACATTCTCCCACTTGGCCCGATAGTTAGGTTAGCAGAAATTTTATGAGTAACTTCAATATACTGCATGCACATAATGCTACTCACTAGTTTATTAACACAACTTCAACTAGCGAACATTAGAATAAGAACAATGGCGGGCAAGCTCAATTAAATCGAACAATTCCTTCCATCATTACGTATACAACATCAACTAGTCAAGTTACTTTATGAATGAGCTAATCAAAATGTCATTCAGGTCCAGAAATCCAAAATGGATTATCCTCATACATGAACTTGGTGCACTTTTCATGTAACAGCTACATCACTTTGATGCCAATTTCGACAATTTACAGAGAATTCAGACGAATCAAATTTATGTGTCAATAAGTCAAATATGAGTTCAAAATGACCGTGTAATAATGTAAGCCGGCAAAAGCCACAATCCATAAACTCATATTATTCTACTTATTTGACACTCGTCTTATAGCTAGCATACCTCTGACAAAATGTCTCATAAATGTCAATTTGCTAATTTTGACATGCAAAACCAATCCTCATAAAAGAACGATCACGATCGAAATGGAATTTGGCCAAAAGCAAAAATTTGACCGAGAATCATAGGCCAAAACTCATAAAACACATGACTTATCAACACAAAACTTTCGGCTATTCGACATATGAGCTACTTCAATCAAAACTCAAACTTACCTTCAAAGACCTTTGAATGCAAGGTTAATGAGATTCTCTTAAGCATTATGAGATTCATCATTATCTTGCAATCTAATCTTCGAAGGAAACTTGTATATCAAATATATAGCTCAACACAAAATGCAAGTATACAAATTAATCTAAAGTATGGTTAGTGCTCCCACTTGTCTTACGCATCGTTACAATGCAAACCATATACAATTATCGAAAAGCTTACAAAATCCATAAACCGACTTGCAAACCAAAAACATATATTCAATTACTTTTATTCCTAACACATGTTGTGTACATTTATACGGTTTTACACACAAATAACAAACACTATAATTGTCTAGTAAACCATTTTATAATGAGCTCATGTTAACAAAATGACAAATAAATTCTTCAATAACCATATAGAAGAATTTATAGTCTATGGTACCTCATAGAAAAATTCTCAACAAGTTCAACATAAATTTGTTCATCATAACAAGAACAAGTTCCAACGTGATCTATAGATCACCAATATGGGACCTTATAATGAACAACAAGAGACTAGTACAAAACATGAATTTTCTCAAGATGTAATAATGCAACTCATGCTTACAATGTTCAAAAGAACAACTTTATCCAACAATGATCAGATAGATTAATGCACACAATTAGGTTTAGTGATTGAGAAACTTACTCACACTATATTTCTGTATCTAGTGGTCTAAAAAAGTAGACACAAAATGTGATCGCCTTTAACATGTGATCGATCTTCAAGTGACTCTCTTAATATGAAATAAAATGTATTCCATTTAGAATCAACAAGTTTCTTCAATGCATGATTATGCCATTTACCTTATGATTAATCACTTGAAACAATCACTCCCACTCAATTAACATTTCTCAAAATCAGTATGGTTTCTAGCTTCACGTTATGCTAGAACACATCATCAAAATATCTATTTACATACAAACACTTTACTTATCCAAAACCTATACAAAGAGTTATGAACTCCTATCAAAATAAGGATATATATGAATGTGTAATATTCAGAATAACTCTCTTCGTAGCATAATATTGTCAATATGACAACCTAGAGGGGAACTAAAAATCTTACACCATGTCTCATTAAATAGATATTAACTTTATAGAATACTAACAAATGTCATTTTCGATAAGATTCTCCCACTCAATCACACGGTGTTGCATACATGTGTGATTGGAACATTCAAGGAGAAAAATGACATATTTTTCATTATAAATGTGTCTTTTGCTCTACACTTTCAAAAAGAGCTTTCTTTATTCTTGATTATAAAAGCTTTGTGGACAATATAAGCTTCAATACGGATAAGAAGGCACCAAAATGGATGATGTCGAAATTTGAGATAAATTCTCAATCCATCCAAAATAAGAACTAAGACACTTACGTTAATACGATCTCAAAGGGTAATTCAAAAATATGTGTGTGGACTTAATGGTTTGTTGTATCACTATACAAACCCCACAAAACTCAAATAGTGTTGATAAAAGCGTTAAGCTCTAAGTCTCACCACGATTCATGTTTTATTTAAAGAAGTATATTGCAACTTCATATGTCGAAACTGTGATATTTACCTTGATGTCACTTATCTTATGTAAGTTAGATATAACTTAGAATGCCATCAAGCTCAGCAAAAGAAAGATTGTAGAATCTTAAACCGAGCATATGACTTTTACTAAGTGTCTAACATCTTGAAGGATGTTACCTTTATAGTTATATCCAATCTACTTTAAGTGACTATGTGAAGTAGAGGTCGAAAGTACTTCACTATATATCACAATGGAATGAAACCAATATCAATATGAGATCAATAATATAGTAATTTCCAAACCAATGAGGTAGCTAACTTTAATGTCCTTAACAAAAGTAAATGCCAATTATTATTGACATTCAGTTAATAGGACATAATTACCTTCACGTGTAATAAAAAAACGAGACAATGATATTCTCTATATGTCTCAAAACTTAACTCCTAATGTTTGAATACATTGATCAATTACTATATAGACCACTTGTCTTTATGTGTCCATAAAACAATTGTGAACACTTTCAAACATAAGGAGTGTATTTAATTACACCATCATAAATAGAAATCACCAAAGACATTAAGAATATCATAATAGTAGTACTCCAAATTGATCTATAAAATAAAAATTATAACCTAACTTCATTATGTGTTACGTTACAAGGCCTTTAATTTTGTGTTATTGAGAACAACTCTTTTATTAAGGTGGTAAAAATGGACTTAATCCGTAATGGAAATGCAAACCTTATATGGTCCGATTATACTTATCTTTAAGAGCATCATACATAAGCGTTCAAGTCGCCCGTATGCTCATAGAACAACTTATCGATCGACAAAATTTGATTCGATGAGGAGTGGTGGAGCACCCATACGAATCACACGATTCAAACCTATGCATTCCAAAGTCTATTAATTGAGTTGCCTCGGAGAGAATAAACAAATGTTAATTCTCAAATAGTAAATTCAAAACCTTCCTTTGGGCGAGAGGTCGTAGACACTACATAAAATTTACTTTCAAAAGTAATAAGACTGGAGAACCAATTAAAATAGAGAAAGACCATACATGCACTTTGGGCATAAGATAAATCCCCTCATCGTTATATCAATTTCCATCTTATTTCAATTAATCTCATTAAACAATTGCTTCCTTTGGGGCGAGCATTGTTCAAATGAATTAATTGGTCGAAATGTATGTATCACTTGTGTAACCACTATTCATTATGTGATCAACAATTTATTACTTGTCCTACATTCGGATGCTTTGGCTACTCCGGGAGATGCAAGAGAAATAATTTTTAATGTGACACATACGGTTTGATTATATAGTCTCTTGAGATAGCACATAATAACAAATAATGTGTATACTAACAACGATATATAAAGACTAAACAACATTAGTTAATCAAACCAAATGATCATTAGATTCCACCAAATTGCACAATGTATAAATGGTTCGTTCAAACATGTCAATAACCCTTTAATCACAACTAAATATGTCATAAATCAATTGCCAAACATAATGCAATTATTTTCATCAATTTAATCACCAACAATATGTGATTAAGTCTTTTATTTGTCAATCGTTGAGCTGCTTTGGCTACACTCGAAATTGACAAGAGATATGACATATATTAGGAGTTACTAAATAAGAGCATTCAATGGACTATTGGTAAATATTTAATCATTGCACGTAATTTGATTAAAAACTTTATGCATCAACATGTTAAATTTGCTTTGCTATACTCAACGTGTGACGCTACCAATAACCAAGTAATGACATTTATACAAAAGTCAACTAAACTTTATGTTGACATAACCATGTGCAATTCCATAATTCAAAATTGGTTCAAGTATAATGTTTCTTTGCCTCACAAATTAACTACAACATAAATATGTCACAATGTTGATCACTAAACATGATGCGATCAATCGTTATAGGTCAAGAAATTTGAGAAGCTTTGGCTATACTCAAATTATCGACAAAAACACTGGACATATTTATTCATGTTGCAAGTAAATAATAAATTAATTTACGTCGATTTACTTAATGACGTGTTTAAAATCTTTACATGAACCAATAATCATCAAATTGATGATATTATGTCACTTGTGAATAATCTTTTTATAGATCACACCATAATCGCAAACAAAATGTGATTAATGTCATTATATATGATACAATGGTTAAAATAGTCTCTCCATTAAGTATGATCAAACACAAATGCATCATAAATATAGAAATATTATATTCCTAAACAAATATATAAGCGAAGCCTATAACCATAAGTAATCACTTAAATATTACGTAATTAATTTTTCATGGATCACTGATTATGTGATACCTAATGTTTTATTAGTATAATATTTCAAATTATAATAATAATATGTACATACAAACGTACAAATGAAAAGAAAAAAAAAAATAGCAACAATATTGTTAACAAACAAAAGGAACTCATATTTGGGTCATTCAGTTTTTATGCAATTATAATTAGTCCCTTTGACTATAATAAACATGGACCCAAATAATTGAATTTATATAAAAATAAAAATTAAAGGGCTTTCACGTTTCAGTACCAAATTACCGAAGATAGGTATCGAAAGCTATTTCAACACATTCACATAGATAGTCATTTATTTATTTATTTATAAGCCCAAACAATGACCCATTTACTGTAATATATGTTATGTTGGAACAGAAATTAATCCAACCCAAACATAAGGGAACCCAAAAGGCCTATTCATTTTACAATGGAGAGGTCATAATGGTCCGTTCAACCTATTTACCCTAATATTGCAAAACACTCGGCCACATCCCGCCGCCGTCAATATTCATCTGCTACAATATTTTATTTATTCTTAATTTTAAACACAAATGGAAATATCAATCACAGCAAACCGCCGTTGCCGCCGCCGCCGCTTAGCAATGGAGAATCTGGAAACTAAATCACCCAGAAAATCCAATCACACTCTTTAAAGATTAAGGCTCGGTTTATCAACTTGAGAAACATAATTCCCGTTGGCTTCATCTTCTTCTCCCGTTTTTCTTTTATGATGGCCACCTAGAATAGAATAATGGTGGTCCATCAATTATGATGGGATTATTGAAGATGACTACCAACGCAGCATGGATGTAGTTGTCGATTTAATCATATAACCACCGCGAATGGAGGCAGCGACGGAGGCGGTGGCGGCCGTGTGCATACAATAGCGTTTCTTATTAGTTTCCTCTGAATAAATGAAAGAAATTGATTACAGTTCTATGACAGGTCAAAAGGGCAACATAAGTAAATTTCTTTTCAGACTGCATACCGACGACGCCGGAAAAGAAAATAAAATTAACGGTAAATAAAACTAATTGGATTAGAGCAAAACAGGTCAACAACAATTCATGAATTTGCTCATGATAATGATGAAGCGTACTGAATTGAATAAGCGGTTTCATATATGCAGATTCAACTATATTCAGGTCGAACAAGATGAATAATAGGGTGTCTACGATCTGCACGTGATAAATCGATAGGCGCAAGTCACGAGCAATGCGAAGCGAAAGAGATCATCGGGACCGCTTTCACTATATCAATTTGTTATTCGATTTACGCTCATTGTGTCATCACGATCCAAGCCCTGGAATATAGAAGAACTCCATATACACAAATGACGGTATCACGGTCTTCTGCGTCTTACAGTACATCGCCAATTATCTAAAATGATCACCCACCGACTAGTGTGCACAGCGATCTTTATATATAGGCGAAGACAGGGGCTGCAATATTATTAGATAATGATATCGAAAGAATCACTGCGTAAATCATCATGGTGACTTCTCTAATAATCTTATTTAATAAACCAGAGATAAATCTGAAATATAACCATAACGATAACTATAAAGCGCGGCGTAATAATATCTATATTTATTAGATAAATAAGAGATAATTCCAACACAACCTTCTCCATACGAATGAAGTTGAGTGTCAAACTTGAGCCTGCTCGATAGTACGTTGTATCTCGTAAGAGGACAATATGGACTATATAATGTACCTATCCTATCCATAATGCATGCTTATGGGCAAATATTTTTCCCATCAGCTTTTAGCTGAGGACAATGTAGATCCAACTTACTAAAGCAATATGTAGATGGTGAAATTCGGAAGATTCGAATATTAGGTCTTCAAGCCTGTCATAAAAATGCAGTATATTCTTTTATTAGAAAGTTGGCTGTGTGAGATTATGATATTAATCTTTGACATGAGAGTGTTTTGGATAGCCAAAAGTGAAAATAACTGAACGTGGTTAAGGGCTTATAATTTGGGTGAGTAAGATGATGGATTTTCTGTTATTATTTTGAAGTATGGAAATATCACAACTTGATGAGATAACTCATGTCAAATGTTTGCATCTACAGGGTTTTAATAGTGAACATATGAGATATGTTTGAGAGATGGAAGATTTTCTAATTCTTGAAGGTGCGTTTTTGGTTGGTGTAGTGTGAGAAACTTTGTTTATATCATCTTTCTTTTGCTGCCATCGTAATCTTCCACGACACTATGCAAACAGACAATTCAGGTTGTATATCGCTTTTACATGTTCATTTTTGTGTTCAATCTATGCAGGTCAACATCGCATAGAGTTCTTCCTAGTGATCATCATGGTATAGAGTTCTTTTTAGATGGCTGATCCAAATCTAGACTGCTTAGTGGAATGCTTAATTAATTCGATTCTTTGAAGCGAGGCTCTCTTCCCGAGTATGGTTTTATTTGTCTTACTCGTGTGATCATCTTGCTTGTACATCAAATTAATGACTTTGCGGTGTTTTAAGCGTTTTCTTGCATTTCTGTTCCTTCAATTGTTGAAACCATTCTTTCAATCAGAGAAACTTCTCTCATCACGGGGAATACGTGAAGACGAAAGACTTGGTGACATTTCAGTCTTAACATCACCCAACAAGAGTGGAATTTAAATAGCCAATGCCGACCACGGAGACCGGCTCGAGGGCTAGGCAAATAGTTGTGACTAAGTCCTCGGGTCCCTGCCCGTGTCCAATCGGGCAATCTGAGATCCGAACTTCGCTCGATCCAACGTAACACATGTCAATCTCATGACTTTGACCCACATCAGTCATCATTGCGTAGAGTTCTTCCTCATTATTCATGACTCATCATGAGGAATTTTATCTGGGGGCAAATATGTATCATCCGTTGTCCAACAATCAAGGTTGTTTGTTTATTTATTTATTTATTTTGGTTTATGAGTGCCCCTGATCTTTTGAACATTTTAAGACCATTGTGTTTTGCTCTTCTTAGATGCATGTATTTATTCTCAGATCCCAATCCAGACTGTTTGGTGGAATGCCTAATAATACATTTTCTGCCGCCCCCCGAGGCCTCTCCTCTCCTCCCAAGTATGGTTTAATTGGTCTTACTTGTGTGATCATATTTGGTTGTTCCTCAAGTTAATGGTGTTGTAATTGCTTTCTTGTAAGGCTTACCTATGCGCTTGTTGGGGAATATTCGAAGACAAAAGATAGCCTTGTTTAATGGTAAACAGAGTAAACTGCATATTTTATTGTTATGGTATACAATACTTTTTCTTGTATGAATAACAATTACACCCTTTCTTTCTATTCTTTTTGCATGACTTCCAGTAACTCGAAGAGATGTGAATATTGAAGCTGTTCTGAGGCAACCAAGATTTTATCAATCTGTGCAAAGGACTAGGTGGACTTGAGGAGGAGGCTGCTGCAGCCCGGCGCAAGCTACTTGTCCAATGACCTCGATTACTGGGAAGATGTGCATCTTTTGATAGGTCAGTTTCAGATTGTGGACTTAAATTTGAATAGAAAGCCCCTTAAATTGTAAATTTATGTGCAATACACCAGTCAGTTATTCTAAAGTAAATCGGCAATATTGATTTATATCGTTGATGATATCGATGCCTTGCGTAGCATTTAGGCTTGCCTGTGAATGTAACAACTATCTTTAATGTACATGCTACTGCTGTCATTGGAAGGCTTGTGAATAATATTGCCTTTACCTTTGCTGAGATTTGTGTGGCTAAGCTCTTGCAAGATTTCAAGCCTTCGGATATATCTTCATGTTTGACAGCCCGGGACATCTTTCGTGATTGTCAAGCCTAATCCTGCTGGACAGGCAGTGTAGAAAGATACTAATATATGTTGTTACTTTGTTATTTTTCCAACTGTGTTTGTTACAACATGCTGCTTCCAATTTTGCAATCAAATATCGTACGTTGATTGTGCTTTATCCAATCTCACTTTGTACCTTTTTGCATAGTTATTATTGGAAGCTCGTGTGATGTATTATGTTTATTGGCTCGTGAACGTAATGATTACAATCAGTTCCAATCATGATCAAAATGGTGTTCACTTTGTCTGCATCAAAATGGTGTTCACTTGTGGCTCTGTCTGTTTGGTTTGTTGCATCATGTCCTAGCCCCAAGTAACATTCATCGACAGAGACATTATGTTGATGTCCAGCGGCATGGATGAAAAAATACGCTACTTCTGCAATACAAAATAGAGAGAAAAAAAAACTGTGACATAGGATTATTATGTAACTTTACTGGCCTTGGAGTCATTTAGTCTGCAATATATAGAGGGCAAACTTGGGAAGGATCAGGATCGAGGAGAGATATATTGTGACAATTTGAGTGCATTGTGTTTGGCTAAGGATTAAGTTCATCATAAGAGAACCAAGCATATAGACATCGGGTATCATTTTCTGAGAAATGAGGAAATGGTTCAAGTGAAGAAGATCAGCACCAAGGAAAATCCTGCTGATATGCTTACTAAACTAGTTCAGCAGAGCAAGTTTCAATTGTGTCTGGACTTGTTGAATATTCGAAGCTTATAATCTGAAAAAATCTGGATACTAAGCTGAGGGCAGATCAACTGAGTGGATTCTGAAGATAAGTCTGGTACAGTACATCTGGTATTGACGAATGCATATGGTACAAGTACATCTGATTGTGCAATCTGGTTGGTCGTGAATGAGAGTTCAAGTCAATATTGTTAGGAAATCACTAGTTTAACGCAACGAATTTAAAATTTTGATTTCCAATCCCAATATCGACTTCGTTTAATACAATAAACACGTTAAGTAGTTTGACGGTATATACATTGGGTTGATCTATAAGATCGACGCTTTGACCGTCGAGGAGAGTAATCTTGTCTTAAAGTGGTCCACGCGCGTCCGGCCCTATCGATATCCACACGAACTCCTCCTAATCCTCCTCTTGGATTCTTATTAGAAAAATCCAAACCGCTAGACCGACCCTTTTCTCTCTCTAAAACTCTCTACTATAAGCTCTTTATTTTTCTCAAGAATAATTAGCTATTGGAATTAGAATGTCAAAATAAATAATTAACCCTTTCTTATATAGGTGAAAGTAGCGCCATTTATGTCTGTCTGATTAGGAGAGAGGCTTTTCTACAAGATAGATGAAAGAAAAAATTTTCCCATAAAATAAGGAAAATCACTTTAATTGATTTATCTCTTTTATTATAATATCGTATATTAAATAAAAACTATATATTGCCAATATCTTATATTGAATATATTTATCTTATTACCATAAATCTATTTTTTCAAAATCAATTAATATCCAATATTCATATTATGGTAATATTATTAATTAAATTGCACAATCCAAGTGTATCGTATACACATAGGAGTGGCGCCCCATATTGCCTAATATTGGCATCCGGAATATTCTTTAATTAATACAATTAATATATTGTTTTTTTTTTCATAATAAATAAATACCACTATATTAATTTACCACTATAATCTTTATAGTCTTGAGATAAAACTTTCCTTATTTGGTTATCAACTATAACTGCATTTTAATCCGACTCGATATTCTTATGTGTGTGACCCGATAGACTTCCGAATATGTTGGCCGTAGACACAAAGTGCAAATTACGAAAATGCCCTTCACGCCTAACGATCACGGGATAGCGTCTAGCAACACACCGTGACCGCCAATCATCGGAAGAGTCAAAAGCAATGACTACTACCTTTCATGTGAAATAGTTACCGTGTAAATAGAAATATCGCTGTAATAATATCCATATGATCGTATCTCGAGTGTTAGTACATTAACGATCGTATCATATACTCTGGATATCACGCTCTCTCGGAATAACTCATTTACTCTCACTTTGCGAAGATTCTCGAAAGCTAGACATTCTATAAGAAGACCATATCGGATATCACTCTCAATCTTAGGATATGCGATTCCCCGACGACCAAACATGTATACTCCACACGCTTCATATCACACAAATCACTACCGTATGATCGCCCCGTGGCTAAGGAAATCTCAATAGTGTCAAAGCATGACAATCCACAAGCGTGATGCCATGAAGACTACGGTCTTAGGATAATTACACAATCGCCACATAGTGCGACACTTAATGTAAGTGGGTCGGTCCTAACGTGCTCTCCCTCTAATACACGTCCACGTCACCCAAGTGTTTACACACATCGATAGATTTAGATCTATCACCATCTTCAATAAGATAGAAGACATCCAATACGTCTTTAGTCTAATTATACTATCAATGTCTCATTTGCGTGACATACGATCTAGAGACATTTAAGTATCAAACTTATTAAAGTGATTAGAGATCTCATCAACCATAATCACTATCATGGTTTCTCTATCACAGTTTGACACTAGGAACGTTACTATATATATATACATTCAATAATGCGAAGATAAACAATATATCTCTATTTCTATCTCTACTATATTAAAAGTGTGAGTTTGTTTCCCAAAAAAGTGTTCTTCCTAATTAATTAATCTTCCTACCCTAATTAATTATTTATATTAGCAATAGGATAATTATTGTACTTTCTACAGCAATCTTTTTCTGTCTCAACATACCTTCTTTTTTTCCTCATCTACGGCAATCTTTTTTCTCATCATACCTTTTTTTTTTTTTTTTTTTTTTTTTTTTTTTTTTTTTCTCATCTACGGCAATCTATTTTTTAACCTCTTCATACGTCTTTTTTATTTTATTTTTTTATTTAAGTATCATACCACAATTTAAACTAAACCTAATACTAATAGGTATTCAATTTGGGGGAATGAGGGAGAAGGACATAAATATTTCATCAATTGAGTAGAAAGACAGTCTTTTGAAACTTTTGCATAAAGGATAAAACTATTTATTCACTGTCGAAATTCACTTGTGTTCGACATTCACTGTTTAAATTCACTTCCGAAATTCACTGTCAAAATTCACTAATTTTCAAAATTCATTGTCGAAATTCACTGATTTTCGGGATTCATTGTCGAAATTCACTGATTTCGGGATTCACTGGAGAGATTCACTGATTTTCGGGATTCACTGTTTGTCCTTCTCGCTTATAAAATTATGCATTGTCCTCCTCTCCTATAAAAAATATGTAAATTTGTCTCATTCTTAAAAATATTCCAGATTGTGTCCTTATCCCTAATTTCCTAATTCAATTTTGAACGACACTCTCCCTAATCCTCATCCTACGACAACTTTCTACTGCAGATTTTTTTCCTCCCCGATCATAATGTCTTTTTTCATTTTTTTTTATTTTAAGTATCATACCACAATTTAAACCTAATACTAATCGGTATTCAAATTTGAAAGTATGTTCAAATTTTGATAACAAAACTTCTCCTTAAAGTCACACCATACAAACACAAGTTCTACATATAATTGCAAACAAATTAGTTTGGATCGAATTTTTTTTTTTTTTTTTTTTGTTGTAAAACTCAGAACTTTTATTAAAAGAAAAGCGAAGTTTTACACGGCCAACCCCTGACCTAACCTCCAAAAAAATATAAATCATCAATACATGTTCATCACCTCCTTAAAACCTTAGTCCGGAAAAACCCATGTGGGAAAACCCGGTGCTAAGGAAAGAGTGTGATCCCCATGTATTGGAAAGAAAAACTAGAGTAGAAAACACCAAGTAACAAATCCAAAAACAAAAGCTAATGTATGTCTGTCTAAAAGGCTCTCACCGCAGGTCCCCAGCAATAATCCAAATTCTTACTGTTAGATTCCAATGCGGACACCTACAAGAATTTGCAAAACACCTTGCCTTCCACTCGGCAAGAAAAATAAACCAAAAATCCAGATAGAGAGAAACAACTGCTTGCACCTCAACTCAGTGAAGGGTGCTTCCAGATTACTTTGCCTTGCCATATGGGCTCACAAATCTCCCAGATAGGATCCCCAAGCCTGCAACAGTAAATAATTCCACAAAGTAGCAGCTTCATGAAACTTAAGAACCAGAAAAGACAAGCATGGTAAATGTTAGTAAACCACCTGTTTGCACCCTTCATAACAATGAAGGGTGCTTCCAAAAATCCAAATTTGTTAGTATTCATCGATAGTGGTTCGATAGATGGAATTTGAAGAATATCCTTATTGATCAACCTGCCTAAGCTCGGCATCAAGGTGTGTACCTTCAATGATCCTGCACTCGAGTAGTGCTAGCAAGTTTAGCTAGATAATCGGCGAGGGCATTAGCTTCTCTAAAATATCTTTGGATCGATAACCTTGAGTAGAGAGCAAATGTTGTATGATCTCCACATCCTGTTGATACCTCCAAGGAATTTGATAGGTACCTTGGATCATTTTCTGAGAGCTTGAGAGTCGGTCTCAACAATAACCTCTTGCACCAAGTTGGATACACGTGATTTATTCCGAAAAGCATGGTGAGATTTCACTTGCATATTGGTGTTAATACCATAAGCCTCATATCCGACTTTTCGAACACTGGCCTAAGTGATTCCTAATAAGAAATCCACCACCTGCAATACCAGGATTACCAATAGAAGAACCATCTGTATTGAGCTTATAGACATAAGCCTGAGGGAAGTGCCATTGAACATGAGTATGAGCAATAGAGATTTTCTGAATAAAATGCTTGAGAATACCAGACTGAACCAGAATATCATCTTGATCATTAATCCTAGTAACTTTCATATTGAGACAGATCAAGTGCAGATTATCCATAATAGCAAGGATGATAGCAGCATTTTCAATCAGAATATTATCAAAATACATCTTGTTCTAGCCTTCCAAATTTCCCAAAGGATCAAGCAAGGTATTAAAGAGAAGATTTTACCTCTAGCACCATTAATCGAGGATGAACCATTTGAGAAGATTCTGATGCAAAGTTGAAGACCCATAACCCCAATGTAATATGCTTTGAAAATGTCTCCATATCTGTTGTGCTTTGTCACAGCTCCAAAAAACATGCTCCATAGTTTCTTCTTCATGACAGAACATACATTGAAAATGACCACTAATACCAAACTTGGTAAGTTGATCTGAAAAAGGAAGCAGGTCATTACACAATCTCCACATAAAAAAGGAAATTTTCTTAGGAGTATAAGGGCTCCAAATTTTTTGAGCTCTTGTGCGATCCCGATTCTCCGCTTCTAAGAATCTCATGGCGGACTTGATAGAAAACCTACCATCGAAGTTGGCATCCGGACCCACTTGTTACAACCAAGGTACCTCATGTTATCATCAGCAATACTTTGCACCTCAGATAAAAGTTTCCAGGCATACAACTTGTAAATAGGATAGCTACCTCTCATAACCGGATTAGCCCACAGACCTTGACCAGTTTTAAGCTTCCACCACAATTTACAAGAGAAAGCTTGTTGCAAAATAGAGAGATTTCTGACCCCTAGCCTATTTTCATCACAAGGAAAGCAACCTTCTCCCATTGCCTCCATATATGTTTTCTTTTTTCATCAGTATTCAGCCAGAGGAAGTGAGAGAGAATTTGAGCAATTCTTTTGAAGACAGAAACTGGTAACTTTAAGGCAGCCAGAATAAGTATAGGAATGGCAGACAAAACATGCTTTATTAGGATGAGCCTACCCCCAGGGGTAAGGAATTTGGCATACCACCCTTGAAGCTTGTGCTCCAGTTTATGTAAAAGAGGGATAAAATAGCTATGTTTAGGTCTTCCCACATAAATAGGACAACCTAAATAAGTAAAAGGGAAAGAACCCTTGCTCATACCAGTTATATTCCTAACCATGTTGTATGTAGAGGCAGGGGCATGCTTGGACAGAAAAAAGGAGCTTTTATTGGCAATTAGTTTGGATCGATAATAGTTACAAATCACTCTATAAAAAACCAACAACAATATGATGAATAACACCTCATCCGTTGAAAATAAGGCTAATCAATTGTATCAATAGCAATAAGATGTTATTATTTATACAATATATATAATTTGTTATTACGGTACTATTATCAATTTAAAGGATGTATCATAATGATTTATTTTTAAATGTAACATTGATAATGCACATAAACTGGAAGTTCAAAGAGCCAATTATTCCGCAATGACCATAGAGGAACGAAACAGGAAGATCCAAAGTGTTGTTGAAGCTAGAAGAAAAATGAAAGCGCTTGATAAAAATGCATTGGATAGCAACGGCATGTGAACAAAGCTATAACAAAAAATATTATACATAAATAATAAAAAAACACTTCTTAAAAGTAACAATATGTTGTAATATGTTGACATTCAAAAATCATGTCTAGACCCATATGAAACATACACAGCTTCATAAGTCACACACGGCACATATCCTCAGACAGCTCCCTCCACTCCTGTGTAATTTACACCCACTTTTCTTGAAAGAGGAAGAATAAAAGCATGGGTAATTAAAGTCAGAGCATGGCACAAACATCTACTTTCTTTCAAAGAATTAAAGTGGGAAACCCGTGAGTCATACATTCTTAGCTCTTGTGCTATGACGTTATTAAGACTGACTATGATTAAGGTTTGATTGCGTGTCTAAAAGAGAGAGGGATGAAGAAAGACAAATTAAGCTACTACCGGACATAGTTATTGAAGGTGAAACATGAATCTGAGTACCACACGTTGCTCTTTTAACATGGTATCACATAAATTAACATTATTGTTAATGTACTGGTTAATCGGTGGGTGTAGTACAACAAATTATTTGCTTTAGGGCCTTCTATTAACTCTCAAAGGTGTCCACCGTTAGGGTTACGTACCGGTTACGTGGTCACTTTTGATCTTTATAGGGTTTTCATCCTATTTTACCGAATTTATTTTATTATACTAGACTTTCGTTCTCTTTTTGCTATGATCGGTTAAGAAAATAGGGTGTTGTATTTTGAATGGGAAGGGTATTATGTCTACTATAACAATACACATACAAAAACAAATCGTCCAATTCTTTTCATCAACTTTTCACTTCCTTCTTACTGAATTGTGTAGGAGAAGAGGTTAAATCAAAATAGGCTAAATTACAATTTTGGTCCTCTAACTAGACACGTTTTTCGATTTTGATCCTGGTTTTTCTCCGGCGACAATTTTAGTCCTGTAAGTGGTCTTTTTTTTTTTGCAAAAATAGTCCTGAAAGCCGGAAAACACTGACTGGACAACTTTTCCGGCAAAAAAATACCACTTACAAGACTAAAATTGGGTTTTTCCGGCATCTATTTTAGTCCTGTAAGTGGTCTTTCCGGCGTTCAGGACTATTTTTGCAAAAAAAAGACCACTTACAGGACTAAAATTGTCGCCGGAGAAAAACCAGGACCAAAATCAAAAAACGTGTCTAGTTAGAGGACCAAAATTGTAATTTAGCCAATCAAAATATGCCAAAATGACAACCAAACAACGACAACATAAGATTCGAAAAGTCATAGAATTAAGAAAGTTATGAAGACCAAACGAAGGTAATAAACATGAAGTTTTCTACTATTATTCATATTTTTATAATTATTATATAAATATTACACACGAGAATTTCGATTTATAGCAACGTGTGTCAATTTGTATGTCATTTCACTTCATTGAAATTTCGTGGCACAACAAAGAAAGTGGTCAAAAGTACTTCCCCATTGCTGAAATGACTATAATCAAGGTAAGTTGCATGTTGATTTTGTGTTGAAAATAATGGTTTTACCAAGTGAAATTTTCATGTCTTTCATGTTCCACTGCGGTTCCCTCCGGTCCATTCCCGGGTTTTCAATAGGTGAAGAAAATTGCATATGAGCCAAAATTATCTGAACAACATCAACTGAGGAAAATAAACAATTGTATCTATTGCAATGCAAAAGGATCTCTTTTGTGATAAGTTTATTCATTTTTTTAATAAATGGTTGGCTACAAAAGGATTTTTTGTACTGAACGAACGAATGTGAGAGGATTTAATGCTCTAAAGAGGGCTGGAGAGCATTTAGAGTATCCTCTTCCTCGACTGATAAGTCGAGGTTATGAAATAGACTCGAACGTATGTGAGAGGATACTATAATGCTCGTAAAATATCCTCAGAAGATGTCCCTGATGCATTATATGATCTATTACCCTCACAACTAGAATCGTGTAAAGAATTTCGAAAAAATATCCGAGCATACAACAATATGTTTTCATTTACATCTTTTGGAGTAACACTAGACAAAGATTTGGCATCTGGAAGACGTGGAGTATTCACATTCGAGTTCAAGGAGAAATCTATCACAATCTACGAAATATTGTCCCAGAAGACAACACGCCGGTGTACTTTCAACTATTTTTTACAACACTCAAAATGAGGTTCAAAATCACATGAGTAAATTTCCAGATTCAAATTTAAAAGAAGTTATTTTAGAGCAGTTAATGAGACTTTTAGATAGAAATCCTTATGCTAAATTTTTTAAGAAGTTGAAAGAGTATGATTCCCTCGAGGATTTACATATTCGAATTGCAAAATATGTGAAGTTAGATCAGAGAGTGTATAATTCACCAACAACAGAACAAGTTGCTGCAGTTTGGATAGCAGGAAACGATCCCAATGTTCATTATGAAAGAGATGTCGTTATATATTCACATTCTGGAAGGACATATCAAGTGAAACATTATTTTGGTTGCTATGCTCCATTACAATACCCACTCTTATTCCCATTATCCTTGTGAGTTTTCCAACTGTCAATACAAGGAAAAGATGGATACCCCATTTACTTGAGAAGAAAAGCAGGATTACAAGTCCGTGTACGCAATGTACTGTTAGACAACCGGTGGGTGGTTCCTTACAATACATACCTTCTATCCATGTAAAATTACAAGTTTTTTCCTTTTCATCATAACACAAATTTTACGAGTGATTATTTATGTCATATAGCATATTCTTTATTTTATGGATTAAAGATGATTATAGCCCACACATAGGAATGATATAATACAAGAGAAATTAAAAGGTTGTTGCATAAAAATAGAAATATTTTAACTCAACCAATATAAAGTCAAATCCTTTAGGTAAATTAATTTTTGTAGTCTAACCTTGTAACAACTAACAATAACGATACAAAAATAGTACTATCATACATGTAAATTAAATTTTATATTTGTTTGAATTATGAAAAATGAACATATGCACACAGAAAAATACAGAGTCATGAAAATAGCTGTTTGGACGACTTAATTCAAATCAAAGTAATTAAGTATAGAGTGATTAAACAATATATATTATGCAATTGCGAAACATATTCGAAAACTTAATCGGATGCCGGGTATACTCAAATAACATAATATATACATATACAGTGGATATGAATAAGATGATTCAAAATTCTATATCATGTTTAATTTAAACGTCAAACTATATGCCGGATTGCTTATTTTCTTACAGATACAATTGTCATATAAACGTCGAAATTTGTTTTGGAATTCAAGTCGTAAAGTTCTTATACAATTACATTTATAAAGGTCATGATCGCATTGCAGTATGCATTTCTCCTGAAGAAGACGATCAGATAATTGATGAAATCAATCAATTTCAAAATGCAAGATGGGTATCTACCCAAGAGGCATTGTGGAGAATATTTGAGTTTTCATAGAATGACGTACAACCGGTGTCATGCTCCTTTATAACTTCTCTTTATATATGTACTCTCGGTGGTTATACTTACTACTTCTTCTTGCATGTGACCGTGTCTCAAGTCGGGCAACCCATAAAGCTGCTCAAGGTCAAGTTTCAACCATTTACGACTCAAGGACTCTCAAGCTGCGGTTTTAGTTTTTTATTCCACGCATCCTTTTGTAATCTTAATTTTTTCGGGGGAGTTTTTAACTTTTGGGAACATGGGGTGCTGTACTCTTTCCTATGACATGGATTTTCCCACGCTGGGTTTGACATCCATAGGTTTTAAGGAGGTAGGGCCATGTTTCGTCAACGTCTTTTGGTATAAGGGGAGGGCCAGGATACGGCATGTACGAACCTTCTTTTAACTCTTAATAAAAAGGTTTCGTGTTAAAAAAAAAAAAAAAAAAAAAAAATGTACAACCGGCAGTTATGTGTCTCCAACTTCATCTTCCCGGGAAAAATTGTGTTTCATACTTGGAGAATCAAAATCTTGAAGATCTCATTCGAGATGAATTTTCCTAAAAAACAATGCTCACGGAATTTTTCAACCTAAGTCGCTCAAATAAAAAGCCAAAAATTGTATGTATAATGAAATTCCATAATTTTTTGTATGGAATAGCACACAAAAATATTGGAAAGAGAGAAAACAAAGACATGTGATTGGCCGTATATATGGTGCAAACCTAGCAGAAGGAGAAAGGTATTATCTCAGGTTGCTACTTAATCATGTTAGGGGACCAACATCATTTGAAGATTTACTAACAGTTAACAACCATAAATACAACACTTTTAAGGAAGCCGTAGAGAAAGGAGGATTACTAGAATCTGATATGAGCATTTCAAAATGCTTGATTGAAGCCATCGCCTTTCAGATGCCTCATGCATTAAGAAGACTATTTGCAAATCTTTTAGCTTATTGTGAACCAACAAACGTTTGTTGATTGCGCGAAAATCTACCCCTTCAAAAACAATTTATAAAGACTCGAAACCGTGGGTAAACTAACTCTCTAACCGGCAGTGTACCGGGTCGATTGTTAGAATAGCTACAGGAGTACGAGGTCGAACCCAAAGGAATCGTGTTTGCAAGTACCAAAGTGAACGTATTGCTTAGTCTAGATGAACAATCTTTTCAAAGTATTTTTAACTACAACGACTCTAAAGTGATCCCTACTAACAAGTTTAAAGATAAGAAAGAAAGAAAGAAGATTAAACTACTAGGTTTTAAAGATAGATAAAGGGACATAGCCGAACCATGATCAAAATAGCTAGTTTCACCCCAAGGAATGACAAAACCGGGAGTGTGCAATAAACGAACGAACTTTTACATTCAATTTCACGGCGTGCACTCTCTAATCCCGTGATAAGGTCTCGAACAACTCTTCCCCAACACCTTATGCTAAGTCAACTATCCTTCCCTAAGGAAGATTCATTCACAAGACAATATATGCACTAGAGCCGCCTTTAAACGTTAAAACGAGTAACCTCACTCTAAGAAGTGATCCTAGAACCCTTTTCCCACATCTCTCTATCTGAACAACTCTCAAGATTGATGTGTGTGATTTTTGACCTAGGTGATCAATCTAGCCCAAATCCGTTATAACAAGTTTTAAGACGTGAAATATGCAAGATACAACAATAAAAAGAACCACCCACTCCCAATTTCATCACCCAAAGGGTGATTTCACTAATTTTCACATGATTCGACTATGTAGGTGTTTATCTACTCATTATGTGTTGGGGAGATTTTGCATCATTAAAACAAAAGAAAATTTATAAAACCTATACTACCATGCAAAACTACCTCCTAACCGGCCAAATACCGGGTAGTTGCTAGTAAAGTTGGATAAGTACGGGTATCGATCCTCAGGGAATTGGGCTGTTGAATCTAACGTCATTAATTCCTCTTTATTAAAACACTTAACTAATCCTAATCTAAAGCAGAAAATAAACTGGACAGATGATTGTTAATCCAAAGCCAGGAAGGATAAAAGTGATAAAAGCATAAATAAAACTACGAAAACGGTAAATCTATCTAACGAACATGATAACGACTGAAGCGATCAAACATGGAACGAACCATAATCCACCATCCCGCAACCCTTAATTTCTTCCCTAGATTATCTTATAGTGATTTAATTCAAGTTGTGGTTTCACCTATCAAACGTATGAATTCCTACTTTCGTAGATGAATTCGCCTATCAATCTCTATCTTTCGATTTACGGAGATTAACGCATCATAAAATAAACCAAGGTGCAAGATTTTCTAGATCTAACAACCTAGACATTCAACCTATCAACTTTCGTTTGATATAGATCAAAACGTCTATTCTTTCCTATGGTGATCTAAGGTTTACACCGACTCTCATCCTATGGTAAACATCAATCGCAAACATCTTTCGATATAAATTTGCAATAACAAATAATCATAGAAAAGATACGAACTTTGAATTAAACACTTACAAGATCATCCAAAGAAACAAATAAAAACGCTGCTGGAAAGATATCCATGGCTGCTCCATGTTTATTCAACCTCAAAACATCATCATGGTTCAAGAAACGAAGGAAGAACAAACAAAATAAAAGACCTAATCTAACTAACCTCCGGCCGACCAAGCATGGAGCTTGGCCGGCCGGGCTGCTCTCTGCTCGAAATTTAGGGTTCAAGAGAAGCTGGGGCGTATTTGATAATGATTAGGGTCGAAGAGAGCTGCTGTATTTATAGAAAATCAGAGGCGGTTGCTACAGTAACGGTGCCGGACGCCCGTTTGAAGATCCGGACGCCCGTCCACTATTTTCAGCAACAGCATCCAAACTTGTAACGCTCATATCTCGGGCCTCGTAAGTCGGAATGGAGTGATTCAAAATCCTGTAGAATCCTCTCTTCAATCCCTACAACTCTTATCTTGAGGTCCAGAGTCAAATCGGTTGTTATCATATCAAGAACTGCGTCGGATGTCGGGACTACCCGGAATCCTGATTTTCCAACATTCATCTTGATTGATTTCTTTCCTTATATCTTTCAATCTTCCATAACTTTGATTGATCCTTTCCAATCACGAATTTGGCTCTCTAAAATCCTCTCTCCCATCATCAATGAGTATCTACAACAATAGGAAAACATACCAAAGCGTAACGTATTTCCAAAATAACATAAAATCATCAATTACGCATATAAATCGTTACGTTTTGAGATTTAACTATTAAAAACATCATTTACTCAATATTTCCATATAAACACTTGATTCTTATGCAAATTATATAAATACGGGGGAAATCATTATAAAGTATATCAATATAAAACGTATAAAATCACCTCTTAACAACTCCCCCACACTTATCTTTTGCTCGTCCCGAGCAAAGCAAAACAAAAGAAAGGCTCGGAAAAATATAGACACCTCAACACATATACCACATAGTCAATAAATTAGAAGTTCACCATCGTGTGTGTGCATAGCCATAGAAAACTTCCACTAAATCCAAACTTGAAAAACTCAAAGCAAAACTAGCTAATACCCCTCGTGGACTAGCAATAAATGACACTCATAAGTGCACCCTACAAACGTGACATATCCCGAAAAATATGATCGAATGAATCTAGGGCCTTTACAAATACTCAGAGGATAATCCCTACATCATATCTTTCGGTTTCTCTGGGGATAAGATAGACGATAACTTAGTCTTATATTCATTTCACATCAATTGTTAAGTTGATCTAACCATTTCACTTTAAACACACATTAGAAGAAGCTATTGCCCTCATAGCAGAATAGGACATTTCGAGATAATACCCTACCTTACTCCAATCATAAGGCAGCTTTTCCTAACTGTCGTGAGCTCTTAGTCATCATAGTGGAATAGGACATACGTGGTATACCCTACCTCACTCAAATCATCGACTAGCTTTCGACACACCCTTTTTAATCAACTATTAACTTATCCTTTTAATTGACATTAGCCCCGTGTTACTTATCACATTCAAACTTCTAGATATTCACGATTACATCGTGCTCGGAGCTAAATACTGAGACTATCATAAATCTCAAGATATATACGTAGCACTAAACACATGACTTATAAGGAAATCAAAACCACTAATCCAAAGCGGGTATAACTTTACAAATTAGCTCATCATTCACTATGGCTCGTGGAAAATAATATCGGGTGAAACAACTAACTTACGGAACATACGGCATACATCATCAATGAATATAACAAACCGAACAAAAACATGCATTGCTCACTCGAGACAAAACAAAAATTTTTAAAATAATTTAGCTCATTTTTGCATAAAAATAAAATCATGTAAGCAAATGTATAGATACATATCGACTTATCCTCCCCACACTTAAATTACAAACATGTCCTCATGGTGTGCAAAAATAAAAAGAAACAGAAAACTTAGGTGATTCGTTGTTCGAAGGGAGCTATTGCGGAAGTGGGTCGACCTCACCTGAAATGCTCAACGAATCCAATGGATCGTGGACCATCCACCGGAAAACCGAAATCG
This sequence comes from Gentiana macrophylla, assembly GCA_026214975.1. NCBI lineage: Eukaryota > Viridiplantae > Streptophyta > Magnoliopsida > Gentianales > Gentianaceae > Gentiana > Gentiana macrophylla. The sequence goes on along the minus strand of CM047810.1, from coordinate 47,907,037 downwards.
CCTAAAGCTCACAATCGCTATCGAAAATATCCCGCACACTTGACAAACATGAAATACCTCGGGGATAGGGAAGATAACATATAAAGCACAGAAAGGAAGTCTAGAGAATTTTTAGATTAAGCTCATATAAAGATGGACATATACATGGAATATTACAAAATAGTAGGGCTAGGTGCAACTATATGAAAATGCATTACAATGCAATCTACGTGAAAAATCCTAAAAATAAAATAAAAACGAGGTAGTATTACGAAACCGACGATTAACTACACTCAAAAAGAAAATAAACTAGGTGGTATTACGAAAACCGATAAAGACCACACTTAAGAAAAATAAAAGGAAAAATAGAAAAACAATGCAACTATATGAAATGCAACTAAATGAAATGCATTTAAATGATATGCAAAAAGAAAATAAAATAAAAAAGAAAAACTAGCCCACTATATGCAACACGACATATATATAAACGTCACCACATAATGACAAAGTTACGATAAACGCAGCAGTCTTTGTTCATTACATGCAGCGTAGACGCGCTTTAAGACTCATCAAAAGGTGATAGCATTATGGAAACCAACAGTCATCTATCTAAAGTATAACTCATATGGAGAAAGGACGTAGCATACGGAAAACCGGCGATAGCTACCCATATGAACTATAAAAACAAAGGAAGCACGTAAGTCTTAAAAGCTTAAAAGATTCATCGGAGCGGTATGTAGCATACGGGAACCGACATTAGCTACTAATTAACCATAAGAACGATTATAGCTTACGAGAACCGATGACAATCACTATAACATGCCTAGATGAATCATATATAAGGAATTGATCAATTATCTAACATGGATTCATAGATGGAAAGTTAAAACCATATAAGTTCGGGCATCTATGTAAAAATCAATTAGCCACGAAGCTCGAATGAAAAATCCACATCAAATAAAAGCATTGAAAATAAAATCAAGAAATTTAGAACCGGATCAACCCTGGACGAACGTTCACTTAGCGTTGAATCGACGAACGTTCATCTTTTCAAACGCTCGTTTGCTCTTGAAAACCTCCAGGCGGGCGTTGAAATTCCAGGCGCCCGTCGATCCTTCAACTCGAACAGCGTTGAAACCTTTCTCGGACGGACGACGTTCATACACCCGGCCGTTCTTTCACCCGCAAGTTAGAAGTGGACGACGCGTTCACTTACTTGGGCGCCCGTCCAAGCATCGAATTTTGCACGCAAACGCAGAAAACACAAAGAAAAAACCCTATACTTGAGATCATCAAATTATATCACAAGACACACATCATATATCACAGAGCGACCACATCAAATTATAGCACAAAAGGGTTGAACTAGATTACACAAACATGTAATTCACGTGTCATAAATCGAGTAAAAAAAAACTTTTGCACATTCTTAACCCAACGGTTATCGAAACACGGCAAAATAAAAAAACCTCAATTTATTCAACGCTACTTTTATTGAAAAACAAAAACAAAAAACACGTAACGAAATAGAAAAATTAATTCAATTAGATTCAACAAAACACCGATTCCCCGGCAACGGCGCCACTTTTGTTGGGGAGATTTTGCATCATTAAAACAAAAGAAAATTTATAAAACCTATACTACCATGCAAAACTACCTCCTAACCGGCCGAATACCGGTAGTTGCTAGTAAAGTTGGATAAGTACGCAATATCGATCCTCGTGGAATTGGGTCATTGAATCTAACGTCATTAATTCCTCTTTATTAAAACACTTAACTAATCCTAATCTAAAGCGGAAAATAAACCGACACGGATGATTGTTAATCCAAAGCCGTGGAAGGATAAAAGTGATAAAAGCATAAATAAAACTACTTAAAACGGTAAATCTATCTAACGAACATGATAACGATCAAGCGATCAAACATGGAACGAACCATAATCCACCATCCCGCAACCCTTAATTTCTTCCCTAGATTATCTTATAGTGATTTAATTCAAGTTGTGGTTTCACCTATCAAACGTATGAATTCCTACTTTCGTAGATGAATTACGCCTATCAATCTCATCTTTCGATTTACGGAGATTAACGCATCATAAAATAAACCAAGGTGCAAGATTTTCTAGATCTAACAACCTAGACATTCAACCTATCAACTTTCGTTTGATATAGATCAAAACGCGTCTATTCTTTCCTATGGTGATCTAAGGTTTACACCGACTCGTCCTATGGTAAACATCAATCGCAAACATCTTTCGATATAAATTTGCAATAACAAATAATCATAGAAAAGATACTGAACTTTGAATTAAACACTTACAAGATCATCCAAAGAAACAAATAAAAACTCTGCTGGAAAGATATCCATGGCTGCTCCATGTTTATTCAACCTCAAAACATCATCATGGTTCAAGAAACGAAGGAAGAACAAACAAAATAAAAGACCTAATCTAACTAACCTCCGGCCGACCAAGCATGGAGCTTGGCCGGCCGGGCTGCTCTCTGCTCGAAATTTAGGGTTCAAGAGAAGTGGGGCGTATTTGATAATGATTAGGGTCGAAGAGAGCTGCTGTATTTATAGAAAATCGAGGCGGTTGCTACAAGATACGGTGCCGGACGCCCGCTTGAAGATCCGGACGCCCGTCCACTATTTTCAGCAACAGCATCCAAACTTGTAACGCTCATATCTCGGGCCTCGTAAGTCGGAATGGAGTGATTCAAAATCCTGTAGAATCCTCTCTTCAAGCCCTACAACTCTTCTCTTGAGGTCCAGAGTCAAATCGGTTGTTATCATATCAAGAACTGCGTCGGATGTCGGGACTACCCGGAATCCTGATTTTCCAACATTCATCTTGATTGATTTCTTTCCTTATATCTTTCAATCTTCCATAACTTTGATTGATCCTTTCCAATCACGAATTTGGCTCTCTAAAATCCTCTCTCCCATCATCAATGAGTATCTACAACAATAGGAAAACATACCAAAGCGTAACGTATTTCCAAAATAACATAAAATCATCAATTACGCACATAAATCGTTACGTTTTGAGATTTAACTATTAAAAACATCATTTACTCAATATTTCCATATAAACACTTGATTCTTATGCAAATTATATAAATACGGGGGAAATCATTATAAAATATATCAATATAAAACGTACAAAATCACCCTTAACATTATGCTAATCAAAACATACACAAGACAATAAATGAAAGCCATAACAAGTAAAAGAGAAGAGAAATATACCATTAATTTGCAGAAATTCGAGTTGAGATCCAAAAAGTACAAAATAAAGAAGTAATTAAAAGGTGGTCTCTTAGTGTTTGGAATGGAAATCTAAGCTAAGAAATGGAAAGATTAGGCTAATATTATGTTGATGTAAGCTAAGAGAAGGTATTCTAGCTATTACAAAAATCGAGCAAGAAATGGGTAGAGTTTTGCTAGGGAAGTAATTGATGTTCAAGAAATAGTCTAAGGGGGGGTATTTATAGGTGGGAGAAAAATCTGTAGAAAAATCGGTCCAAACGCATGCGTTTGGAAATTTGAATCTGGCGTTTGGAATCTTCAAACGCGTTTTCATATAGTTGAAACGCGCGTTTCGCATCATTTCTGGGCAGGGACTTGACTGTTCTTCATCTGGAATGCGCGTTTAGAAGGTTCAAACGCGCGTTTGAATGACTTGGAACGCGCGTTTAAGGTGGTTTCAAACGCGCGTTTGGAGGGCTTCAACTCTGTATCACTTCTGGACTTCTGAAACGCGCGTTTGGGGGGTTCAAACGCGCGTTTGAACCCCTGTTTCCCCAAATCTTCACTTTTCTTCCTTTTTGGCCCATCTTCCTGCCTCGATCATGCTTTTCACCACAAATCGTCATCTTCCGGGTCCTCGAGACACCAATACCCTTCAATATCATAAACAACCAAAAACATCCAAACAATTTCGGAGGGTAAAAGTGCTCGGGAATGGGGTTAATATCAACAAAAAGGGGTAATAATCCATCAGAGCAACGAATTCACTCCCAGTGCCATAAGCTCACGATAACACCCCGAAAACGGTCTTATTCACCCAAAAATGTGCTGAAAGTGTGGTAAACGGGGGTAATTAATGCACCGGAGTCACGTAAAGTTGACTCCCATCAACCACCCCACACTTAGCCTTTGCTCGCCCTCGAGTAAACTAGGCGTTTTAAAACAACCAAGGGGTTCAACGTTGTGACGTAGGTGCTACTACCCACACCCTCGAGGTAACTACAAAGTAGGAGACACGAACATATAGACACCGGTTATAACATTATCAAGAAAATAGAGTGTGTGTGGTGCCGAGCTACATCCAAGTGTTCAAAATGATTGTCGGGGCTTGAATCCCGACCAAAAGTCTACCAACCGTCTCATACCAACTACCCTCTCCACTAATCAAGGTCATTAAGTTTGGACACAATCGGGTAGGACTTGAAGGGTTATAACGTTAGGCTAGGGTAATTTCGGTTAATCGAAAAGGATATTTTAGGAACTGGAGAAAAAGAAGTACGAGTGAACCTAATCAACAAGTGTACCACCTTATTTCTACTAAACAAATCATCCAAACTCCTCTTGATTGGTTTAACACTTTGGGAACCATAGGATACTAACATACCCGAACGCATTGCCTAATTCAACTATGTTTCAAGTATCATGAGGCGAGATCGAATACATTAGCACCTATCTCACTATCCCAACCCTTAACATCAAAAATATAACTTTTGAGCTCATCCCTTTGATTCCAACCCTTTATTTATATACACTCCAAACTCTTATTCTTTGAGAACTTTTCAGATTATTTTGAACTTTGATCTTGATTTTTTTTTTGAAGAAAGAAGGAATTTCACAGAATTTTCTGTTCTTTTTGGGCCAAAACCAAACACTAGGACCAACTTAGCTCCTCTTCTCCTTATAGCTCCAAAACAAGAAAGCACCAACCCATCAAAACATCATTTCCCCCCACCCCACACTTGCCTTGGCAAGTGTGGCCTAACAAAAGGCTAAGTCCACTCGTAAGGTGTAAATGAAGGAAATGTGACCATAATTAAGGCTCAAGGTAGGTTTCTGACTAAGTAACAAAATGGCTATAAACGAATGGTGGTCAGACCATTCTATCAAGGCTGAGAGGGGCTATGAAGGTCTAACGTTTCGGGATAAGGCTTATTTGGCTCTGGTTGGTCAAAGAGACGCCATAACCGTCATCCCGTATCCTACTTAGGTAAACCTTTCTATTTCGTCTTGAGACTAGTGGTATAAGAGGTGGTAACAATCAAATTGTGCACAAAGTGTAGCTTCACGTGAAATTAATAAACTCCATCCTCAAGATAATATCAAACCACAGTGCACATGTTCGGGTACATACTAAGGTGATTACCACTCGAATATGGACATAGCACACACAACACAGTGTTTGAAACCTTTGAAAAATTTTAAAAATTACCCAAAAATCGACTCAAGCCCGGTCATAGGCTAAGTATACCACATATTAAGCACATTTATCAATAAGAAACAAGAGAACGGATAAGTCTCCCACCCCACACTTAAACGAAACACTGTCCTCAGTGTGTGAGAGATAAAAAGAGTAAAAGACTTAGCTGTTTGACCAAAAGACCCGGCAGAAAGGCACAATCGTGACTCGAAACTCGTGACAACCTCGTGTGAATCCATCCCGTAACCTAGAGAGAGATCAACAGAAACAAAGACAGCGCATGCAAGGGACGGAATCCGCGTGCTATAAAGCAAGCAATAGGGTAAGCGGGTGCATAAAATAATGAGTCCATGCCACAGCGACGAGATCAAAGCATAAAGAGGGGGAATACGGATATGCAATGGAAGGATACAATAGAATCAATGAAAACAGAACATCCATGCATCAGGTATAAACCAATAATAAAAAAATCCATGTCATCCCACAGTATAAGTCAAAGAAAAGGAAAGCATACACGGTCAAGCAGGCCTCAGGGGCTCAAAAGTAAGTGCGCGTGCATGCAAAAGTGAAGTGTATCAGTCAGAATAATAGAAAAAATATCAAAAGTAGTCAAACAGAACTAGCATAATAAATGTAAGCGATAAAATGCAAGAAAACGGCTGAGTCTGCTCCGATGGTTCTATCCATCGATGAGTGGAGTCGTGTGCTCGATGATGGTGCAACCACAAGCAAATGCACTCTCGATCTGTGTAGAGTCTGCAAAGACTGCCCTAATCGCCTCTGTCGGCCCCCATTGTCCCCAATCAAATCATCCAAAGCAATGTCATCAAATCCCTCTTCCGGCTCATCAACAAACGAATCCTCTATGACCCGCTGCAAGTCCTCCTCAATCTCCGGGGTATACTGAAATGGTGAGATATCCAGATCCAATGAAGGGAGCTCAATCTGCCTCTCCTGAGCGAATACCCGCTGATTCTCCACTATGCCATTCAGTGTCACCCTCAGACTGTCCATCCAATCCCACTGTTTATGGGTAATGAGAAGCCCCTGCCGCTCACTAAGCCACGGCCCCGCGGTTGTTGGTGTAGAAGGTGGAGGTGTAGGTGCGGTGGAAGGTCCAGTAGTGAAATGTGGAGGTGGGGGTATAGTAGTGGTGGTAGTGGTGGTGATGAGAGGTGGAGGTATAGGGAGTGTGGTGGATGTAGTGGAGGTGGTGGGGCGGAGGACGGTGTGAATAAGTCGTGGGGTGGGCCTAGGAGGTTTGGAAGCGGTCTGCGGGCATTGAACGGCGTTGGTGCCACGGGCGATTCTTCTTCCTCAAGATTTGATCATCGGGATATTCATCGATCGGCACTTTCTTGCATAAGCCATAAATGAGGTAGGGGCACATGAGCATACGACGCTTGACCTTCTGATTTTCTCTAAACTCCTCGAAAATAGTTTTCCCGACGTCTACCTTGAGATCATAGTGCAGAGCATACAACAATTGCAGATCCTTGATGTGGAAATGCGTTATGTTGTCCTTCAGTAGCAGGCGATTCTGAGAAAACTTTGCCTTTACTTTCCACTCATCAGGCCAAGTTGTTGTCACCAATTGACTTCACGCATTACTCCCCTTAGAAACCTACTGTAAATCTGGATTGATGGCCTTCCTCATTTTCTCTAACGGATCCTCAGTCTCAGTATTACCCCAATGCAATCTCTCCGCAAACCAACTGATATAATCTTGTCCCTCAAAAGCAGGTATCCGGTAGTAATCATTAATGGCCTTGACGGACCACGGGACATTGACCCCTCTCACCTTGATGAACCCTGACTCTAGATTGGCCACACTGAAGTTCGCATACCATTCCCGGACTAGTGAGAGATTGAGATTCCCCTCTGGCTCATAAATCAAATTATTCCACCCTCTCTTCCTCAAGTCATCAATGAAAGTTTTAGGAACAGCCTTGAGGTCTAACCCCCTCTTATAACATATGTTCTTCACAACGATGTACTCATTATAGTTAGAGAAAGCAACCGGTGAGTTAAAACGCTGCTCGAAAGGTATAGGGTCATTAAGAGGAGGAGCTAGTGGAGGGTCTTGCTCGGGGGCACTCTGTGGAGGGGTAGTTTGTGGAGGAGGTGGAACATGTGTCGTTACAGTTTTGGCTCGCAATCGTGCCAAGGGCACATCGCTCTCAAGGTCCGTTGCCTCCTCACTATCACTACTAGAATTTCTCCCCTCACTGTCTGGTTCAAAATCCTCATCTGAAGTCTCATCTCTCAACTGTCCAGCAGGCCTAAGGGCTCGAGGGTTCCTACTCTCTGCACGGCCCGTGTCACTAATCCGAATACCACCCTTAGGTATCCGAGGATAAACTAGGGTTTTTGCTTTTTGGGCATATGTTTAGCTAGCGGTTGTTTCCCTTTACCCTTATCCTCGGTTTCTTTCCGTTTAGTTTCTCTCATTATCTCTGAACTCACCCAAACACCACCAATCAACCAAATCAACAAACAAAACCGACCCGGTTATCGTCCAACCGGGATTTCAAAACAAACCAACCAACCACAACGAAACACCCCATGAGAGCAACACCATTCATCATCGATCAACAAAACAAGCAAAACAAACAGAAACAGGATACAAAATCAATAATCAATAAATAACGGGGTAGGGGCGTTAAACCAAAATAGGCAAAAATTGACCCTAACCGAAACTTAGACGTGAAACCAAAATGTACATGTACTATGCTTAAATGAGACGACACGAATGATTTGGAGCGAAGAACGAGCCTCGAAACGTCAATGGAGGTCGAATTTGACCTAGGCAAAAAGTTGCCAAAAGTGAAGATCGAATCGAGGAATCGGGGAATTTGTTGTTGGAATGGAGTAGTGAAATCAAAAGAAGAGATTGAGAGGTGTTGTTTGGAGTTTAAATCGCCAAAAACGGAGTAAAATTGAGTGATTTCGAGTGAAATGGGTAAGAGTGGCCGCCGGACTTTGGTTAGGGTTTGAAGAAAGAATTCTGGAACGCTGGTTTGAGTTGCAGGGTATTTAAAGATGATGAGCCCAAACGCGCGTTTCGCATGTTCAAACGCGCGTTTGAGAAGTGAAACGTGCGTTTGGGACGAGAAATTAAGAACAGAGAGTTGAGGCCTCAAACGTGCGTTTGAAATGGTTCCAAACGCGCGTTTGGAAATGGAAAAGTTTTAAACGCGCGTTTGACAGGGCTAAACGGGCGTTTGGACCAGAAACTAGGATAACACAAGATTTCTACCCCACACTTGATTTTAACCGCCCCGAGACCACTAGAAACACCAAACTTACTCAACAAAAACTACGAAATGGTGGGTTGCCTCCCCCAAGCGCCTTTGTTTTACGTCGTTGGCTCGACAAGATGGATTATACGGTGCCAACTTTTTCAAGTTATACCGTTGGCACAATGCGAGAAAGGGTAGAAAGAGAGATGAAATGGTGGATTAAGAATTATACGAGTCAAGGTTTAAAGTCCATGACAAGACTTACACGATTCATCACACGGTATGGGGTCTTCAAGGTGCACTATTTCTAGTGCTTCATCGTAAGGCAACCTCTCATACTTTTTCAACCGTAAGCCATTAGTGGTAAACGTGCCAAACTTAGGATGGGTGATTTCAATAGCACCGGACGGATAGACTTTCGACACCACGTAGGGACCGGACCACCTAGACTTCAACTTCCATTGGAAAAGATGCAAACGAGTATTGTAGAATAAGACTTCGTCACCCTCATTGAAAACACGAGGTTTGATCAACTTATCATGGAGTAACTTAGTCTTCTCTTTTTACCTCGTGGAAAGGTCATAAGCACAAAGGCGGAACTCATCTACTTCATTCAATTGGGCCATACGCTTCTCACCAATTAAGGTGTCATCGAGGTTTAGCATTTTGATGGCCCAATAAGCCTTATGTTCGATTTCTACGGGAAGATGACAAGATTTACCATAGACTATCATGTAAGGTGACATGCCTATAGGTGTCTTAAATGCTGTCCTATGGGCCCACAAAGCATCATCTAACTTCAACGACCAACTCTTGACATTAGTGTCTACCGTCCTCTCTAAGATACGCTTAATACCCCTATTCGTGACTTCTACTTGACCACTCGTTTGGGGATGGTAAGCGGTACCTAACTTGTGTTTCACCCCATACTTCTCTAAAAGTTTGTCAAATGGCTTGTTGGCAAAGTGGCTGCCATTATCACTGATTATAGCACGAGGCACCCCAAACCGACAAAAGATGTTCCTTCTAAGAAAACGGATAACAACATTCCTATCATTGGTGGGTGAGGCTAAGGCTTCAACCCATTTGGACACATAATCACAAGCGACTAGGATATACTTGTTACCACACGAAGAAGGATAGGGGCCCATGAAGTCAATGCCCCAAACATCAAAAATCTCACAAACAATGATCGGCTTTTGAGGCATCTCACTCCTCCTAGATATACGACCGGACCTTTGACAAGCATCACAAGATTTTACATAAGCATGTGCATCTCGGAATAGATTGGGCCAATATAGCCCACTTTGCAACACTTTCAAAGCGGTTCTTTGCCCCGAGAAATGGCCCCCAGCCTCTTTATCGTGACAAAAAGAAAGCGCACTCAGAATCTCACTCTCCGGGATGCATCTCCTCAAAATGCCATCCGAACACAACCTATATAAGCAAGGATCCTCCCAAACATACTTACCAACCTCACTAAGGAATTTTCGCTTTTGATTTGAGTCAAGGTCGGGATCTACAAAACCGCACTCGTGGTAGTTGACGAAAGGTGCGAACCAAGGACTACCTTCCTTACCGACTTTTAGAAAGTTGCCTTTCTTAACCGGAAGAAGGGTGTCAAGCACATAAAGTTGCTCGTGAGGAAAAGAGTCATTTATCTCACTCTGAACATAAACTTCTTCAGTGATAACATCATCATCCCGGACCACCTCTATTGCACATGTCTCTTCCTCTTTCTCATGCCTCCTCTTTTCAATCAATTGCCCCATCCCGTCTTCAAGAATTCTTATGTTGGAGTCAAAGCTTCTATTAAACTCTTGCATATCCTTGTTCATTTGAATCAAACTCTTGTTCAATTGAATCAACTGCTCAATTTGAATGTCGGTGAAGCCTTCTTGTGGCATGGGGGGAGACTGATCATACTGACTTTGATTCATTGGAGGTGAGTAGTAGGCTTCTTGCTATGCCAAACTCTGATCAAGTGGCTAAATCTGGGTGCAGCTATCAACGCGTTGAGTATGAACACCGTAATCTGATAAGCACTAGGGTTCGGACAACCTCATAATGTTGTGGCTCATAACTTGAATAACCATAATTTTGACTTTGGCATGCACTTTAGGGCAATCGATAAGCCCATGAACCTTAGTTACTCTGCTTTGTTGATCTCGAGGTGAGGCATGAATCGTTGTTGATAACATTTGTTCGGTGCTTGAGGTTGGTAGGGTATTGTTGTTCGGGTGAGTAGTATTGATTGAAAAATCCATCCATTTAAGCTCAAGCCGCAAGATCTCGAGAAAACAACAAGAACACAATCACGGTATCTAGTCACCACCACCACCGCACCGATAGGTGGTGTGACTTTTCAACAAAAAGCCATCATCAAGAAGAAAAAAAAAAAAAAACAACTAGGCCTAAGCTTTGGTTCACTTGTAAGATATCACAAATAGCAAACAATTCCCGGCAACGGCGCCATTTTGATTGAGCGAAAATCTACCCTTCAAAAACAATTTATAAAACTCAAAACCGTGGGTAAACTAACTCTCTAAACCGCCAGTGTACCGGGTCGATTGTTAGAATAGCTACAGGAGTACGAGGTCGAACCCAAAGGAATCGTGTTTGCAAGTACCAAAGTGAACGTATTGCTTAGTCTAGATGAACAATCTTTTCAAAGTATTTTTAACTACAACGACTCTAAAGTGATCCCTACTAACAAGTTTAAAGATAAGAAAGAAAGAAGATTAAACTACTAGGTTTTAAAGATAGATAAAGGGACATAGCCGAACCATGATCAAAATAGCTAGTTTCACCCCAGGAATGACAAAACCGGGAGTGTGCAATAAACGAACGAACTCTTACATTCAATTTCACGGTGCGTACTCTAATCCCGGTGCTAAGGTCTCGAACAACTCTTCCCAAAGACCTTATGCCAAGTCAACTATCCTTCCCTAAGGAAGATTCATTCACAAGACAATATATGCACTAGAGCCGCCTTTAAGCGTTAAAACGAGTAACCTCACTCTAAGAAGTGATCCTAGAACCCTTTTCCACATCTCTATCTCAACAACTCTCAAGATTGATGTGTGTGATTTTTGACCTAGGTGATCAATCTAGCCCAAATCCGTTATAACAAGTTCTAAGGCGTGAAATATGCAAGATACAACAATAAAAAGAACTACCCACTCCCAATTTCATCACCCAAAGGGTGATTTCACTAATTTTCACATGATTCGACTATGTAGGTGTTTAGATACTCATTATGCTAATCAAAACATACACAAGACAATAAATGAAAGCCATAACAAGTAAAAGAGAAGAGAAATATACCATTAATTTGCGTAAATTGAGTTGAGATCCAAAAGTACAAAATAAAAAGTAATTAAAATGTGGTCTCTTAGTGTTTGGAATGGAAATCTAAGCTAAGAAATGGAAAGATTAGGCTAATATTATGTTGATGTAAGCTAAGAGAAGGTATTCTAGCTATTACAAAAATCGAGCAAGAAATGGGTAGAGTTTTGCTAAGGAAGTAATTGATGTTCAAGAAATAGTCTAAGGGGGGTATTTATAGGTGGGAGAAAAATCTGCAAAAAAATCGGTCCAAACGCACGTTTGGAGGCTGGAACTGGTGTTTGGAATCTTCAAGCGCTGCGTTTATATAGTTGAAACACGCTGCGTTTAGCATCATTTCTCAGGCGGGGACTTGATCGTTCTTCATCTGGAACACGCGTTTAGAAGGTTCAAACGCGCGTTTGAATGACTTGGAACGCGCGTTTAAGGTGGTTTCAAACGCGCGTTTGGAGGGCTTCAACTCTGTATCACTTCTGGACTTCTGAAACACGCGTTTGGGGGGTTCAAACGCGCGTTTGATCCCCTATTTCCCCAAATCTTCACTTTTCTTCCTTTTTGGCCCCTCTTCTTGCCTCGATCATGCTTTTCACCACAAATCGTCATCTTCCGGGTCCTCGAGACACCAATACCCTTCAACATCATAAACAACCAAAAACATCCAAACAATTCCGGAGGGTAAAAGTGCTCGGGAATGGGGTTAATATCAACAAAGGGGTAATAATCCATCAGAGCAACGGATTCACTCCCCGTGCCATAAGCTCACGATAACACCCCGAAAACGGTCTAATTCACCCAAAAATGTGCTGAAAGTGTGGTAAACGGGGGTAATTAATGCACCGGAGTCACGTAAAGTTGACTCCCATCATTTGTCAACTTTGGGATACATATTGGGAACCAATGTCATAAGATTTCATGCGAGAATCTATAAAGTCAACAACTTTAATTATGAACAAAACTATACAGCGCATATGTTATTTTCTAGAAAGCATGGGTAAACACTTGACCAATTATGACTTGCCAAGTGTTTATGAAGACAAAAATTTGACATGTTATGACTTACCAAGTGTACACGAAGACGGAAGCATCGTTACAGAAAATCGACCTAGAGAAATCCGTCATGAGTTATCTATAGAAATTCCCCAAGAAGATTACGATGCAGATCTAACACTTAATTCTGCACAGGAAGATATTTTCCAAAAAATATTTGACAAAGTAAATAATGGATAAAGTGCAGTGTTTTTCATTGACGGGCCTGGTGGCACAGGAAAAACATTTAATATAGAGCATTGCTAGCAAATCTAAGAAGAAAATGTAAGATAGCTATAGCAACAGCTACATCAGGAGTTGCAGCTGGAATAATGCTTGGTGGGCGAACAGCTCACTCACGCTTTAAAATTCCAATTAAAGCAAATGAAACAAGCATGTGCAATATACCACTGCAAAGTGGAAATGCGGAATTACTAAGGAGAGCAAGTCTAATCATATGGGATGAAGCACCAATGGCGAAAAAATGGGCAATTGAGACACTTGACAGAAGCTTTAAATATATTATGAAAAATTCCGCCATATTTGGAGGAAAGGTAGTTGTATTTGGAGGTGATTTTAGGCAAGTACTCCCCGTTGTACCAAAATGCACAGTACTACAGACAATAGAGGAAAGCTTGGTAGAGTCATACTTGTGGCCAATAATGGAGAAACTATCACTAACTAAATATGAGAGCAAAAGGAGATATACAATTCAGCGAGTTTCTATTAAAGGTGGGATGTTGAGAAGAACGAACAAACTGTGAAGGGAAGATATACTTACCTACAGAAATGGTAATTGAATATGATGAAAATAATGATGATGATTCAGAAAATCATTTCATCAATTGTATATTCCCTTCTTTAGAAGAGAAGGCATATTCAGCATATTACATTACAAATCGGGCAATACTAGCACTAACAAACGAACATGTTGATAAACTAAATGAAAAATTGATATCGATCTTTCCAGGAGAGGAGCATTGTTATACTAGCTTTGACAAGGCTACCGATGACACTAACGACTATTATCAAGAAGAATTCCTCAATTCTTTAACACCAAACGGCTTGCCTCGTCACAAATTAGTTTTGAAAAAGAATTCACCAATAATGTTATTGAGGAACTTAGACCCAGTAGGAGGATTATGCAATGGTACAAGAATGGTGTGTAGAGAACTGCAACAAAATGTCATTCATGCAGAAATCACTGTTGGGCAACATTACGGAAAGCAAGTTTTAATCCCCCGTATTCCACTTTGTCAAGCAGAAAATGAAGGATTCCCGTTTTATTTTACAAGAAAACAATTTTCTATTGGTCTTTGTTTCGCAATGACGATTAATAAAGCACAAGGTCAAACAATTCCATTCGTAGGAGTTTATTTGCAAGAACCAGTGTTTTCTCATGGACAACTATATGTCGCACCTATCAAAAGGAACTTCAATGTCAACAACTAAGGTCCTGATTAAACACAAAGATGAAGGAAGCAACACTCACGATTGGTCAAAAAATATAGTTTACAAACAAGTACTACAGTCTGGTATGTAAATGATATTTACATTTTCTTACCATTAATATTTATTTGTTACATACACTTATCAAGTTTTAAGCTTCTTAATGAACCAGTTAATGTCATAGAAAAGGATGACGGCGATACAAACTACCCAATTGAGAATGAAACAGTTAATACCATAGAAAATGATGACAGCGATACAGAAAATCCAAATGATGAAGAATGAAGAATGAAGAATAGAAGTACAATGTATTCACAATTCAAATACAGACCAACGAGTTTCCAATTGATATTAGTAATTTATGCAAATTGTTGTTTTCTTCGTTTTCGTGTTCTTAAGCTACAACTTTTATGTTTAGCTTTGTGTGCCAATGAAATAGATCTTTGAACACACCAAATTGTTGTTAGGTATAGTCACTGTGGGTTCAGTTATGTATCGTTTCATAAAGACCAAAAGGTACATAATAAGTTAAATTTTGTTGTAACATCATTTGCGTGGTATTCATGCAGTTCATTTACATCATAAACTGCACTTAACATAATTACGGACAAAATATAAAACATAATTTATATACATAATTGATATAAAGATAAATACCACGTGCAGATGCACGTGCATTTTACTAGTAATAACAAAAGTGCTTTTATTAATCATAATAAAGTTATTACATGAACTAAAATAGACTGTAAACGACCAGACCCAGTCGGATCCGGTCCAACTCGATTGGGTTTAGGACACTATTTCAACAATCTCCCACTTGGCATAAAGCCAATCACCCACGCCTAAGCCCATGCATGTGAACATGTTTCTCATGCTTTGCTTGTGACAAAGCCTTGGTTAACGGATCTGCTATGTTATCATCCGTGTGGACTTTCTCTATCTTTACATCTCCTCTATCAACTATCTCTCTAATCAAGTGATAGCGCCGTAGCACATGTTTGGACTTCTGATGAGACCTTGGTTCCTTTGACTGAGTAATTGCCCCATTGTTATCACAGTACAGTGGCACTGGATCTTCAATGGAGGGAACCACACCAAGTTCAGTAATGAAATTCTTTATCCAAATTGCTTCATTTGCCGCCTCCGAGGCTGTAACGTATTCGGCTTCCATTGTAGAGTCTGCAGTAGTCTCATGCTTGGAACTCTTCCAGCTCACTGCTCTGCCGTTAAGCGTGAAAACAAATCCAAACTGTGACTTCAAGTCATCCTTGTCAGTTTGAAAACTGGCATCTGTGTAACCTCGTAATACTAAATCATCATTCCCAAAAACCAGGAACATATCCTTAGTACGTCTCATGTACTTGAGAATATTCTTGACTGCAATCCAGTGACCATCATCTGGATTAGACTAGTACCTACTAGTCATACTAAGAAGGTACATCTGGTCTAGTGCACAACATGGCGTACATGATGGACCCAATAGCCGAGGCATAAGGGATCCTACTCATTTGGGCCCTTTCTTCATCTGTCTTAGGAGACATTTCCTTTGACTGATAGACCCCATCTGACATGGGCAGCAATCCTCGCTTGGACTGCTCCATGCTGAATCTTTTCAGCATCTTGTCTATATAGGTGGATTGTGACATACCAAGGAACCTTTTAGATCTATCTCTATAGATCTTGATCCCCAAAATATAGGCTACTTCTCCCAAGTACTTCATAGAGAAGCTCTTGGATAACCAAGCTTTGACTGACTGTAACATAGGCACATCATTCCCTATGAGCAATATGTCGTCTACATAAAGCACTAAGAACACAATGGCACTCCCACTAACCTTCTTGTAAACACAAGGATCATTTTCGTTCTTGGCGAAATCAAACTGTTTGATTATCTCATCAAAGCGAAGATTCCAACTCCGAGAAGCTTGCTTTAATCCATAAATGGATCTTTGTAGTTTGCACACCATCCTGGTGTCATTAGTTGTGAAACCCTCAGGCTGTGTCATATACACCTCCTCAGACAGTTTCCCATTAAGGAAATCTGTTTTCACATAATCATGGTATGCTGCAGTAACGAGAAAAATTCTAATGGATTTTAACATGGCAAAGAGCGAAAAGGTTTCGTCATAATCAACTCCTTGTCTTTGCTTATAACTTTTCGCCACTAACCTAGCATTGTAAGTGACTGCGTTACCGTCCATGTCGGTCTTTCTCTTAAAGACCCATTTACACCCTATATGAACTATTCCTTCAGGTGGATCAACTAAGTTCCAAACTTGGTTGTCTTTCATGGATTCCATTTCAGAATTCATGGCCTCCAGCCATTTCTCTTTGTCATGCCTTAATAACACCTCCTCATAAGTCTTAGGATCCTCATCTTTCATGAGGTATACGCCCGTGTACCTTACGGGTTCACGGCGTTCCCTGGTGGATCTTTGAGGTGATAGTGTGTCTACGGTAGTGGTTGGCGTCACATCTATGTGTGGCGTCTCCTCTACTTCCATCAACTGACTGTTATCCGTAAGTGGTTCTTGAATTTCTTCAAGATCAACCTTACTCCCATTGACCCTATCCAGAATAAACTCTTTCTCCAGAAAGTGGCCAGCCCTGGAAACAAACACCTTTTGTTCTCCTGGATGGTAAAATTGGTATACTCTAGTTTCTCTAGGATAACCCCCAAATAGACATTTGTCAGATCTAGCCACTAATTTTTCAGGCATCATCCGCTTCACATAAGTCGGACAACCCTGGTTTAAGATATGCCGACTCGGCTTTCTCTTAAGACATACCTCGTATGGAGTAGAGTCAACCGTCTTTGATGGAACTCAGTTAAGTGTATAGGATGCGGTTTCTAGAGCATACCCCCAAAACGATTTTGGGAGAACTGCGGAGCTCATCATAGATCGCACCATGTCCAATAAGGTGAGGTTTCTCTTCTCGGATACACCATTCATCCGAGGCGCCCGAGGGGGTCCATTTAGGTAGAATCCCATTATTCTTTAAGTAATCTTGAAACTCTCCATCTAGGTATTCACCACCTCGATCGGATCGAAGTGTTTTGATTTCTTTACCTAGTTGTTTCTCAACTTCACTTCTGAATTCTTTGAACTTTTCAAAAGCCTCAGACTTATACTTCATTAAGTATACATAACCATAACGTGAATGGTCATCAGTGAAGGTGATAAAATAAGAGTATCCTCATTTGGCTTGAATTGACATTGAGCCGCATACATCAATATGTATGAGCTCGAGTAATTCATTGGATCTTATCCCTTTTCCACTAGATGGCGACTTTGTCATCTTGCCAAGCAAACAAGCTTCGCATGTATCAAACGATTCGTAATCGAAGTGATCCAATAATCCATCTTTATGGAGTTTGGAAATGCGATTCTTATTTATATGGCCAAGTCTACAATGCCATAAGTAGGATTCATTCAAGTCATTTATTTTGGCTTTCTTGTTGTTTATATTAAGTACGTCAACATCCATATCTAATATGTAGAGACCATTGCTAAGCATGCAAGTACCATAAAATATTCCATCACGTGAAAAAGAACAACATTTATTCTTGAACGTAAAAGAAAATCCTTCAACATCTAATGCAGAAATAGAAATAATGCTCTTCGTAAGAGCATGAACAAAATAACAGTATTTAGTTCTAGTACTAGCTCACTGGGCAATTAAAGAAAACAAACTCCTACGGCTAGAGCAGCAACACTTGCTCCATTCCCAACGCGTAGGTCCACATCTCCTTTCCTCTGTTCTTTATTTCTTCTTAGTGCCTGAATATTCGTACAAATATGAGAACCACAACCAGTATGTAATACCTAGTGGTTAAACTTAGAAGAAGCAATATTGATCTCCACAAACCGGAGGGTAGAAGGGTCTGCCCGGTTTAAGGTTCGAACCGACCCGGCCCGGCCCGTAACCGGCGCTCCTATGAACCGGCGGTCAAACCGGCTGGAACCGGCCCGGAGACCCGAACCGGCGGTTTTTTTTTCCAACGTATAGTTTTCCAAACTTTTGAATATATTGTTTTTTTATTGTTTTTTTATTTATAAATTTTGAACTATCACTCACTCATCACACTATAAATACACATCAATTTCATCACTTTTTCTCACAATTCTCTTCTATCTCTCATATTATCATTATATTATCGACCATTATAATATATTTCGGATAGTGATTTGAAGTTGTTCTGAATAAATTCGTATATTTCATCACATCCGAAATATATTATTTGCATGTCTATTGTGAATGCTTTTCGATTCTTTTTTCATTTAGAAAATCGTAATGATGAAAGTACCGGGGAAGTGATTCCTTCACAATTTTGGGCTGTTTGTAACGTTTGGATATGAGTGTGGACTCGGTCTTGGTTCTTTTGGACGACACTTAAGGTTTAGACAATCTGAGGAATATGAAAATTATCTACATGATGAGTAGAGACGTCGAGATGGGATGTGACATATAACAACGTTACATGCACGTTATGAAAAATCGATGTAATATTAATGTTAAACGTTGTTTGTTATAGCTTTTTGTTGAATTAGTTTAGTTTTATCGATTATCGCCACGTTCACGATGAGTAATCGGTATCTATCCTTTATTGTAATAATTTAATGTAATCGAAAATGGTCGTTATTATCAATGTTAAATGTTGTTTTTTTTGTTGAGAAAGTTTACATTTTGCCTCAATTCATCAAGATATAAAATCATCGTAAACAATAAAATCAACTTAAATATATATATATATATATATATATGAATAAAAATTATAAGTATAAATTATCGTAATCACTATATGAAATATACGTTTAATTTACTTACCAATTAATAATAAAAAAATAAACAATTAGAAAACTACGCATTACGTTTGTTTTCGTTGGAGTTTTTTTTAAAGTTTTTTTATATTACTTCATCAATTATTTCTTACAATTCTCTCACCAATCATTATTTCAACTATAAATAAAAAATATTAAATTATCTTTTATCATTTCATTTTATCTACATTATTACTTTTTTTACCATTATTTTATTCATTATAATACTACTTAATTTTAATAGGTTTTTGTCAGGAATGACAGATTAATAAATAAACCATGATGCAAGGATACTGATAATTAATCAGGACAAAACCTGTGTAAATTTCCCAAAACACCCTTTTTCTATCTATGTATAAAATAAAAAACCCTCATTCCAAAAAAAAAAAAAGGCATCAACGTTCAAAAATAAAATTGATGGCGGAGGACTAACAGGTGATGAAGTTTTGGGTTTGTCTAGCAATGGAGACTGGCGATCACCTAAAAATTTTTGGGTTTGTCCGCCGGCTGAGAGGGAGGCCTTGATTTCATCGCCCGGTGGATCGGTGGTGTAGTAGTCCCGGCGCCCAGAAGCCAAGCGCACAGATTGAACGATTTGGGGATTAGGATTTGGGGAGGAGAAGGAGGGTTGATCGACGGATGGGCCGCCGGAAGTTGCAGATGATTCCGACATTGAAGAGAGAAGAAGACGAAGCTGGAAGTTTGGACTTTTTTTTTTATTTTTAAATTTATTTATTGGACGGAAAGCAGATTATGAATGGAGGATTGTAGGGTTTGGGATCATTGGCGTACTACGGGAGAGGAAAATCAACCCGCTCTGATACTATTTTTTTGGTTTAAATACATGTATATTATAGGTTGTTACTATTAATTTTTTACCGTTACTACATTTTTTATGTAACTTTATCTATTTTATGAAATTATTACTTCTTGTTTATTGGTACATTTGCTACATTTTTGGGTTGTTATTAATTGTTTATTGGGTTTATTACTACATTTTTAGGATCATTACTACTTGTTTATTGGTATTCTTTACTTGTTTCCTAGTACATTCTACGTGTTCATTGGATGTTCTTATATTTTATGGTGCATTATCTTGTTTTTTGCATACATTTTTATCTAGCGTTATTACGTGTTTAATGTGTAAAAAAATCATGGGTATTTCGATCCATTTATTATAAATTTGTCATTTTTAATCACATAAAATGGAGTAACGTCCTTCTATCCCCATTTATGATTTTTTTTGTTCTTCTGGCTCCTTCCCCCTAATTTTAATTTCTCTCAACAATCATTTTTTTATCTACACAAATGTCAATTTTTTTTAACTTTCTAATCATTACTTCAATCATTTTTATTATATTTTATTATCCACTAGCATACAAAAGCCTCCAAAATAAACTCCAACCCAAAACAAACGGAAAGGGTTTCTAAAATAAAATAAAATAAAATAGTAAAGGTAAAATGGAAATAAGATTAAAAAAAGAATATTCTGACGAAATATTCTTGAATTATTGCCTGAATTGTTGTTTGATGGTTTGTGAAAAACCCCAAAGGGGTAAACAATATATTTTTAAACCATAGGTTTCTAAATAAAATAAAATACTAAGGGTAAAATGGAAATAAGATTCAAAAAATGAATATTCCGACGAAATATTCCCGAATTATTGCCTGAAGTGTTGTTTGTTGGTTTGTGAAAAACCCCCAAAAGGTAAACAATATATTTTTAAATCATAGATGACTCATTTATTGAATATTTATTTATTGATGTTATAATGTATCGTAGAGTGGTGTTGTAACGCAACCAAACCCGAGACTCAGTAGATTAAATGAGTCGTAAATGATCTCACAATTGCTTAGATCAGCCCCTCGATTTGGCGATTAATTCAACCCAAATTCACAAAACTTTTATTTCTCACACTTATATAAAGATGAACATTCATTTATTTTAACAATGTGAGATATCATAGCTGTGTACGGTACACACAATTCGGACTATTTGGAAACGTCAATAATTGAGTTTCAGCTTATACACCACACCTTTCCCCCTCTTATCTTCCTCCAGCCACTGCACTAAACTATTGACAAGAAAAAGATCCTTCCTATTCTCCTCTATCCCAAAGAAACATTGAGATTTACCCGCTGAAGTGATTCAATCACAACAATGGATCTAGAGGTAGTGGAAGCCACTCCCAGTTACTTCGAATTGATTAGCAACCTGCTATTTCGCATTCAGCCTGTTGGTCGAGATCAAGTCCACCTTAAGCCGCTCGTAAAGGATGTTCACTTCCTGGAAATGTTCAGCAAGTGGATTGAAACATGGGATTACACTACTAGTACTACTGATGATGATGAAGAAGAAGAAGAAAGCATGGAATATTTGAGATCTATCGGCACTTCTCTTAAACTCATATGGCCGAAAGAACTCAAAGCATTATCTCTTCTCAATCGCCTGCTTGAAATTGAAATTGAAAACCCCTCTGACGACGACGACCACATGTGTAAGCAAGTTTTACAATCAGCAACCTTTGAATTGGAAGCCAATATTCAGCAGACCAAAATACAAGTTGAAGGTTGGACTCAGTTTTTGATGCGTTCCTCCTTACAATACAAGAAGTCTTCAACTATTTCGGTTTTCAGAAGTTTACTTTACCGTATTCAGATATATTTTAAGGATTTTTCTGAATACAAAGCTGCTGAAATCGTTCCATTGAAGAAACAAATTGATATCTTGGAAGGTAAGATAGTATTTCTTCGAGAATCCTTGTACGGAGTTAATTTTATTGCATATGAGGATCAGAAAAAACTTCCGTCTCTGAATTTCATCGGTGATTTTGTAAGCAGTGCGGGAGCCAATGAAGAAATTGGCAATAAAATGGACATTATACTTTTTGATATGATGCAGAAGTTCACACCTTGCCTATATGATATTACTCCCTTGTACATTGACATCCTAAAGCTGAGTGATTTCCCCCCTTCTGATTCAACTCTTCTCATAGATGCTGTTGAAGGCTCTGTTGATTGTTTCTTTGACCACCTGACTATTATTTTGAAGGATGATTCTCTTATTATTCGAGACCGGCTAATATTTCTTTTCACATTCCTCTTCGCCGATCCTCCACGTGAGAATGCACAAGAAGAACATTTAATCCGCAGCCAAATCTATGCTCTTTTGCGTGAGGAGGACGCTTATCTCCTTCTTCCTTTTGATGAGATGAAAAAGGATTTCTCCGATAAAAAGATACTTCTAAATGATTTTATGATCAAGAGTGATACTACAGTTGCCAAGGTCAGACAACTTTACTACGGATTGTCTGACTCTTGGATCAAATTGGAAGTAGAGAAAATGGAATACCTTTATTTTCTTTCTATTCTTAGAGAGCTCTACTGGATTGATATGCATGCCAGGTGGGCTGGTCCTGTCATGGGTCAGCTGCAATTATACAGAGTGGAGCTTAGATTTCTAAGGGTGTTCCTGCTATGCTTTGCCGCATGGGATGATATTGACAAAGAAATCAAGATGAGATTGACATCTTTGATCGCTTCTTTTCAAGAGATATGGGAAAAAGAAAAAGAAAATAGTCATCTTGCTCATCGTCTTCATGCAATAGGTGCGGGAGGTATCGCACGATGGCATCCATTGGCATCCGAATTAGAAGAAAAAATCCAACTATCGAAGCTAGAAATCAAAGCAAGGTGGGTAAATTCGGTTCACTGGTCGCCTTTAACGAGTTATGAGATCCTAAAGTTTATGGATTCTATCATCGAATGTCTGAATGATCTTGTCACCTACAAGGCTAGCGAAATCGTTTCATTCAAGAAGCAAATTGAAACATTGGAAGAGAAGTTAGTATTTTTAAGGAATTTTTTGAAACTCGCTACGAATTGCATATATAGTAAGGAGTTGGAGGAATTCAAATTGTTGGTTCAAGTCTTTTCTAATGATGCAATATGTCTCACATTTCTTTATTGGGCAAAAGACTCAAACGAGAAAAGTGCATCCGAAACAAACAATATGCTTTCTCATATGTTGCAAAAGATCAAACCTGCCACACATCAAGTTGCCAGATTGTACTTTGGAATCCTTAATGCCATATATGTGCAACGATCTGATTCTCTCATGTTCGGACAAGTTGCTTTGACCTTTATCGACTTTTTTCTTGAGGATTTGGTGATTCCTTTGAAGAATGATTTTCAAATCCTTCGAGATGATATTGTTTTTCTTTTGTCATTTCTCAACGATCCTCCTAATCAGAATGCAAAAGAAGTAATTTGCAGCCAAATTGATGTTTTTTTCTGGGAGGGTGTGTACGGTCTTCTCCCCTTTGATGACATGGAAGGAGATTTCCTCGATAAACGGGTGCTTCTAAGTGATTTTATGATGAAAATTGAAATGATAAATGCTAACATAAGACGGATTTATGATGAATTCCCAAATGCATCTGTATACAATTTTCCAAAGCTTATTTCTCCACTATTCCTTGATAATCTTATACGTGATCTTATAAACTTGAAGGAGAGGATGATTAGCGACCGGAAGTATGCACCTTTTGCAAAATACAAGATTATTAAAATTGAGGAGGAATTGGTTTCTCTCCGTCCATTTTTCAATTATATCTTCGACTTGCAAAGTGAACTAAGGAAGACATGGTTAGAAGTTGCCGATTTTGTACATCTAACGGAACACATCATCAACTCGTGCATCGGTTAAGTGGTTTGTATTTGATCATCCAATCTGGTATCATATGGCTCGTCTTACGGATGTCATTGATGACAGAATCAACGTTATAAAGACAAAGCTTGAAAATATCAAAGTGAACACCATGGATAATCCAAGACGCCTTCCCGTTCAATTAGTTTCATTAGTACATTCTCGGAACAACTAGACCTTTAGAAGTCATTGAAATATTTGTGGGTTTCGAGGATGAGCGCAGAAAATAATGGGCATGCTTACGCGAAAGTATGTCACTTGACATTGTTTCAATTGTTGGCATGGGTGGGTTGGGAAAGACTACCCTAGCCAAAGAGGTATATGGTTCCTCATTAGTGAAATGCAATTTCAACGTCTCGGCATTTTGTTCGGCCACAAGATCATAATACTAGAAGGTTATTACTTGACCTTATACGTGATATTATGGAGGATGACAATAGATGGCGAGATATGAGTGATGACGACTTGGCTCACCAATTGTGGAAATCTTTGAGCCGTCGAAAATTTCTCATTGTATTAGACGATATGTGGAGCGCTAGTGCACTGGAATGAAGTAAAAGTTCATTCCCGACGACAAAAAATGGGAGTAGAGTTATGTTAACTACCCGATCTCATGAAGTTGCCGACAAATGCAAAATCAATTGTAACCCGTGATCACCTGCGTTTTATGTCCGAGGTTGAAAGTTGGGAGTTATTGCAAAAGAAAGTGTTTCATAATGTCATTTCACCGCCATATCTCAGTATGAGGTTGGAAAGCGGATTGCCCAAAGCTCAAAGGCCTCCTCTGGCGGTTCTTTGTAATTGCAGTCTCCTTGCTAGAACAGAAAAAAAACTCGAGCCGTGGAGTGAAGTTTCTGAAAGGGTAGTTTCTTATCTTTCCGACGAGGGTTGTATGAGAATTTTGGAATTAAGTTACAACCATTTACCCAAGACTTTGAAGCCATGTCTTCTCTATCTTGGAGCGTTTCAAGAGGATCAGAGGATTATGGTTAAGAAAGTGATATTGCTATGGATTGCTGAAGGATTCGTACAAGAATCCGGGACGAAAAGCATAGAAGATGTGGCGAAAGAGTACTTAAATGACCTACTTGATAGAAACCTTATAATTGTGAGTGAGAGAAGTTCCACTAGTGAGATAAAAAAAATTCATGTTCATGATCTGATACATGATTTATGTCGAACGAAATGTCGTGAGGCAAACTTTTTCCTACTGGCCCATAAAATTGCATCATCTAGTTCCCCAAACCTTTCAATAAACAACCACTGTCGTGTTTCCATGCATGACCAAAGCGATCTTATAACTGTTGTGGGATCATCAGTTTCAAATGTACGCTCTCTACTCCTATTTTCTAAATATTTCACACGGTCGTTATTCCCATTATGGAAGCTTAGTCTTGTTCAAGTGTTGGATTCTGATGTGCAATTCTATGGTGCGAAACAATTAAGCTCTCTAATACATTTAAGACATATATCTGCTAAATTGTCGTATATCTTCTCAAAATCTATTCCACAATCGATGTGCAACATCTGGAACTTAAGATCTTTTAAGCTGATATCATACGCTAAATCCATACATTTGCCAGAAACATTTTGGAAAATGAACAGTCTTAGGCATGTGGAAGTCAAAGATTGTATTCTTCAATTTTCATACGGCCATGAGCTTGAGGAATATCCTAAATTGGATAAGGTGGTACACTTTTCACGACCAAATTTATCTACCGGAAAAGATGTACAACGGCTTCTACAAAGGTTGCCGGCTGTTCGAAACTAAGCTGTAATTTGAAAAATGTCCTGGTAATGATGAAGAATCAATAGAAATATTGGACTTTAATAGGAAACTTGAGTCGCTAAAGCTATCTCGGTTCGTAAAGAAAAGAGAATACTTGATTAACTTCCTTCAACTCTCAAGAAACTAACTTTAAATCAGTTTCAGCTATTGTGGACGGATATATCAGCAATTGCGGAACTGCATTGTCTTCAGGTTTTGAAGCTACGACATGTTTCCATCCAGGAGACAAGACTGGAGATGGAAGATTTGGTTTTCCAGAATCTGAAATTCTTTGAATTAATTGATTACAATTTGGTGGAATGGAATGCCTGCACCGAATCATTGCCTTGTCTAGAGCAACTTGTGATTAGATATTGTGCAAAATTGGAAGAGTTGCCGTCCTGTTTTGGAGAGATTTCAACCTTGAAGAGGATTGTAGTTGAATTTTCAGATCGGTACCCCCAAAAAGTTGAGAGTTCAGTTTTTAGAATCCAGGATGAACAGATGGAACTGGGGAATGAAGTTGAAGTTTCGATCTACGATATGCTATAGGGTAAATAACAAATTTCCATTTCTTCTTTGCTTTTATTCACAAAAAAAAAAAAAAAAAAAAAAAAAAAAAAAACACATATTTTTACACATAACAACTACTATTATGTATAGGTCTATTTCGAGACAAATGACTTTGAATCCTACCTTTCAAATACATGCTGCTGCTCAGAACGGAGTTGATTTTGTGGCTCTGTCTTTTTGATTTGTTGTATCATGTCCTATCCCTTCTGCAATTAAAAAACCGAAAGTAGCTTTTCAATCCTGAACTTGGGAAGATTCGAAAAGTAGCTTCTCAAACCTGTTATAAAAATGCTGTCTATTTTCTATTAGAAAGTTGGCTGTTTGGCGTTATGAAATTTATCTTGGATCATGAGTGTGTTTTGGATAGCCAATTGTGAAAATACCAAAATTGGTTTTAACATTTACGGGCTGTTATGGAAGTCCGGATCTTTTGCACGTGTAAAATTTGCAAAATTTTGGAGGCCATAGTTGACTGATTATGTGTATTAGTTAAAAGTAGGGCTACATCACAACTTGGTGAGACTGCTAATGTCTAATGTTTGCTTTTACAGGGCTTTCATGGCGACATTCTTGAGAGATGGAGGAATTGCTTGTTCAGCTATATGCTTTAACTTTGAAGGTGCTTTTGGTTTTCTATGATCATTGTCGTTCCTGGATTTCGCTTTATTTTTAGATATGGCTTTCTTCCTGTATCAGTCTCAGTCTATGACTTTGTGGATTTTTGACCGTGCTCTTGTAGTTTTATTCCTTCCACTGACGAAACATTGCTTCAGCATGATAAATAAATCATTCTCTCACAGGTATACCCTCCCGATCCGTGCTGGAGACTACTTATGCTTGATGGGAAAAAATTTGAAGACAAGAGGCTTGATGACAAATTTCATCTTGTTTAATGGTAAACAGCTCAAATTTGCCTTTTGAGCTTTCAGTTCTTTGATACACAATATTTCATTTAGTTGCTTTTTCGTGTATTTGTTTTTGTCTTGTTTACATTTGCTCGGATGTGTAAGTAGTCCTCAACATGTATGGCTTCCGACATGGAACTTTTAATTCATGTTTCTACTTCCTAGGGATCGATATGGTGTTCAAAATTCTGGTTAGAGAAATAGTTCTAAGCTTGGTTCTGGGATACTCTCAGTCGATGGCTTTCGTCCCATTATCATGCATGGTGGAGTTCATGACGATACAGAAATCTGTTGCTCATCGATCACACAGTGAAATTGATGACATCAACAATAAAAGTTGTTGTTGAGCAGTCAGATCTTAGGTTTTACTTTAAATCAGTTTCACCTATTAATTGTGGACGGATATATCAGCAATTGCGGAACTGCATTAATTGTCTTCAGACATGTTTCCATCCGAGAGACAAGATTGGAGATGGAAGATTTGGTATTCTGGAATCTGAAATTCCAGAGGAGCTACTATACTTTGCATTAATGACATTCAAAGGTCAAGTATCCTTTCTCTATTTTTGCTTTTTGCTGGTATGGTTTAAAAGAAAAAAACTCCAACATTAGAAGATCTGAATTGTTCATTAACAATGTATATATATGTGCAAACTTGATCTGTTGCTTCGTTTCTTGCTCACGTTGTTGCTCTATTTGTTGTTTCTCGGATCAGATTTACGAGTTTTGATAGGAAAAGTTGGAGAGCATCCTACAATTCTATGATTGTGTTAGAGCACCTGTTAACTCATGGACCCGAAAGTGTTGCAACGGAGTTTGAAGATGATATAGACGTTATCAAGAAAACCGGAAGCTTCCAACATGTTGATGAGAAAGGGTAAACATATAATACATTCATATACGGCCATTACGATTGCGTTGTATCGCTGCACACTTATAGACCATTGATCAATGGGACCGATATTTATCAATCAGTTCGGTTTTGATCAGAGGTGTAGGTGTTTAGGGTGGCACAATGCAGTTGTAAACATAGTTTTTTTCTCTTAATGTTTTTGGCTAAGATAAAAGTAGTGTATGTTGTAGATTCAATTGGGGATTGACAGTAAGAAATAAAGCTCAGAGAAAGTATTTGACGGAGTATCTTGAATATCCTAGTTCAACCACAGATGCAACACATTCAGTGGCAGACTGGCAGTGTTTGCATGAGTGTTTGCCCATTGGTGATTACTTATTGAAGGGCAATACTGGAGAAGGTGTGTGCTTGTTTTGTGGTCGAGAAAGGGAGACCCTTCGGCAGACTGTGATATGGTGGAAGCAGCGTGGGAGGACCGGAGGAGGCTTCACTTGATCTGTCTTCTCTCCACTACATTGCCTTGTCTTGTAAAGATTTATTGGCCATGATTCTGGATAGATACTCAAGGGAGGAGGTTGCAGTCTTTGCAATGAATATATGGAATCTATGGAAATCACGTTGTAGTGGTGTCTTTGAGGATAAGGAAATTTTTATTTCTTGCATTGTTACAAAAGCAAGGGTGCAGGCTCGATAATCTATGGATGTTGAGCAGTCTACTCTGGTTTGTGCTTCGCAGCTCGTGTTAGCATCGCCGTGGAGCAAGCTGCCGGTTGGTACGATTAAATGCAATACATATGCTTCCTCTACTCTTCGCTCTTCCTGTATTTGTACTATCTTTAGAGATTCTAAGGGCTCTATTATGGCATCTTACTATTTTCATCTGGAATAGATGTCAATATTCTTGAAATGAAAGCGATTTTGTATGCGTTGTCTGAAGTTCAACATATAGGGATAGCTTCTACTGGAGGTGGAAAGTGATTGTCTAAGCGTGTGTGAACGCTATGTCGATTAAGACCTATATATAATCTCTCTATTTTTGGTTGTCTCACTTTGGATTGTCTTTCCTTAGCTTTGTTTTTTCTTGTTTTGAGGTTTTGATTTTTTGGCGTTTAGGAAATGTTTCAGCTCTCACCTGTTAGCTTTGTATGGGCTCTCGTCTAGTGATTTGTTATGTGGGATTCATTACCTCCGAGCGATGTTCTTTCAGCGTCTTTCTGCCTCGATCAGTATGTTGGTCCACCACCGTGCGCTATAGCATGTGTTTTCATACAATATGTCAATGGATTATAAGTCAAACTCCATGTTTATGTCTGTACCAATTACTTGTATATTTCTCTAAGATATACCACTATATATTTAAGAAATGAAATTAAGTATTTCCTCCTATTGTTTTACCCGTAGATGGGGGGTACCACATATTGTTTGTAAATTATTTCAAGTTCACTACGTAATTGGTGATAATACTATAATAGTATAATCCAACATCTGACAAGAATCCTTAAGTTTAGTCAACTTATTACATTAGATTATTGTCTTAGTTTTACTGAACATAATGCAAATGGTGATGTAGCAGTTAATGTGATGTTGACCTTGTAAAATCTATTAATTAGCTTTTATTCTCAATCTCGAGATTGAATGTGAAACTCTGACAATAATTTAGATTTCTATGCCATTTTCATTTCTTCACCTTGTGGAACAATGGGAGAGAACATCAAACTAGGCTATCATCATCAGAACAAGAAGGAAAGGCATATAATCAAATTAATGATATGTCTTGTCTTTATGTCCTTCATTATCATCCTCCTCTCCATTCAATCCTCCTTTCCTTTCACTGCCAAGTTTCCAACAAATTCAGAATCCTTGTTTAGTAGTCTATGGAAAACGGGAAACGGGGGCGGTGAGCAATCGAGCATGGATGCTGCCATGATCACCAGGCTGAAGGACTTGGTAACTTTCTTGCCACTTAAGGACATTAGATTAGCAGAAACTGGTTTGACAGGGAATACATGGTTTATGAGTTCTTTTAACGACACCCGCGAAGAAAATGAAGCAGAATACATGTATTTTCCATCAGAATCATCAAAGGGTAGGCTTCTTTGTATCAAAGGGCACGATACCGGGGATGGAACTAGAAATGGTTATGCATTAGCATGGAAAGAGAGTCTACCAGACAATGCTATCTTCATGGAAGGCCTTACTTTTATATCAGATACTTATTTTAACTATGAAAACTTATGGCACGGGATTGCTGCGCTTACACCGTTTGTTAGATGGTCGATGAAGAACGGATGCTCGAAGCCGACAAGATGGGTACTATTCCATTGGGGAGAAGTGATATTCAAGATGGGATCTTGGCTCGAAAAAGTTTCGAAAACTTATTTCGGAGATGTCAAAGTAGATGGATTCAGTCAAGGAGAAGGACCATACTGTTTTGAAAAAGCACTTGTAATGAGGCATGATATTGGATCAATGGGAGATGAGAATAAGTTAAAGACTTTTAACTTATTAAGATGCAAAGGTAGACAATATTGTGGCTTGAAGACAACAAAAAGAGGGACAGAATTAAATCAAAAAGGGATCCCTATTATAAGGTTTACACTGCTTCTGAGAAAAGGAGCAAGGTCTTTTAAGAACGACACCGCTGTAATCGCTGTATTTACCGAGGCATGTGAGAGTGTCGAAGGATGCATCCTCAAGGTGACAAAGTTTGAAAATCTAAGCTTCTGTGAACAGGTATATATGTATATATCATCACCTCAAGTATGCTATTATCATTTCAACAAAAATGCAATTACAATATTTTCATTGATCTTGTGTATACAGTATAACCTCGATAAATGAATACTCTCCGGACCAGTTTAAAATATTCGTTTAACGAGGTTATTCAATTACCGAACATTATTTTAAGCCCTTTTGCCCAATTCAGGACCAGAGAAAATTATTCATTTGGCGAGGTTATTCATTTATCGAGCTTATACTGTACATGTATATATAGGTGGGAGTAATGAGCAACACTGACATAGTGGCGTCACCGCACGGTGCGCAGCTTACGAACATGTTCTTCATGGATCATGAGAGTAGTATCATGGAGTTTTTTCCAAGAGGTTGGCTGGAGCTTGCAGGATTAGGACAATATGCACATCATTGGCTAGCGAATATGTCTGGAATGAAGCACCGAGGCGCCTGGTGGGAACCCATTGGTAAAGAAGAGTGTCCAACCCCAGCTGATGAACTGCAATGCTTTCTGTTCCATAAAGATGGACAGCTTGGTCACAATGCAACCCACTTTTTGAAATGGACTAAAGAGGTACTTCTGCAAGTTCGTCACGAAAAGCAGATAGAAAGCACAAAACAGCAGATTGATTCAAGAGAATGTGCATGCTAAGAGGCCTTCAAGTTCCGAGCAATGAAACTTCGTATATGTGACAAGAAAAAACACAAAAACTATTTGTTTTTAACTTTGAGACATTGTAAGATACTAATAGCTCGATTACCATCCGACAGTATATGATTTCATCTAGTTTCTTATTCATGAACAAGCTCATTCTTAGGTCTTCAAACCATCATAAAACAACATTGAAAATGGTCGTCTTTATGAAGATCTGTTTCCCTTCCGCACTAAAATATGTAATGGAAAAGAAAAATCCTTCGACAGAACACAAATTCACCAGACCGAGTAAGAGAATTTGGTTCAACTTGAAAAGGATTAAAAAAAAAAAAAGGGTACTCCATACAAGTGACAAGGAGAATTAACAAGAATCCAAAATTTCAAATAATGCAGATACAAGGATTGAGAGCTATTGAGATATATAAATTTAATTATCTACCTTCCCATAGGTTTCAGCTTTTGGGAGAGATGGTAGTTCACACAGTATCGAATGGAAGGTCCGAATTCAAACCCCGCTCCGGCCCAATTAAAAAAAAAGTGTTGGTCTCTCTTCTTTACAGCCCACATCTCACAAAAACAAATCAAGTTTTAGGCCTCTCTCCCTCAGATAAACCCACACTTAAGGGGCGTATTAAGATATATATAATGTTAATTATCTATCTCCCATGTTTTAAGTTTTTGGAGCGATTCTCGAGCTTCGCTTCTGTTTCAATTTCTTGAGCTACCTGGATATGCATATAATAGTAAAAGTTCTTTGTATGTCAAACCACAAATCACAAACATATAGCAAACATTATTTCAGGGAGGTATGACACACCTTGGCTGATCGACGATGATATTCGATCCATTAAAAGTCTCATTGCTCAGCTTCGCACGAAACGAGAAGCCAATAAAGCTGCCGATTTCCTTGCCACTCGTGCCTCCTCCAGCAGAATCATGGTCTCCTACACCACAAACGATGCCCTCCCTGCAGCTCTTCATCTCATCCTACATGGTGATCAACTGGAAATCCCATTCATACGACGACTTTCGCAACCATAATCAATTTGGAAGCACCCATCAATCTTTTGATGGGTGCAAACCAGGTTGTTTCTAATCTGTTATACATCTGCTTTCTTTTACACTCTCATGGTTTTTGTCTTCCACTTTATCTCCCTTCCTAGGGATCTGGCTAGCGTCGTGCAGCGCTTTAGTTTACGATTCTATTCAAACAGGCTATAGGCTAAAGAACCTTGCAAGGATCTTTAGAACATAATATTATAACCTTTCTTCTATTCATCCGTTTATATTAGTAGCGATATGGCTTTTCAGCCCGTTTCAAAGATGAAGGGCCCCCATCTACTACAAAATCATACCTTTCGGACGTTGCCACCGCTCAATCCACCCTGCAGAAAGTTGGTATTCGGAGACGGAAACTATGTCACTCGCAAGTGTACAAATCCAATGAATCGACGAACCGTAGGAAGATCGGTAGTAGTTGAAGAGGCGAGAGAAGACGAAGAGAGTCGGTGCTCTATATAATATGGCCGATGTCGGTGAAAGGGATCTAATTCAACATTCGCCCGTAATGATCATATCATCAACGAAGAACAAGATGCAGTGCTGCACTTCCTAACAAAGAGAGCGGAATCGTGAGTGCTTTGGGATGTAAAACCAAAGATTCGCAGTACAATGAGACATAGGTACCGGCACTACAATCTTGACTATATGCATAGCTTGGCTGGCCTCTACTTCCGTCTCATAGGAGAAAGAAAAAGAAGAACGTATTTGCTTTATCGGTACATGCAAGGAATGTGGGAAATAGCCTATTAGAGCTGGAGGCATAAAAGACTGATAGATGGACGGGAGAAAGTCAACATTGGGGGAATTGTCCCAACCCGCCCTTCGGAACAAGACTCAACTCTTATTTTGGGTATCAAGCTAAACCCGCCACAGCTGCAACAACCTATTCTGTTTCTCTACGATTTGACTAAGCTGAACTCTTTCCTTATCCATTGGCTTGGTTTCAGTTCCCTCGGGTTCAAAAGAATGTTCTTGGATAGAGATAGAGGCAAGGCTGAATAAGCGATGTTGGAGGCAGGGGTCCTAGAAGCTCATACCCGTCGAAAGGGAAATGGTAAGAAAGGCTCCTCTCTTCACTAAGCGTGAGCCTAATCAGTCAAGTCAACCATACCTAAGGATCGCGAAACGTGGCTTTTCAAGCTGGCGGGGTTTCTATCAGAGCATTCGTCCAACTCAGATGGGCTTATCATTGAATATTGATATGTCATCCACTTTGCTTTTATCGAGCCACTTCCTGTTATTGAGTTCGTCAGCCAGCTGCTTAACAGGGACATTGCATCCAGGCCACTCTCTGATGCTGATCGAGTGAAGATTAAGAAAGCATTGAGTAAAAGCTTCAAAGGTTCCTCGAGATAAAAGTCGTGATAGTAAAAAAGACCAAAGAGGAGGTGTATAATTAGTAAGAAAATTAAATAAAACAAAATTATCTTATCTTTATGTTGTTTTTTAAAAAAGAATAAGAGAAGGTAAATAGCTGCCAAGCGAGAAAAAATCCCCACTTAGCTAGCTCCTCATCAAATAAATACATAAGAAATATGAAAAAAAATGGAAAGCCTGTTGGAATCATGTGAAGTAAAATAAAAAACTAAAGAATAGTATAGAAATGATTCCAAAATCCATTACACCTTTTAGGTATAATGAACTCGAGAACGGCAAGTAATAAGGTACAAGTCAAAAGACTTTTAACCTTAACAGTCCGTTAGTTGGTACCAAAAAGAACAAGAAAGAGCAAAGCTGGGAGACAACCTGTAAGGGATTAATTAAATTCCCTTCTCAATTGCAATTTCGGATACATTACTAAAAATTAGAGGGGGTCTTTTAAGCTTTTGGGTCCAGGACGAATAGGTTCAAGAGATAAGAGAATTAAGGATACCAACTAGAAAGACTAAACCAACCCATAATGATGTACCGGAAAATATAACATTTTTGTTACTCAACCAACCATCGTGAGAAGCAAATACAACAGCACGCTAATCAATAAGATTGATGAAATAGTAATTAATGCAAAACAGCCAATTGAAAAGCAAGAGTCATGCTTTTATTCCTCCAAGCTACCAACAAATGAACTATACCATTTGATCCTCTATTAGTCACAATACACCGTTGAGGATTTTACTTTCTCATGAATCCATTGATTCTCAGATGACTTATGACTAATCCTTTACCACTTTCTTCGCATATGGGGTCGTGGAGGGGAAATTAAATTTTGTTTATTTCACAACCCAAAAGGGCGCGCTGGAGCATATACACGGATATATGGATCCGCCGGTCCCGAGGTCTTTCTATAGATAGTAGTGGTATTCACCCCTATGGCCGTGGTCTATTTAGAGGAATAAAATAAAGAAGGTCCTTCGGAGAGATGGCTGAGTGGTTGATAGCCCCGGTCTTGAAAACCGGTATAGTTTTAAACAAAGAACTATCGAGGGTTCGAATCCTTTGAGGAAGACTTCTATGGAACGCCTTCAACTCCTTCAGCGAAACATCCACACTGGTCTCCGTCAGACTTCCGAAGATTTCTCAGCCGCGGCGACAACATAGCCTCCGCCTCATGAGACGTGACTATCTCCATTGACTGAGGGTACACAAAAGAACGGGAAGCCGCCGGCATTCTTTGTAGAAGCTGCTCATCAGCCACAAGAGGTATAATCTCGTTGCCTTGGCTATTCTGAACAACATAATTGAGTGAATCACTTCAAGTCTTTCCTGGCTATGTGCAATGAGTGAAAATCTAAGCTTCTGTGAACAGGTATATATGTATATATCATCACCTCAAGTATGCTATTATCATTTCAACAAAAATGCAATTACAATATTTTCATTGATCTTGTGTATACAGTATAACCTCGAAAAATGAATACTCTCGGGACCAGTTTAAAATATTCGTAGGTTATTCAATTACCGAACATCATTTTAAGCCCTTTTGCCCAAGTCAGGAGCAGAGAAAATTATTCTTTTAACGAGGTTATTCATTTATCGAGCTTATACTGTATATGTATATATATATAGGTGGAAGTAATGAGCAACACTGACATAGTGGCGTCACCGCACGGTGCGCAGCTAACGAACATGTTCTTCATGGATCATGAGAGTAGTATAATGGAGTTTTTTCCAAGAGGTTGGCTGGAGCTTGCAGGATTAGGACAATATGCACATCATTGGCTAGCGAATATGTCTGGAATGAAGCACCGAGGCGCCTGGTGGGAACCCATTGGTAAAGAAGAGTGTCCAACCCCAGCTGATGAACTGCAATGCTTTCTGTTCCATAAAGATGGACAGCTTGGTCACAATGCAACCCACTTTTTGAAATGGACTAAAGAGGTACTTCTGCAAGTTCACACGAAAAGCAGATAGAAAGCACAAAACAGCAGATTGATTCAAGAGAATGTGCATGCTAAGAGGCCTTCAAGTTCCGAGCAATGAAACTTCAGATATGTGACAAGAAAACACAATAACTATTTGTTTTTAACTTTGAGACATTGTAAGATACTAATAGCTCGGTTACTATCCGACAGTATATGATTTCATCTAGTTTCTTATTCATGAACAAGCTCATTCTTAGGTCTTCAAACCATCTTAAAACAACATTGAAAATGGTCGTCTTTATGAAGATCTGTTTCCCTTCCGCACTAAAATATGTAATGGAAAAGAAAAATCCTTCGACAGAACACAAATTCACCAGACCGAGTAAGAGAATTTGGTTCAACTTGAAAAGGATTAAAAAAAAAAAAAGGGTACTCCATACAAGTGACAAGGAGAATTAACAAGAATCCAAAATTTCAAATAATGCAGATACAAGGATTGAGAGCTATTGAGATATATAAATTTAATTATCTACCTTCCCATAGGTTTCAGCTTTTGGGAGAGATGGTAGTTCAACATGGTATCAGAGCGGAAGGTCCTGAATTCAAACCCCGCTTCCGGCCCAATTAAAAAAAAAACTAAGTGTTGGGTCTCTCTTCTTACAGGCCCACACATCTCACAAAAAAACAAATCAAGTTTTAGGCCTCTCTCCCCTCGTATAAACCCACACTTAAGGGGACGTATTAAGATATATATAATGTTAATTATCTATCTCCCCATAAGCTTAAGTTTTTTTGGAGCGATTCTCGAGCTTCGCTTCTGTTTCAATTTCTTGAGCTACCTGGATATGCATATAATAGTAAAAGTTCTTTGTATGTCAAACCACAAATCACAAACATATAGCAAACATTATTTCAGGGAGGTATGACACACCTTGGCTGATCGACGATGATATTCGATCCATTAAAAGTCTCCGTGCGCTATAGCATGTGTTTCCATACAATATGTCAATGGATTATAAGTCAAACTCCATGTTTATGTCTGTACCAATTACTTGTATATTTCTCTAAGATATACCACTATATATTTAAGAAATGAAATTAAGTATTTCCTCCTATTGTTTTACCCGTAGATGGGGGGTACCACATATTGTTTGTAAATTATTTCAAGTTCACTACGTAATTGGTGATAATACTATAATAGTATAATCCAACATCTGACAAGAATCCTTAAGTTTAGTCAACTTATTACATTAGATTATTGTCTTAGTTTTACTGAACATAATGCAAATGGTGATGTAGCAGTTAATGTGATGTTGACCTTGTAAAATCTATTAATTAGCTTTTATTCTCAATCTCGAGATTGAATGTGAAACTCTGACAATAATTTAGATTTCTATGCCATTTTCATTTCTTCACCTTGTGGAACAATGGGAGAGAACATCAAACTAGGGTATCATCATCAGAACAAGAAGGAAAGGCATATAATCAAATTAATGATATGTCTTGTCTTTATGTCCTTCATTATCATCCTCCTCTCCATTCAATCCTCCTTTCCTTTCACTGCCAAGTTTCCATCAAATTCAGAATCCTTGTTTAGTAGTCTATGGAAAACGGGAAACGGGGGCGGTGAGCAATCGAGCATGGATGCTGCCATGATCACCAGGCTGAAGGACTTGGTAACTTTCTTGCCACTTAAGGACATTAGATTAGCAGAAACTGGCTTGACAGGGATTCCTATTGTAACGCCCCGTTCCCGGACACCGAGTCCTTATCCGGAAAAGAAACGTTCGGCACGTATAAAATAAAAATAGATTCATTTTATACGTAAGCCTCTACTACGTCGTATCAAATTAAAGGCAAAACGGAAGCAAAACTCGGGTATATAAAATTTTTTTCCCAAAAATTAAAGAGTAGAAAAGAAATCTAAAGGGTAGAAATGTAAATTATTACATTTGGAAAAGTACGAAAATCCCAAAAGACAAACTACGACAAATCGTCAAAAACGGTGGTCTACCTCAAAAGTACGGAAAGTACAACCAAAGAAAAGCGTAAAGAAACATCTTGATTCTTCAACGAGCGGCGCCAAACGTCGTCGCCAAACTCTTCCTCGAAAACTCGTTTCGCCTTCTCGTCCCCAAACACATAGAAAAAGTATGCATTCGAGGTAAGTACAACGACTTAGAAAGAAAGAGAAGCTATGAAAAACAATCATAGTTATAACGAAAAGATAATTATTTAGTAGGTTGATTAAATGAGACCAACTCTATCTAGGGTTCACTTCATGCTCATCAACACGTTGTGACTAATCTGTTTAACTTAACCTATCTATGTTACAACCGTGCTCAAGGGCACTTCGCGCATCCCTCAAGAGAGTCCTCTCAGACTTGGGGGTCTTTGACCTACAGAGCTCTTCTACCTTGGGAACACTCTTTTGCAACATATCGATGGATCACACCAATACCCACGAAGTCTAGAAAGGTAGACTCCGATAGCACGCACACCCTCAAAGAGAGTCCCTCCGCATGCTTAGGGTCTTTTGACCTCACGGTTCCCCACCTTCGTGAGGTAGCACATGCATCGCGATTTAGCCTGGTGCCTAGCCAAGAGAGACATGTTGTTTAATCTTTTACTAGTCACATACGTTGTTTATTAAGTTATTAACTAGCCACCCTAAGT
The DNA here is from genome assembly GCA_026214975.1 of Gentiana macrophylla. Lineage (NCBI taxonomy): Eukaryota > Viridiplantae > Streptophyta > Magnoliopsida > Gentianales > Gentianaceae > Gentiana > Gentiana macrophylla. The sequence continues at coordinate 47,868,489 of CM047810.1, read as the reverse complement.
ATTTTCAAATAATCTCCTCACACATACTACTCTCTTCCTAGACCACTAGACACGGACAAGTCCTAGCACATACACGTATTACTGATGAATGCTAATTCATCAAAGCACAAGCCTATCATGTTCTTCCGACGGATCCGAACTTCAACTCCTTTAAAGAGTACATTCGGTGTTTTAACCGAACGAATCGAAAGCTCAATTCAGGCTTGTCTAAGTTATACCATGTTTAACATATCATAAATATAGATTTTTAAGTAAGTAAAGCATGTATATATGGCTAAACAACAATTAACAATAGAAAGGAGGCGATCATGAATCGGGCGCCCGTTTAAAGACTTGGACGCCCGTTCAAGCTTACCGACGCCCGTCCAAAATAGTGGACGCCCGTCCCACCAAACCCGATTCAATCTCGAATGTAAAATAGCACCTGAGACGCCCGTCCAATACAACCAGACGCTGGCCAAAGGTGGAACTTAAGCTGGACGCCGTCCGCAATACCGACGCTGCTCACCTGGGTTCGACCTAAACCCTAACTTCATCACCATGCGATTTCCAGATCGTAATTCAACCCAAAACCAGCAAATAATCAACACAACAACACAAAATCCCCATCTAAACGTACTATAACAACTATAGTCATTAACCAAAACAAAGATTCATATTTCTAACACCAAGAAGCCTTAAAACATGATCAATTCCTTATAGCTAATGATGGAATTCATAGGACTGTTTCTCTTACCTTTTTGCAGCCCCAAAACTGATCAAAACTTCTCCGAAAATCTGCTACAATCCCACAGAACTGATGCCAAATTGCTGTGCTCTTTACGCCGAGTCCAATTCTTGAATCCGTTCTGAAAACGATCAACTTTTCCTTAGCAAAAGTGAAGAACTTTCTAGCCTCTCTTCTCTCTTTCTCTCAATCGCATAAGGGGAGGAATTGTTAGACTGAATTTCTGATTTTTAGGTTAGGTCTAAACATAAAAGGGGGTCAATCTTTTCCTTAATTGCCCTTGATCACTAAAACTGAATTTTTCTTTTAATTATATATATAAAACTCGAAATTATATATATAAAACGTCCAAAATAATTAACTCCGAATAAAAGGAAACCGAACCTAATATTTCGTTTTCGCAAAAAGACACGCGTCGCCTCTTTCCGAAAGTCGGAATATTACATTCTCCCCTTAAAAGGAGTTTCGTCCTCGAAACTAGAACATACCGTAATTCCCAAACTCTTGGAACTCACTAAGCATGTCGCTTCCACTTCCCAAGTTGCCTCCTCGGGTGAATGATTGCTCCATCAACTAACACCAAGGAAATCATCCGTCTCTTAATCATCTTTTCTTTCCGGTCTAGAATCTTGATCGGTCTCTCGTCATAAGCAAGATTATCTTGTAAGATTTCTGGATCAACCGTAGTTTCCACATCATTCTTCGTCAGACACTTTTTCAACATTGAAACGTGAAACACATTATGGACTCTCGACATTGATTCTGGCAATTGAAGCTTATAAGCTAACGTCCCAACTCTTTCCAAAATCTCAAAAGGTCCAACATACCTTGGACTTAGCTTTCCTTTTTGTCCAAAGCGTTTCACTCCTTTCATCGGTGAAGCCCGTAGATACACTCTATCGCCGACTTCAAACTCAAGAGGTCTTCTTCTAACATCACCCCAACTTTTCTCGCTGCTGTCTTGTCAGCTTTCTTGATTCTTCTTGACCAATCGAACCCTTTCCTTTGCTTGTTCAACCATCTCTCGCCCTCGTAACTGCCTCTCCCGACTTCATCCCAAAAACAAGTGGCGTGCGGCATCTTCTCCCATACAACGCTTCAAACGGGCGGCATGCCTATACTTGCATGAAAACTCGTTGTTGTAGGCAAACTCCGCTACCGATAGGTAATCGTCCCCATGATCCGCCTACCTCCAAAACACAAGCTCTCGGCATGTCCTCGAGTGTCTGGATGGTCCTCTCGGATTGTCCATCCGTGCGAGGATGAAAAGCCGTGCTCAAATCCAACTTGGTCCCGGCGGCTTCTTGCAAGCTCTTCCAAAACCGACTTACAAATCTCGAATCACGATCCGAGACTATCGAGATAGGAACTCCATGTAGTTTCACTATATTGTCCAGATATAGTGTCGTCATCTTCTTCAATGGCATGTCAACCTTGTATGGTAAGAAATGGGCAGATTTGGTCAATCTATCCACAATTACCCAAATTGCGTCATGACCGCCTCTTGTCTTAGGTAATCCGGTGATGAAGTCCATCGTGATCTTATCCCACTTCCATTCCGGGATATCCAATGGCTTAAGCATTCCACCGGTCTTACATGCTCCGCCTTAACCTTCGACATACATCACACTCGGCCACAAACTTGGCTATTTCCACTTTCATCGAGGCCACCAAAATCTTTCCTTTAAGTCTCTCAGACATTTTAGTAGCACCGGATGAACCGCAAAAGCTATCTTATGTGCTTCTTCCAAAATTCTTTGTCTCAGGGCCGCCAACATTAGGTACACATAGGCGATCCCGATACCACAGATTTCCACTCTTATCCAACACGTACATCAACCCGTAGGCTTCTCTCTAAAGAACACGCTTCAAGTCCAACAAAACCGGTCTTCGCCTTGCTTTCCCGAATATCATCCATCAACTCGATCTTGCTAACAACGGTGCCACAAACGCCGGTCTTCAATCGATCGAAGCTTCGATTTCCAACCCATCAAACCTTTCGCCATTACCTCAACACCGAAAGCGCAAACACTGGTTTCTGCTCGCCAGAGCATCCGCCACTACATTCGCTTTACCGGATGGTACCGAATGTCCAAATCATAGTCCTTAACGAACTCTAACCATCTCCTCTGCCTCATATTCGGGTTCTCTTGTGTGAAGAAATACTTTAAACTCTTATGGTCGGTGAAGATCCTTGCTTTAACCCCATATAAGTAATGCCTCCAAGTCTTTAAGGCAAATACTACCGCGCCAACTCTAGATCATGTGTCGGGTAGTTCTTCTCATGCACCTTCAATCGCTAGATGCATAAGCTATCACTTTTCCTCCTTGCATCAACACACAACCCAAACCCCGCTTGAAGCATCTGTGTGACATCATAGTTATCAAAAATCTCCGGATCAAGTAACACTGGTGCCGTAGTCAACTTACTCTTCAAGGTATGAAAGGCCTTATCACACTCATTAGACCATTCAAATTTCACATTCTTCTGTGTCAGCCTGGTGAGTGGAGTAGCTATCTTCGAAAAATCTTGTACGAACTTCCGGTAGTAACCAGCCAACCCAAGAAAACTTCTTACCTCTAAAACTGTGGTAGGTTTAGGCCAATTCTCAACTGCCTCGATCTTTGCCGGATCAACTTGAATGCCATCTCCAGAAATGACATGACCCAAGAAACTCACTCGATCCAACCAAAAGTCACACTTAGAAAACTTTGCATACAACTGATTCTTCTTCGATGTGTCCAACACTATCCTTAAGTGTTCCTCGTGTTCCTTCTCATCCTTAGAGTAAACTAGGATATCGCCTATGAACACTATCACGAACTTATCCAAATACGGCATGAAAACTCATTGCATCAAATCCATAAATGCAGATGGAGCATTAGTGAGTCCAAAAGGCATGACAAGGAACTCATAATGTCCATATCTCGCATCAAAGCCGTCTTGGTATATCTCGCTATTTTAACCTTCGATTGATGATATCCGGACCTCGAGTCAATCTTGGAGAACACTTTCTTACCCTGCAACTGATTAAACAGGTCATCTATTCTTGGTAGAGGATACTTATTCTTGATGGTAAGGTTGTTCACTGCTCTGTAGTCGATACACATTCTCATGCCGCCATCTTTCTTCTTCACAAACAAAACAGGGGCTCCCAACAGCGAGGTATCTTGGGGCTGAATTATGTTCCTTTCAAGCATGTCCTTAAGTTGAGCTTTCAACTCCTTTAATTCACCGGTGCCATTCTCGTAAGGTGCTTTAGCAAGCCGGTGCCGCTCCGGTATCAATCGAATCTCAAACTCTATCTCTCTGCCTGGCATGTTTCTGGTAACTCTTCCGAAATACCTCGGTATTCCTCACTATGGAGTCTCCTTGAACTTAGGCTTCACTTGTTCCACGCCCACTTTGCATACAACAAGTAGCCTTCACAACCCTTCCGACAAGCCCTTTACCGCCTTAACCGATATGATCGGATGTTTCTTCTTACTCGCTTGTACACATTCCTTGATAATCGTCTTGTCTGATTTCCCGGTACTTTAAAAGTCACTTTCTTCTCTTTCTGATCCAAGTGTACATAATTCTCGGATAGCCAATCTATTCCGAGGATTACATCAAAATCCGAAAAGTCCAAAATCGTAAAGTTACTCTTACATCGATAAGGTCCGACTCGAACTTCCACTTGTGGTATCATTCTAGTTACCCTTGATACCTTCCCTAACGGCGTAGTTATCTCCAAAGTGTTCCTTAAAGGTTACGAAGGTAAATCCAACTTAGCTACCTTGGTTGACACAAAAGTATTTGACGCTCCGTGTCAAACAAAGCCTTGACCACTAAGTTTTCTAACATTATCGTACCTAGGATGCATATTCATTTATTTAAATATAGTTACAACATGAATAATCACGCTATAAAATATCTTAACAAAAGAATGAAACAAAACATGGTACCTGAAATAACGCTATCCTCTGGTTCCACAAAATTAGCATCCGCCGCAAAAACTCGAACCGGTCGGCTCGGGCCGCCTCTCCGCTACCTTGGCTCGAACCACTCTTGTTTCTCTCTGTTTGGACACGCTCTAGAAAAGTGTCCTTGCTTCACTCACAAACGTAACAACCGTTACTACTCGCCTGCATTCTCTCAGTATGATTTCTGTGCACTTGGGGCAAAGTGGTGCACTGCTCGGGACCTTAGCCTGCTTTGTAGGAGCCGTAGTCTTCTTGGTCGCTTGTCTGTGGCGCGCCCCTATAATCGCTTTGACTTGTCCCGAAATTTCTCTTATTATTGACAACCATCGTAGCTCTCTTCCCGAAAGTCTCGACTTCCAAGGCTTTATTCATCAACTCGCCATATTCCTTGCCGTGAATCCTAGCATGCCCGATCAATCTCGTAGGCCAACCCATCCTTATAGAGGCCATCTTTCTCTCTTCCACTTTCATCAATTCGGATAGAACCTTCCTAACTCATTGAATTTATTAGTATCTTTGGGTCACTTTGTCGGATGATTACCTTGCTTGTGCTTGAGGAATTGACTTGCTTTATCTCGCTTGAATCAGAACCGGAAATACTCATTATAAAACATCGCCTTGAACCCTTCCCAATCCGCTACCTTACCGTGTCGCTTTGGACGGCATCAATCCACGCTCGCCGCTCCCAACATAAAACCGATCGCTAGTTGTGCCATTTCTGCCTCAGGAACATGTATGTTCCTACAAGCTTTCTCGAATCCTTTATCCACTCCTCTCGCTTTAGAATGCTCCACATTACCAAAGAAGTTCTCAACTCGATTTCTCCTCAATCTCAGTATACCAATCCACCGCCGGTGCTTGCTCAAAAGCCGGTCTAATCATGGGTGAACCGGAGGGTATCCAAAAGGTACATGCGGTGATATCACTGATGTTGAGGATAAGGTGGGATTACTTGCGGCTCATTCGATCACGGATAGTACCCACGATAAGACCGATCTTTGTTGAGGTCTTTAAAACCAAAGGGTAGGTGACCAACGCCTGGCTTTGGTGGTCAAAGCGTGGTGAAGGTGGTACTGTAGGTGAGGAACATGACCTCACGAGGAGGAGGGTAGAAGACCTGCCATTCTTGAGGATACACCTGGAGGATAAGCACTGGATGGTGGTGGATACACATTGGTCACTGGTGGTGGCGCACTAATCGGTGGGATGTCACCTACTACAGTGACACGAATAGGTGCTTGTCCCGGCTCTCCATAAATGTAGTTATATCTTGGCGGTGGTCGGGGTGGCAGATTCTGATGCGGCCTCGGTGACACATCTTGTTGAGACCTTGGTGTAGGTGTGGTCAGTATGGGGTGGTGGTGAAAGACTCAAACGAGGCGAAGGATTCGCCTCACAAATCCGCCCCTACTACGGGCACTGGGCTCCCTGCCCCTTGACTAACCCCTGAGCTCCCAGCTCCACGAGCGCCTCTCCTTGTTGTTACCATGCTGTAAGATCAAGAAAACCAGACGTTACTAAAGATCTAAAGAAACTTATCTTAAGGAAAGGAAGTCTAAAGAACGCTTTAGCTCGATACCAATCAGAACGCCCGTTCCCGGACACCGAGTCCTTATCCGGAAAAGAAACGTTCGGCACGTATAAAATAAAAATAGATTCATTTTATACGTAAGCCTCTACTACGTCGTATCAAATTAAAGGCAAAACGGAAGCAAAACTCGGGTATATAAAATTTTTTTCCCAAAAATTAAAGAGTAGAAAAGAAATCTAAAGGGTAGAAATGTAAATTATTACATTTGGAAAAGTACGAAAATCCCAAAAGACAAACTACGACAAATCGTCAAAAACGGTGGTCTACCTCAAAAGTACGGAAAGTACAACCAAAGAAAAGCAGAAAAGAAACATCTTGATTCTTCAACGAAGCGCGCCAAACGTCGTCAAGTCAAACTCTTCCTCGAAAACCTGTTCGTCTTCTCGTCCCCAAACACATAGAAAAAGTATGCATTCGAGGTAAGTACAACGTACTTAGAAAGAAAGAGAAGCTATGAAAAACAATCATAGTTATAACGAAAAGATAATTATTTAGTAGGTTGATTAAATGAGACCAACTCTATCTAGGGTTCACTTCATGCTCATCAACACGTTGTGACTAACTGTTTCTAACTTAACCTATCTATGTTACAACCGTACTCAAGGGCACTACGCGCATCCCCTCAGCAGAGTCCCTCTGTACTTAGGGTCTTTGACCTACAGAGCTCTTCTACCTTGGGAACACTCTTTTGCAACATATCAGTGGATCACACCAATACCCACGAAGTCTAGAAAAGGTAGACTCCGATAGCACGCACACCTCAACAGAGTCCCTCCGTACTTAGGGTCTTTTGACCTACGAAGTTCCCCCACCTTCAGAGGTAGCACATGCATCGCGATTTAGCCTGGTGCCTAGCCAAGAGAGACATGTTGTTTAATCTTTTACTAGTCACATACGTTGTTTATTAAGTTATTAACTAGCCAGCCTAAGTATTTTCAAATAATCTCCCTCACACATACTACTCTCTTCCTAGACCACTAGACACGGACAAGTCCTAGCACATACACAGACATTGATGAATGCTAATTCATCAAAGCACAAGCCTATCATGTTCTTCCGACGGATCCGAACTTCAACTCCCTTTAAGAGTACATTCGGTGTTTTAACTGAACGAATCAGAAGCTCAATTCAGGCTTGTCTAAGTTATACCATGTTTAACATATCATAAATATAGATTTTTAAGTAAGTAAAGCATGTATATATGGCTAAACAACAATTAACAATAGAAAGGAGGCGATCTGAATCGGGCGCCCGTTTAAAGACTTGGGACGCCCGTTCAAGCTTACTGACGCCCGTCCAAAATAGTGGGCGCCCGCCCACCAAACCCGATTCAATCTCGAATGTAAAATAGCACCTAGACGCCCGTCCAATACAACCAGACGCCTTTCGTCAAGGTGGAACTTAGGCGGGCGCCGTCTCGCAATACCGGACGCTGCGTTCACCTGGGTTCGACCTAAACCCTAACTTCATCACCATGCGATTTCCAGATCGTAATTCAACCCAAAACCAAAGAAATAATCAACACAACAACACAAAATCCCCATCTAAACGCATTATAACAACTATAGTCATTAACCAAAACAAAGATTCATATTTCTAACACCAAGAAGCCTTAAAACATGATCAATTCCTTATAGCTAATGATGGAATTCATAGGATCTGCTTTCTCTTACCTTTTGCAGCCCCAAAATCGCTCCGAAAAATCAAGTACAATCCTACGTAATCGATGCCAAATTGTCGTGTGTTTTTTCGCGCGAGTCCAATTCTTGAATCCGTTTCAAAAGCGATCAACTTTTCCTTAGCAAAAGTGAAGAACTTTCTAGCCTCTCTTCTCTCTTTCTCTCAATCGCATAAGGAGGAATTGTTAGATCAATTTCTGATTTTTAGGTTAGTCTAAACATAAAAGGGGGTCAATCTTTTCCTTAATTGCCCTTGATCACTAAAACTGAATTTTTCTTTTAATTATATATATAAAACTCGAAATTATATATATAAAACGTCCAAAATAATTAACTCCGAATAAAAGGAAACCGAACCTAATATTTCGTTTTCGCAAAAAGACACGTCTGCCCTTTCCCGAAAGTCGGAATATTACACCTATCTAATGATCCATGACGTAATCCTGGACGTGAAGAATAAAAGGTATCTTTTATTTTACATTTTTTGAAGATTTTTTATGTTTAACTAGGAACAAAAAGTTTTTTGACAATTTGGAAAAAAAAATAAAGTCATCAACGGAAGAGGAAAGAAAGGGATAGAAAATGAATCCTATGTGAGCCCGCTTAGCTCAGAGGTTAGAGCATCGCATTTGTAATGCGATGGTTCATTAAGTATACATAACCATAGCGTGAATGGTCATCAGTGAAGGTGATAAAATAAGAGTATCCTCATTTGGCTTGAATTGACATTGAGCCGCATACATCAATATGTATGAGCTTGAGTAATTCATTGGATCTTATCCCTTTGCCACTAGATGGCGACTTTGTCATCTTGCCAAGCATACAAGCTTCGCATGTATCAAACGATTCGTAATCGAAGTGATCCAATAATCCATCTTTATGGAGTTTGGAAATGCGATTCTTATTTATATGGCCAAGTCTACAATGCCATAAGTAGGATTCATTCAAGTCATTTATTTTGGCTTTCTTGTTGTTTATATTAAGTACGTCAACATTCATATCTAATATATAGAGACCATTGCTAAGCATGCAAGTACCATAAAATATTCCATCACGTGAAAAAGAACAACATTTATTCTTGAACGTAAAAGAAAATCCTTCAACATCTAATGCAGAAATAGAAATAATGCTCTTCGTAAGAGCATGAACAAAATAATAGTATTTAGTTCTAGTACTAGCCCACTGGGCAATGAAAGAAAATAAACTTCTACGGCTAGAGCAGCAACACTTGCTCCATTCCCAACGCGTAGGTCCACATCTCCTTTCCTCAGTTCTTTATTTCTTCTTAGTGCCTGCATATTCGTACAAATATGAGAACCACAACCAGTATCTAATACCCAGTGGTTAAACTTAGAAGAAGCAATATTGATCTCCACAAACCGGAGGGTAGAAGGGTCTGCCCGGTTTAAGGTTCGAACCGACCCGGCCCGGCCCGTAACCAGCGCTCCTACGAACCGGCGGTCAAACCGGCTGGAACCGGCCTGGAGACCCGAACCGGCGGTTTTTTTTCCAACGTATAGTTTTCCAAATTTTTGAATATATTGTTTTTTTATTGTTTTTTTTATTTATAAATTTTGAACTATCACTCACTCATCACACTATAAATACACATCAATTTCACCACTTTTTCTCACAATTCTCTTCTATCTCTCATATTATCATTATATTATCGACCATTATAATATCTTTCGGATAATGATTTGAAGTTGTTCTGAATAAATTCGTATATTCCATCACATTCGAAATATATTATTTGCATGTCTATTGTGAATGCTTTTCGATTCTTTTTTCATTTAGAAAATCGTAATGATGAAAGTACCGGGGAAGTGATTCCTTCACAATTTTGGGCTGTTTGTAACGTTGGATATGAGTGTGGACTCGGTCTTGGTTCTTTTGGACGACACTTAAGGTTTAGACAATCTGAGGAATATGAAAATTATCTACATGATGAGCAGAGACGTCGAGACGGGATGTGACATATAACAACGTGTACATGCACGTTATGAAAAATCGATGTAATATTAATGTTAAACGTTGTTTGTTATAGCTTTTTGTTGAATTAGTTTAGTTTTATCAGTGTCGCCGTTACGATGAGTAATCGGTATCTATCCTTTATTGTAATAATTTAATGTAATCGAAAATGGTCGTTATTATCAATGTTAAATGTTGTTTTTTTTGTTGAGAAAGTTTACATTTTGCCTCAATTCATCAAGATATAAAATCATCGTAAACAATAAAATCAACTTATATATATATATATGAATAAAAATTATAAGTATAAATTATCGTAATCACTATATGAAATATACGTTTAATTTACTTACCAATTAATAATAAAAAAATAAACAATTAGAAAACTACGCATTGCGTTTGTTTTCGTTGGAGTTTTTTTTAAAGTTTTTTTATATTACTTCATCAATTATTTCTTACAATTCTCTCACCAATCATTATTTCAACTATAAATAAAAAAATATTAAATTATCTTTTATCATTTCACTTTATCTACATTATTACTTCTTTTACCATTATTTTATTCCTTATTATACTACTTAATTTTAATAGGTTTTTGTCAGGAAGGACAGATTAATAAGTAAACCATGATGCAAGGATACTGATAATTAATCAGGACAAAGCCTGTGTAAATTTCCCAAAACACCCTTTTTCTATCTATCTATAAAATAAAAAACCCTCATTCCAAAAAAAAGGCATCAGCGTTCAAAAATAAAATTGATGGCGGAGGACTAACAGGTGATGAAGTTTTGGGTTTGTCTAGCATTGGAGACTGGCGATCACTTGAAAATTTTTGGGTTTGTCCGCCGGCTAAGAGGGAGGCCTTGATTTCATCGCCGGCTGACTGGTGGTGTGGTAGTCCCGGTGCATCAGCAGCAGCGGCGCACCAGATTGAACGATTTGGGGATTAGGATTTGGGGAGGAGAAGGAGGGGTGATCGACGGATGGGCGACGGAAGTTGCAGATGATTCCGACATTGAAGAGAGAAGACGGTTTAAAGTTTGGACCTTTTTTATTTTTAAATTTATTTATCGGACGGAAAGCAGACATGAATGGAGGAGGTAGGGTTTGGGATCATTGGCGTCTTATGGGAGAGGAAAATCAACCCGCCTCGATACTATTTTTTGGTTTAAATACATGTATATTATAGGTTGTTATTATTAATTTTTACCACACTACATTTTTGATGTAACTTTATGTATTTTATGGATCACATTACTTGTTTATTGGGTACATTGCTACATTTTTTTGGGTTGTTATTAATTGTTTATTGGTCATTATTACATTTTTTTAGATCATTACTACTTGTTTATTGGTACATTACTACTTGTTTCCTGATCACATTACTTGTTCATTTGGATGTTACTTATATTTTATGGTGCATTACATTACTTGTTTTTTTGCATTACTTTATATAGCGTTATTACGTGTTTAATGTGTAAAAAAAATCATGGGTATTTCGATCCATTTATTATAAATTTGTCATTTTTAATCACATAAAATGGAGTAACGTCCTTCTATCCCCATTTATGATTTTTTTTTGTTCTTCTGGCTCCTTCCCCATAATTTTAATTTCTCTCAACAATCATTTGTTTATCTACACAAATGTCAAATTTTTTTTTTAAACTTTTTAATCATTACTTCAATCATTTTTATTATATTTTATTATCCACTAGCATACAAAAGCCTCCAAAATAAACTCCAACCCAAAACAAACGGATGTTTCTAAAATAAAATAAAATAAAATAGTAAGGGTAAAATGGAAATAAGATTAAAAAAAAGAATATTCTGGCGAAATATTACCGAATTATTGCCTGAATTGTTGTTTGATGGTTTGTGAAAAACCCCAAAGGGGTAAACAATATATTTTTAAACCATAGGTTTCTAAAATAAAATAAAATACTAAGGGTAAAATGGAAATAAGATTTAAAAAACGAATATTCCGACGAAATATTCCGAATTATTGCCTGAATTGTTGTTTGATGGTTTGTGAAAAACTCCAAAGGGTAAACAATATATTTTTAAATAATAGATGACTCATTTATCGAATATTTATTTATTGATGTTATACTGTATCGTAGAGTGGTGTTGTAACGCAACCAAACCCCGAGACTGATAGGACTAAATGAGTCATAAATGATCTGGTCAACTGTTTAGACCGCCGTCCTCGATTGATCTAAAAGAACTAACCCGAATTCACAAAACTTTTATTTCTCACACTTATATAAAGATGAACATTCATTTATTTTACCAACGTGAGATATCAGAGCTGTGTACAATACACACAATTCGGACTATTTGGAAACGTCAATAATTGAGTTTCAGCTTATACACCACACCTTTCCCCCTCTTATCTTCCTCCAGCTAATACACTAAACTATTGACAAGAAAAAGATCCTTCCTATTCTCCTCTATCCCAAAGAAACATTGAAATTTATCTATCTTACCTGCTGAAGTGATTCAATCACAACAATGGATGTAGAGGTAGTGGAAGCCACTCCCAGATACTTCGAATTGATTTGCTACCGCATTCAGCGTGATGATCGAGCTCAAGTCCACCTTAGGCCGCTCATAAAGGATGTTCACTTCCTGGAAATGTTCAGCATGTGGATTGAAACATGGGATTACACTACTAGTACTACCGATGATGATGATGAAGAAGAAGAAAGCATGGAATATTTGAGATCTATCGGCACTTCTCTTAAACTCATATGGCCGAAAGAACTCAAAGCATTATCTCTTCTCAATCGCCTGCGTGAAATTGAAATTGAAAACCCCTCTGACGACGACGACCACATGTGTAAGCAAGTTTTCCAATCAGTAACCTTTGAATTGGAAGCCAATATTCAGCAGACCAAAATACAAGTTGAAGGTTGGACTCAGTTTTTGATGCGTTCCTCCTTACAATACAAGAAGTCTTCAACTTTTTCGGATTTCAGAAGTTTACTTTACGTTATTCGGAGATATTTGAAGGATTTTTCTGAATACAAAGCTGCTGAAATCGTTCCATTGAAGAAACAAATTGATATCTTGGAAGGTAAGATAGAATTTCTTAAAGAATACTTGTACGGAGTTGATTTTATTGCATATGAGGATCAGAAAAAACTTCCGTTTCTGAATTTCATCGGTGATTTTGCAAGCAGTGCGGCTTGCTTTGCTTGTTTGTACTGGCCATTAGAAGCCAATGAAGAAATTGGCAATAAAATGGACATTATACTTTTTGATATGATGCAGAAGTTCACACCTTGCCTATATGATATTACTCCCTTGTACATTGACATCCTAAAGCTGAATGATTTGCACCCTTCTGATCCAACTCTTCTCAGAGAAGCTGTTGAAGGCTCTGTTGATTGTTTCTTTGACCACCTGACTATTATTTTGAAGGATGATTTTCTTATTATTCGAGACCGGCTAATATTTCTTTTCACATTCCTATTCGCCGATCCTCCACGTGAGAATGCACAAGAAGAACATTTAATCCGCAGCCAAATCTATGCTCTTTTGCGTGAGGAGGACGCTTATCTCCTTCTTCCTTTTGATGAGATGAAAAAGGATTTCTCCGATAAAAAGATACTTCTAAATGATTTTATGATCAAGAGTGATACTACAGTTGCCAAGGTCAGACAACTTTACTACGGATTGTCTGACTCTTTGATCAAATTAGAAGTAGAGAAAATGGAACACCTTTATTTTGTTTCTATTCATAGAGAGCTCTACTGGATTGAGAAGCATGCCAGGTGGGCTGGTCCTGTCATGGGTCAGCTGCAATTATACAGAGTGGAGCTTAGATTTCTAAGGGTGTTCCTGCTATGCTTTGCCGCATGGGATGATATTGACAAAGAAATCAAGATGAGATTGACATCTTTGATCGCTTCTTTTCAAGAGATATGGGAAAAAGAAAAAGAAAATAGTCGTCTTGCTCATCGTCTTCATGCAATAGGTGCGGGAGGTATCGCACGATGGCATCCATTGGCATCCGAATTAGAAGAAAAATCCAACTATCGAAGCTAGAAATCAAAGCAAGGTGGGTAAATTCGGTTCACCGGTCGCTTTAACGAGTTATGAGATCCTAAAGTTTATGGATTCTATCATCGAATGTCCTGAATGATCTTGTCACCTACAAGGCTAAGCGAAATCGTTTCATTCAAGAAGCAAATTGAAACATTGGAAGAGAATTTAGTATTTTTAAGGAATTTTTGAAACTCGCTACAATTGCATATATAGTAAGGAGTTGGAGGAATTCAAATTGTTGGTTCAAGTCTTTTCTAATGATGCAATATGTCTCACATTTCTTTATTGGGCAAAAGACTCGAATGAGAAAAGTGCATCCAAACAAACAATATGCTTTCTCATATTTGCAAAAGATCAAACCTCGCCACACATCAAGTTGCCGATTGTACTTTGGAATCCTTAATGCCATATATATGCAACGATCTCGATTCTCTCATGTTCGGACAAGTTGCTTTGACCTTTATCGACTTTTTCTTGAGGATTTGGTGATTCCTTTGAAGAATGATTTTCAAATCCTTCGTGATGATATTGTTTTTCTTTTGTCATTTCTCAACGATCCTCCTAATCGTAATGCAAAAGAAGTAATTTGCGACCAAATTGATGTTTTTTCTCGGAGGGTGTGTACGGTCTTCTCCTTTGATGACATGGAAGGAGATTTCTTCGATAAACGGGTGCTTCTAAGTGATTTTATGATGAAAATTGAAATGAAAATGCTAACATAAGACGGATTTACGGTGAATTCCCGTGATGCATCTCAGATACAATTTTCCAAAGCTTATTTCTCCACTATTCCTTGATAATCTTATACGTGATCTTATAAACTTGAAGGAGAGGATGATTAGCGACCGAAGTATGCACCTTTTGCAAAATACAAGATTATTAAAATTGAGGAGGAATTGGTTTCTCTCCGTCCATTTTTCAATTATATCTTCGACTTGCAAAGTGAACTAAGAAAGACATGGTTAGAAGTTGCCGATTTTGTACATCTAACAGAACACATCATCAACTCGTGCATCAGTTCGTGGTTTGTATTTGATCATCCAATCTGGTATCATATGGCTCGTCTTACAGATGTCATTGACAGAATCAACGTTATAAAGACAAAGCTTGAAAATATCAAAGTGAACACCATGGATAATCCAAGACACCTTCCCCGTTCAATTAGTTTCATTAGTACATTCTCGGAACAACCTAGACCTTTAGAAGTCATTGAAATATTTGTGGGTTTCGAGGATGAGGCGTGAGAAAATAATGGGCATGCTTACGCTGGAAGTATGTCACTTGACATTGTTTCAATTGTTGGCATGGGTGGGTTGGGAAAGACTACCCTAGCCAAAGAGGTATATGGTTCCTCATTAGTGAAATGCAATTTCAACGTACTTGCATTTTGTTCAGTTTCGCAAGATCATAATACTAGAAGGTTATTACTTGACCTTATACGTGATATTATGGGGGATGACAATAGATGGCGAGACATGAGTGATGATGACTTGGCTCACCAATTGTGGAAATCTTTGAGCCGTCGAAAATTTCTCATTGTATTAGACGATATGTGGAACGCTAGTGCCTGGAATGAAGTAAAAAGTTCATTCCCTGACGACAAAAATGGGAGTAGAGTTATGTTAACTACCCGATCTCATGAAGTTGCCGACAAATGCAAAATCAATTGTAACCCAGACGCAGTGCGTTTTATGTCCGAGGTTGAAAGTTGGGAGTTATTGCAAAAGAAAGTGTTTCATAATGTCATTTCACCGCCATATTTGTATGAGGTTGGAAAGCGGATTGCCCAAAACTGTAAAGGCCTCCCTCTAGCGGTTGCTGTAATTGCAGGTCTCCTTGCTAGAACAGAAAAAAACCTGAGCTGGTGGAGTGAAGTTTCTGAAAGGGTAGTTTCTTATCTTTCCGACGAGGGTTGTATGAGAATTTTGGAATTAAGTTACAACCATTTACCCGAGACTTTGAAACCATGTCTTCTCTATCTTGGAGCGTTTCGAGAGGATGAGAGGATTATGGTTAAGAAAGTGATATTGCTATGGATTGCTGAAGGATTCGTACAAGAATCCGGGACGAAAAGCATAGAAGATGTGGCGAAAGAGTACTTAAATGACCTACTTGATAGAAACCTTATAATTGTGAGTGAGAGAAGTTCCACTAGTGAGATAAAAAAAATTCATGTTCATGATCTGATACATGATTTATGTCGAACGAAAATGTCGTGAGAGCAAACTTTTTCCCTCTTGGCCCATAAAATTGCATCATCTAGTTCCCCAAACCTTTCAATAAACAACCACTGTCGTGTTTCCATGCATAACCAAAGCGATCTTATAACTGTTGTGGGATCATCAGTTTCAAATGTTTGCTCTCTACTCCAATTTTCTAACACATTTTCGTTATTCCCATTATGGAAGCTTAGACTTGTTCAAGTGTTGGATTTTGAAATGTTGCGATTCTATGGTGCGAAACAATTAAGCTCTCTAATACATTTAAGACATATATCTATTAATTGGTCGTATATCTTCTCAGAAACCATTCCACAATCGATGTGCAACATCTGGAACTTAAGATCTTTTACGCTGATATCAGCCTTTGCATACATACATTTGCCAGAAACATTTTGGAAAATGAATAGTCTTAGGCATGTGAAAGTCCCCAAGTGTACTCTTCAATTTTCATACGGCCATGAGCTTGAGGAATATCCTAAATTGGATAAGGTGGTACACTTTTCACGACCAAATTTATCTACCGGAAAAGATGTACAATGGCTTCTACAAAGGTTGCCGGCTGTTCGGAAACTAAGCTGTAATTTGGAAAAATGTCCTGGTAATGATGAAGAATCAATAGAAATATTGGACTTTAATAGGAAACTTGAGTCGCTAAAGCTATCTCGATTCGGAAAGAAAAGAGAATACTTGATTAACTTCCTTCAACTCTCAAGAAACTAACTTTAAATCGATTTCACTATTGTGGACGGATATATCAGCAATTGCGGAACTGCATTGTCTTCGTGTTTTGAAGCTTACGACATGTTTCCATCCTGGAGACAAGACTGGAGATGGAAGATTTGGTTTTCCGTAATCAAAATTCTTTGAATTAATTGATTACAATTTGGTGGAATGGAATGCCTGCACCGAATCATTGCCTTGTCTGGAGCAACTTGTGATTAGATATTGTGCAAAATTGGAAGAGTTGCCGTCCTGTTTTGGAGAGATTTCAACCTTGAAGAGGATTGTAGTTGAATTTTCACATCAGTACCCCCAAAAAGTTGAGAGTTCAGTTTTTAGAATCCAGGATGAACAGATGGAACTGGGGAATGAAGTTGAAGTTTCGATCTACGAAATGCTATAGGGTAAATAACAAATTTCCATCTCTTCTTTGCTTTTATTCACAAAAAAAAAACATTTTTACACATAACAACTACTATTATGTATAGGTCTATTTCGAGACAAATGACTTTGAATCCTACCTTTCAAATACATGCTGCTGCTCAGAACGGAGTTGATTTTGTGGCTCTGTCTTTTTGATTTGTTGTATCATGTCCTATCCCTTCTGCAATTAAAAAACCGAAAGTATCTTTTCAATCCTGAACTTGGGAAGATTCGAAAAGTAGCTTCTCAAACCTGTTATAAAAATGCTGTCTATTTTCTATTAGAAAGTTGGCTGTTTGGCGTTATGAAATTTATCTTGGATCATGAGTGTGTTTTGGATAGCCAAATGTGAAAATACCAAAATTGGTTTTAACATTTACGGGCTGTTATGGAAGTCCGGATCTTTTGCACGTGTAAAATTTGCAAAATTTTGGAGGCCATAGTTGACTGATTATGTGTATTAGTTAAAAGTAGGGCTACATCACAACTTAGTGAGACTGCTAATGTCTAATGTTTGCTTTTACAGGGCTTTCATGGCGACATTCTTTAGAGATGGAGGAATTGCTTGTTCAGCTATATGCTTTAACTTTGAAGGTGCTTTTGGTTTTCTATGATCATTGTCGTTCCTGGATTTCGCTTTATTTTTAGATATGGCTTTCTTCCTGTATCAGTCTATGACTTTGTGGATTTTTGACCGTGCTCTTGTAGTTTTATTCCTTCCACTGACGAAACATTGCTTCAGCATGATAAATAAATCTTTCTCTCACAGGTATACCCTCCCGATCCGTGCTGGAGACTACTTATGCTTGATGGGAAAACATTTGAAGACAAGAGGCTTGATGACAAATTTCATCTTGTTTAATGGTAAACAGCTGTAGTGAAGTGCATATTTTTGGCTTAAAATAGCTAGCTTCAACCAGGCACTATACGCGTACATGTTCAGCTGTTTAGGATGATCCCTGTGATATCTTTCATGTTCAGTCACCGTAACTTGATCAGCATAACTGAGGATTTGCTTTAATTTGCTTTTTGAGCTTTCAGTTCTTTGATACACAATATTTCATTTAGTTGCTTTTTCGGTGTATTTGTTTTTGTCTTGTTTACATTTGCTCAGATGTGTAAGTAGTCCTCAACATGTATGGCTTCTGACATGGAACTTTTAATTCATGTTTCTACTTCCTAGGGATCGATATGGTGTTCAAAATTCTGGTTAGAGAAATAGTTCTAAGCTTGGTTCTGGGATACTCTCAGTCGATGGCTTTCGTCCCATTATCATGCATGGTGGAGTTCATGACGATACAGAAATCTGTTGCTCATCGATCACACAGTGAAATTGATGACATCAACAATAAAAGTTGTTGTTGAGCGGTCAGATCTTAGGTTTTACTTTAAATCAGTTTCACCTATTAATTGTGGACGGATATATCAGCAATTGCGGAACTGCATTAATTTGAAGCTACGACATGTTTCCATCCGAGAGACAAGATTGGAGATGGAAGATTTGGTATTCTGGAATCTGAAATTCCAGAGGAGCTACTATACTTTGCATTAATGACATTCAAAGGTCAAGTATCCTTTCTCTATTTTTGCTTTTGCTGGTATGGTTTAAAAGAAAAAAACTCCAACATTAGAAGATCTGAATTGTTCATTAACAATGTATGTATATGTGCAAACTTGATCTGTTGCTTCGTTTCTTGCTCACGTTGTTGCTCTATTTGTTGTTTCTCGGATCAGTTTTACGAGTTTTGATAGGAAAAGTTGGAGAGCATCCTACAATTCTATGATTGTGTTAGAGCACCTGTTAACTCATGGACCCGAAAGTGTTGCAACGGAGTTTGAAGATGATATAGACGTTATCAAGAAAACCGGAAGCTTCCAACATGTTGATGAGAAAGGGTAAACATATAATACATTCATATACGGCCATTACGATTGCGTTGTATCGCTGCACACTTATAGACCATTGATCAACGGGACCGATATTTATCAATCAGTTCGGTTTTGATCAGAGGTGTAGGTGTTTAGGGTGGCACAATGCAGTTGTAAACATAGTTTTTTTTTTCTTAATGTTTTTGGCTAAGATAAAAGTAGTGTATGTTGTAGATTCAATTGGGGATTGACAGTAAGAAATAAAGCTCAGAGAATAGTGAAGCTACTCGAAAACCGACCACTTCTTAAAGAAAAGAGAGGAACAGAGCCAGGACAGTAACAAGAGGGATTGAAGGATTTGGGAGCTTCAAGATTTCCAATCATGGTGGGATTCTGCAGGATTCGTCAAAGAAGACGTATAAAAAGTCCATTTCCCAATTCAATTATCACATAGATGAAGAAGAAGATTTGTCTCGGATTTTATCAATGAAAAGTAACAAGTAATAAATTTATAAATCCGGTATACCCCAAGTGCAGGGATCGTAGTATAGCGATTAAAACCTGAAATCGATCCACATGGGAATCGATGTTTATCTAGTTCTTATTAATTTTTTCTAAATTGTCACGACTACTACTATAACTAAAATTTTAAGAAAATAAAAACGCCTAACACTTAACAAAACTAAAACGAAAACAACAAAAGTAAAGCTGGACGACAAGATCAAAGATCTAAAGCGGGAAAGATAATTACGAACCTAACTAACTAAGTTGTACCTATTTTATAACTAAAACTACAATAAACTCACTACGGTTACTACGGGGAAAACGAAGAAAACAAAGACAAACGATTTTTCTCAATTAATTTAACAACGAACAAAGCGATGCTCCACCGATTCCCGCAACCCTCAATTTCGACTTCTAGATTATCTTGTGGTGATTTAACGAAAATTGTGATTCACCTATCGAAGGTATGAACTCCTAATCTCTTAGAAAAGTTCGCTTATCAATCTTTTATCTTTCGATTTTAAAGATTAACGCTTTCATAACAAAGTGTGAAATCTCTCACTTCGCAATCTGTATATTCAACCTAACAACTCAAGTTATTTTTTTTTAGGTTAAAAATCTAATCTTTACTACGGTGATCTAAGATTTAACGACGATTCTCATCAAATGTTAAACATCAAACAAAGAACCATCTCTCGATATAAATTGCATAACAACAATCAAAACATAGAAAAATACAATTTTTATTAAAACTTACAAGATAATCCAAATTCAAATCGAGATGTTGCTAAGAATCGCGCCACAAGCTTGTTCCAACGCCGCTTTAGCCTCTCATCATCATCGTGATGATTGCTTGAAATCATTTCGATTTCAATCGTTGATTCGAGACCGTATTCTCCGAAACAATTCTATTTATCAGAATAACAACGATCTTTCGATAACTATCTCAAGCATTACAACAATACTACGGTATTATTATTTTTGATACATATATATAGGTATATAAGGATATATATATAAGTATAAATATATATATAAGTATAAAAGTATATACTTATATATATATATATGGATATACGTATAGATATATATATACAAATATATGTAGATATATAAAGATAGATATAGATATAAGTAGATACAT
Organism: Gentiana macrophylla; assembly: GCA_026214975.1. Taxonomy (NCBI): domain Eukaryota; kingdom Viridiplantae; phylum Streptophyta; class Magnoliopsida; order Gentianales; family Gentianaceae; genus Gentiana; species Gentiana macrophylla. The sequence continues at coordinate 47,847,623 of CM047810.1, read as the reverse complement.
AGATATCTGTATATATATATATATATATTGATACTACAAAGAAATAAAAACAACAAAAAGATGAAAGGAAAAGAAATTAGATATATATATATGTATATATATTAGTACTACAAACAAAATAAAAACACGACAGTAAAAGAAAATGGCCGAAAGAAGCAGGGGCAGTTCATCCTGATACATTTGAGTCTATTTATAGACTATTTTGCCAAGGCCGGATCGATCCGGAAAGCCACGGATCGATCCGGTGTAATCATTGCAAATCCTAATCGATTCTATCCAAATCTTCTGGATGATTTGATATATATTGGATTAAAACTTAAAATTCATATCTTGAGTTGTAGACCTCCAAAATTGCAAACGAAATGCCAAAATTACGGTCTCGAGAAACTCTACAACTTTCATGAAGGACTCTTCTTCAGAAAACGTCTTCTTGAGTACCTCGTGTTCCTCCGAGCGCTTTTGCGACATTTTTACTGAAATTGAATCAATAAATAGCCACTGACCACCATTTGAGTTGTAGGAGTCCGATTGACTTGATTCAAAATCCATTGGAAATCTTTCTTGAAGATATACAACTTTTATTAAGGAAACTTCTTCAGAAAATGTCGCTTTGATGGCGATTTCCATTACGTGTCGTTTTACGACATTTTACCGATCATGAATCGATTAGCCACTTGACCATAACTTGAGTTGTAGAACTCCAATTGACGTGATTCAAAGTGCGTTTGAAAGCTTATGTGAAGATCTACAACTTTCATTAAGAAGTCATCCCCTGAAAATGTCTCTAAGCTGGGTCAAATCTCCGTCGAAAATATGTAACAATTCAAGTACTTAGGAAAACGACCATTTTGAACTCGTAGTTCGCAGCAGCACCTTCTTCTAACCTCTAAATACATCTTATAGACTCAAAACATGTCGTTACGTGGAATCTTGGTCAATGTATAATCTCGCAATGAACCACCAAAATACCAAACGTAACTCGACATTTACACTCCTAAGCATTAAACCCAGACAAAACTAAGTAAAAACACATAAAAACACGATATTTTATATAAGACTTACTATTTATATAATTAGATAAAACCTATAAATTAATGACTTGATTTGATACATAAATGCTCAAAATGGTATCAAAAGTGGGGTGAAATGTTATAATAATAATGATGAATTTTTCCGTCATCACAAACCCCCCACTTAGCTTTTGGTCGCCCTCGAAAGAAAACAAGTGATAAAACAAAATGAATGAGGGACAAAATTCATGAAAAGATAAGATATAAGGGACAATCAGATAATACAACCGATCGAATCATAACTACACGTTAACCTTAATATAAATGTATAACAGAGTGAGTGGGTGACAAGCCTTTTCAATTTCCACTATCCTCTCTTGAATAATTCAAGCAATACGCACAAATATCCATTCAGACAGTCCTAATGACTTTCCTAGGTGTAGGCAGTAACAGTTCCACACAAAGTCCTCTCGTGTACTTATTAGGATAATCCCTAAAGCATATAATTCAGTTTATACTGGGGATAGTCGAAGATAACTAAGTTTTCAACCATGCTTAACCAAATTGTCAATTTTTTTTTTTTCACATTTGTAGCATATGCCTTCATTCCCAAAGAATAGGACGCTTCGTGATAACACCCTAGTTGGACTACTATCATCAGCAATGGGAGCTTTTAAACCTCATAGTGGTATAGGGCGCTTCGTGATAACGCCTACTACCGCACTCAAATCATTGGTAGCTACAACCGACATATATATAGTTCATCTTAATTTGGTATTTTTCTTTCATTCCACTTAACTTATATCCTTTCTATCACATTCAAACCTTCGATATTCACACAGACACGCTCAAAAGTTAGGTACTAAGTTATCGCAACTATCTCTGAATAACCACTAGATACCGAATGGATACAGCTTTAAAATTTTCGCTTCAATGTCAAAGGCTTACGTGAACAATCAATTCATGTTACACAAATAAATTAGGGGTTAAAATGTACTTACGGTTCAAATTAGTTATACATATCAAATTGATCATTATATCTTCAAATCCATGAAATATATACCTTATACAATTCATTATATTCAACTCATTTATGCTCGAAAAGATCCAAAACTAAGAGTTTAAACACTTACATCGCCATTTCTAAACCAACCGCACTCTACCCCCACTTACGATTTTGCATTATTCTCGAGTGTAAATGAGTTAGAGAGAAGACTTAGCTTATAAACCAGGCAGAAAGATGCTATCGAATCCCGTAATAAACCATGAGAAAGCACGATCCGAATCCCTATACCAAAACAAAAACAACCAACACAAAGCAAACACGGGACATGGTCCTCGTGCAAAACATCGAATAGGGATATGGGAATAATAAGAAAATGGCCTGTCACACGTCGTAAAAATTCGATAGGCAATATATATATATGGTCACTCTCATAAAAGCTTTAGATGGAAAAATAACCCACACGGGTAAAGCACGAACATCTAAGCATATATGTATCATGTAGAATATCACATGAGCAAATATCATAGTCAAGTCATAAATTCATGTTGGAAACAAAGTAGATCATAAAATGAAATGTGTGAAAGAGTATTGAGTCTTTTATACCCAGATCCTCAAGGGTTAAATCATTCTAACAACCTAAGTCCAAGAAATGATGTATTTGAATGTTTTCTTTGTTATACCTCGGGATTTTCGGATAACCACCTAATCGTTCCCTCTTTAATGATATTCAAACATTCATCCTGGGACTTAGTTGTGTTGTTTTTTTTTTTTTTTGTTTTTTTTTTTATATATATTAAACAGGAAAATGCCTATCCTAAAAAAAACATCCAGTTCTTTAATGTCTGACTGGTAAAAGACTAACCTAATGAAAATTAAAGCACGAAATTTAATATTTTTACGGGCCGCCTCCCGGTAGCGCTTTTTTTGGTTAACGCCGTTTGCTCGACAAATCTATTCTCACTGGATCAAAGCCACTTCACCTTCCTTCCACCCACTACATCGTCGTAAGCTCGATCATTGGTGTGGTCTGCAGAAAACAAGATCTCAACACACGGGTCAAGTTTCGATTGTTTTCCAAACACTTTTAATCCTCCCCATTGTAGACTTCTTCTTTTTCACTTTCTTTTAATTGTGCCTCCCTTTTGAGTTCTTCCATATCCCAACTACCACCATAACTTCCTCTAATGAACCACCGCCGTCATCCTCGTAAAACAAGTCGGGTGAAATTCATCAAACTCAGTGACTTCATCATACCACACCCGAGGATGTCGAGGAAATGAACAATCAAAGGTTTCTCTTTGGTTTGTCCTATATAATGCTTGCACCTTTGACCATTCACTCAACGGTGGTCACCATGACCTCTTAGTTCTAAAACACCTCCAGAATAATTTGAAGAATTTCAAAGGGCCGGACCAACGCGTCCTCAACTTTCCAGAAACAGATGCAACCTGGAATTATAAAGTAAGACTTGCTCCCAAACTTGAAATTCTCGCTTCTTGATTTTAGCATCGTGAAGGAGTTTCATTCTGCTCCTTGCTAATCCTGGCACTCTCGTAGGCCCGGAGTCTAAACTCATCCAATTCATGCAATCGCATCACCGATGTTCACCATACGATCGGGCATTAAAGTTTAAGAACTTAATGGCCCAATATGCTTTATGCTCTAATTCGACTGGCAAATGGCATGGTTTGCCATACACCATCTGATAAGGAGATGTACCCATAGGAGTTTTATAGGCAGTACGGTATGCCCATAGTACATCATCTAGTTTGAGACTCCAATCCTTTCTATGACTGTTCACAACTTTTTCCAGGATTCTCTTCAAACTCGATTACTTCTCTCGACCGCCCACTAGTCATAGGGTGATATGGTGTGCCAATTTTGTGCCGGACACCATATTTCTCAAGGACTTTTTCTAGTGGCCTGCTGCGTAAGGCGTTCCTCATCACCGATTAAGGCACGGGACATCCAAATCTCACGAAGATATTTTTCTTGAGAAAGTTCATGACCGCTTTGTGGTCATTGCGAGAAGTGGCTTGAGCCTCCACCCATTTTGATACGTAGTCAACGCAGACTAAGATGTATTTGTTTCCACAGGGAAGATGGAAACGGGCCCATAAAATCAATACCCCACACATCAAAGACCTCACATTCTAAAATGGGCTTTAATGGCATGTCAAAACGCCTAGTTAGAGCACCGGTTCATTGGCACCTATCACAAGCCTTGCGTAAGGCTTCAATCCTTGAATATCGTGGGCCAATAGAAACCGGATCGAAAGATTTTAGCAACGGTTTTCCAGGGACCAAAGTGGCCATCAAGAGGTCCACTGTGGCATTGTTCAATGATATCACGTTGCTCGATTCGGGACGATCTTCTCAACAATCCATCTTTACTGATTTTAAAGAGGTAAGGTTCATCCCACACGAAGGTTTTCAAATCGAGAAAAATTTCTTCTTCTCCGATATGAAATTCGGATTTAAATACTCGGAATGCAGGTAGTTGACGATAGAGGCAAACCATGGAACATCCGGAGTGCACTCGTGTATATGCATAACATGCTCGAGAGGAAAGTAAAGGTCTATCTCTTCAGTTCTTTCTTCTCATCGCTCGCATTCTAGAAACATGATCTCGCTACTACGCTTTCACGCCTCTTTTATCCTTAATTTGAACATCAATTCTTGCAGGATCGCAGATCCAACGTAGTAAGCGCGGTTTAGCATCTTTCTTTGTCATAAGATAGCGTGAGAGCGCCGTGGTCGATCCAAACAATGATCGAGGCACCCAACAAGTAACTCACGAAATTTGTCCATAGCAAAGACTACAACCAATAATTTCTTTTCGGTGGTTGTGTAGTTCACTTGTGTGGGGTTCGATGTGTGATCAAGCGTAAGAGATGGGCTGGAATTTTCCTTAATTCGACGGGACCTAAGATCGCACTAACGGCGTAGTTGGATGCATCACACATGAGTTCAAAGGGTAGGTTCCAATCAGAGAGATAAGAATCGGCGGAAATCGCTTGACTTTTAAGCTCATCAAACGCATGCTTGCAACTATCATCAAAATTGAAAACAACATCTTCTCTCGAGTAAAGTGGAAAGGGCTTAGCTATCTTAGAAAAATCCTTAATGAACCTCCTATAAAAACCAACGTGTCCAAGGAAACCTCTTACTTCACGCACATTTTTAGGAATTTCATCTTCTCTATAGCCTCAACTTTTGCCCTATCTACTTCCATTCCTCTTTCTCGATATCTTGTGGCCAAGAACTATTCCTTCGTCTACCATAAAATGGCATTTTTCCCGATTTAGACTAAGTTCTTCTCCACACAAATGGGATAATACTTGATCAAGATTATCAAGCAGTGATCAAAGGATTGACCAAAGATCGAGAAATCATCCATGAATATCTCCATACACTTTTCAACAAGCCCATCAAAGATTGCCAAAGATGCATCTTTGGAATGTAGCTGAGGGCATTGCAAAGATCGAATGGCATTCGCCTATAAGCGAATGTACCATAAGGGCAAGTGAAAGTGGTCTTTTCTTGGTCGACCGGGTCTATGGGTATCCGAAGTATCCGAATATCCATCAAGGAAACAAGAGAGAATGCATGTCCCGCCAGGCGCTCAAGCATCCGGTCAATGAAAGGAAGGGGGAATGATCTTTCATCGTGACTTCATTAAGTTTTCAGTCAATACGCACTCTATAACCGATTACTAGTCTCAATGCTATTTCTTCACCCTTTTCATTCTTTTCTATAGTAATTCCTCCTTTCTTAGGAACTACTTGAGTATGGGACACCCATTCACTGTCAGCAATTGCAAAAATAATACCCATGTCCAAAAGCTTGATAATCTCTTTCTTAATCACTTCTTGCATATGAGGGTTGAGCCTCCTCTCGAGGTCAGTTTAACACACTTAGCACCCTCTTCGCTTTTGATCTTGTGCATGCATATGTCGGAGATATCCTCTAATGTCTCCCACTTGCCAACCGAAAGCCTTTTCATTCTTCCTTAACACATTCAACAACTTCATTTCTTCTAACCGGGATAACTTGGCGAGAGATAATTAAAGGAAGCTTGTCACCTTCTCTCAAGAAAACGTATTTGGTCTTGAGGCAAAGGCTTCAGATGCCAAATCCATGCAGTGGTTCTTCTAAACTAGATTTAAGCTCCCCACTTTTCAACTCAACATCACCGAGTTTACTCGGTGGTCCCTACTGCCAAAGCTTCACCATTCAACGAACCTTCATCAACTTCACTCCTAGTTGTTCTAGATTAACCCAACCATGATTATTCGATTCTCCACTAATCGCTCATATTCGATCTCAATGACCATGACTTGCTTTTCCATATAGTCGTTAAAGTCATCGACATGTCCTCAATGGAGAAGCCGCTTGGAAAATCGAGAGGTCTCTGAATAGCTTTAGAGACATTGTAGCTCACCTCCTCGATCACCAACTCAGATAGTCACTTTGCCACCATCACAATCAATAAGGGCTCACTGGTTTGTAGAAAGAAAAGGTCTCGCCGAGTATTAAAGGAACATTCTCATCATTCTTGATGTCTAGGGCGTACCACGATCAACCGGGAAAGTGAATGTATCAATTTGAACTAAAACATCCTTTAATATCCTAAAAGCTTTTTCTGGAAGATTTATCGTAATTGAAGATTCATGGTTGTGGGTTCTAAAAGATTATCTAAACAAAGTCATTTACAAACGACAATGGCATCGACTAATGGATGCACCTAGGTCACATAAAGAATTTGGGAAGACTAAACCTCCCATCAACAACGTGAGCACAAATTTCCCAGTGGTCACCCTCTTGATTGGCAACTCATCATAACCAATCACAGAGCGCTTTCTCACAATTAACTGATCCATGTCTTCGAGCTTCTTTTGGAGGACACAACATCCTTGATGAACTTTGTATACTTAGGCATCTCAACTAAAACATCGATAATGGAAGATTTACCTGAGTATTCTTAAGAAGATTAAGCACTTTCTCATACTTTTTGTCTTCATGCAAGGAGATGTTATTTTTAGGGTGGAAATGGAAGTTTCTTTAAATCATTCTCAGAAAACACTTGCTTTGAGGATGAACTAACAGCTTTATCTTCCAAATCTTTCCACCTCACCACCTTCTCACCTTTCTTGCCACTCAGGGGATCATCCACCTGACTTTCACTAAACTCTTCATTTCTCAGGGGATCAGCCACCTGAGTACTATCATCTAGAACCGGGGGGCATGGATGTACGACTTCCCCTCCTGCCTTATCATTGGCAGGGAGGGGTTAGTGGTTTCCCTGGTTCGGGGACCATTAAGTTGAGTGCCCGATCTTAAATTCATAGCACTGGCCTCTTCTTTACCATAGGGAATTGTGGGAACTAGATCAGTGCATTGACTTTGATTTAACTCGGTCTGAGCCACTTGACCACCTTTGGGGTTCTTCTCAGTGAAGCTGGGTAATCGCCCAGAGGTCTGTAAGCTTTTGGTCGCCTACTTGACCGAGCCGCTTTCAAGATTCTTGATTGAACTGAGAAGGAATTGGAAATTATTATTCGCTCCTTCCGATAGAATCCAATTTAGTGTCAAGATTACTAGATTGAGAGGGGCCTTGAGAATTCTGAAAGTTTTGTGGAAAAGATTGGATATACCGACTTTGAAACATAGGATTTGGATTGTTCGGCCAGTTCTGGATAGTATTGACTTGATACGCAGGATGGGAAAGAAACTGACACTGGCCAACCAAATGGCCAGGCTGACAACAACTTTCACAAAACAGAACTTGAGAGTTCTGAGGAAATGGCTGGTTCTGATTTGTAGGATTAGAGGATATTTTGAGAGCTTCCACCTGCTGTTGCAGCATGGCGATCTGATTTTGCATGTTCACCTCCTCGATCCTAGGTGGAGGAGGTGTTTGGATAGCGTGAGATGAGGGGGCGTAGTTGTACTTGGAAATATCTTCAAATAACTGCCATCCCTCTTCAGGCGTTTTTCTTAAAAATGCCCCTCCTGATGAACTATTGACCATACCCTTGGTGAGTTCGGTCAATCCACTGAAGAAAGTGTTGACTTGCCTCTGCAAGTCTAAACCATGATGAGGGCATTTCCGTAGGAGAGCCTTAAATCTCTTCCAAGCATCAAAGAAAGATTCATTTTCCTTTTGGAAAAATGTGAAGATTTCACTCAAGCAATCAATGCATTTTTTGGATGGTGGGAAATATTGACTCGAGAACTCGTGCTCGAGTTCAAAGGCAGTTGTAATCGACTCGGCAGGAAGAGAGTTGTACCACTCTTTCGCTTCCCTCTTAAGGAAAAAGGAAACAATTTCAATTTAATTGCATCCTCATTAACCCCTTGTATCGAGTTGTACCACATATTTCTAAAAATGTGTGTACGTGAGTGTGAGGATTCTCAGTTGAAAACCATGAAAGATAGATCGTGTTGCATCATTTGAATAAGACTTGGTTTAAGTTCAAGGTTGGTGCATTAATAGTGGTAAAACGACAATGGGGTTGACTCGACTTCACCAGGCATGGCATAGTCGGACAACGTATGCGCTTTCATTCGCACCATGATAATGATTTCTTCAATCTCCTCTCGCTAAACGTCGTTCAAATCTTGATCACCGTGTTCTCTTCGTCGGGAAGAGCCGAGGACGGACTCTTCGCTGTTTTGGTCCGACTATGGTTCGGTTCGCTCGAGGTCGGGGTGTAAAGCGATGGACCTTTCTGACTCCGAGTTTGCATAAACCAATTCGAACACCAACACCTAAATCACGAGGTTTCGGGGTTTTTATTTTTTATTTTTTATTATTCCTTATGCTTCCGTAGAGTGGGATTCACCGAGAATCCATCACCCAACCTCGACGATTGAAACGTGTTCCTTGGATTTTTTTTATATTTTTTTCTCTCTCCCGGTAATTACCGACTCCACTCGGTATTTACCGAGTGCGGTGTTTTTTTTTTTTTTTTTTTTTTTTTTTTTTTTAAACCTACCTACGAAAAACTTGATAACAAAAACTAGAAAAATTAATAATGAACTGGACAACGGCACCGACTCCCCGGCAACGGCGCCAAAAACTTGTTTTTGGTTCCGTTGACGGGAAAGCTACCTACGAAAAACAAAACAGAACAACTTTAGAAAAATTAATAAAGAACCAGACGACCGTACCGATTCCCCGGCAACGGCGCCAAAAACTTGTCTCGGATTTTATCAATGAAAAGTAACAAGTAATAAATTTATAAATCCGGTATACCCCAAGTGCAGGGATCGTAGTATAGCGATTAAAAACCGGAGTCGATCCACAGGGAATCGAGGTTTATCTAGTTCTTATTAATTTTTTTCTAAATTGTCACGACTACTACTATAACTAAAATTTTAAGAAAATAAAAACGCCTAACACTTAACAAAACTAAAAACGAAAACAACAAAAGTAAACTGGACAGAAGATCAAAGATCTAAAGCCAGGAAAGATAATTACGAACCGAACTAACTAAGTTGTACCTATTTTATAACTAAAACTACAATAAACTCACTACGGTTACTACGGTGAAAACGAAGCAAAACAGCACAAACGATTTTTCTCAATTAATTTAACAACGAACAAGCAATGATCCACCGATTCCCGCAACCCTCAATTTCGACTCTAGATTATCTTGTGGTGATTTAACGAAAATTGTGATTCACCTATCGAAGGTATGAACTCCTAATCTCTTAGAAAAGTTCGCCTATCAATCTTTTATCTTTCGATTTTAAAGATTAACGCTTTCATAACAAAGGTGTGAAATCTCTCAATTTCGCAATCTAGATATTCAACCTAACAACTCTCGTTATTTTTTAGGTTAAAAATCTAATCTTTACTACGGTGATCTAAGATTTAACGACGATTCTCATCAAATGTTAAACATCAAACAGCAACCATCTCTCGATATAAATTGCATAACAACAATCAAAACATAGAAAAAATACAATTTTTATTAAAACTTACAAGATAATCCAAATTAAATCGAGATGTTGCTAAGAATCGGTGTCACAAGCATTGTTCCAACGTCTTTTTAGCCTCTCTCATCATCGTATGATTCTTTAAATCATTTCGATTTCAATCTGTTGATTCGAGACCGTATTCTCCGGAAACAAACGATTCATCAGAATAACAACGATCTTTCGATAACTATCTCAAGCATTACAACAATACTACTAGATTATTATTTTTTTGATACATATATATAGGTATATAAGGATATATATATAAGTATAAATATATATATATATAAGTATAAAAGTATATACTTATATATATATATGGATATACGTATAGATATATATATACAAATATATGTAGATATATAAAGATAGATATAGATATAAGTAGATATATAGATATCTGTATATATATATATATATATATATATATATTGATACTACAAAGAAATAAAAACAACAAAAAGATGAAAGGAAAAGAAATTAGATATATATATATATATGTATATATATTAGTACTACAAACAAAATAAAAACACGACAGTAAAAGAAAATGGCCGAAAGAAGCAGGGGCTGTTCATCCTGATACATTTGAGTCTATTTATAGACTATTTTGCCAAGGCCGGATCGATCCTGAAAGCCGGATCGATCCGGTGTAATCATTGCAAATCTTAATCGATTCTATCCAAATCTTCTGGATGATTTGATATATATTGGATTAAAACTTAAAATTCATATCTTGAGTTGTAGACTTCCAAAATTGCAAACGAAATGTCAAAATTACGGTCTCGAGAAACTCTACAACTTTCATGAAGGACTCTTCTTCAGAAAACGTCTTCTTGAGTACCTCGTGTTCCTCCGGCGTTTTTTATGACATTTTTACTTAAATCAATCATTAGCCACTTGACCACCATTTGAGTTGTAGGAGTCCGATTGACTTGATTCAAAATCCATTGGAAAGCTTTCTTGAAGATATACAACTTTTATTAAGGAAACTTCTTCAGAAAATGTCGTTTTGATGAGCCATTTCCATTACGTGTCGTTTCTGACATTTCTTGATCTGAATCGATTAAATGACTTGACCATAACTTGAGTTGTAGAACTCCAATTGACGTGATTCAAAGTGCGTTTGAAAGCTTATGTGAAGATCTACAACTTTCATTAAGAAGTCAACCCCTGAAAATGTCTCTAAGCTGGGTCAAATCTCCGTCGAAAATATGTAACGATTCAAGATTTGGAAAAACGACCTTTTTAAACTCGTAGTTCATGCATGACCTTCTTCTAACCTCTAAACACATCTTATAGACTCAAAACATGTCGTTACGTGGAATCTTGGTCAATGTATAATCCTATGATGAACCACCAAAATCCAAACGTAAACGAACTGACATTTACACTCCTATTCATTAAACCTAAGATAAAACTAAGAAAAACACATAAAAACACGATATTTTATATAAGACTTACTATTTATATAATTAGATAAAACCTATAAATTAATGACTTGATTTGATACATAAATGCTCAAAATGGTATCAAAAGTGGGGTGAAATGTTATAATAATAACAGTGAATTTTTCCGTCATCAAGATTACATTCAAATATCTCCAAAAAAGAAGGCGGAGGAAAGACTTGTCAGTGCTAACAGTTTTCATAGTCACGTAAAGAGTTTCAAAGAAAACATTACTCCTCCTCCTCCTCCTGCTCCTGCAGAGGAGAAAGCCCTCTACGAAGATGATGATGATGATGATGATTTTGAGAAATGGAATAGGAATATCCTAAATTGGACCGAACCGAATATCTGCTGATGTCTTTATCGTACCATTTTCCACAATATGAACCCGACATGTTTCATCAACAATGTACTCTGAAACCACAAAGTCCGGTACACCATTTCCACTATGGTTTGCAGGTAAAAAAAACCCAACACATGAGGTACTTACTAGAAGGGACATAGCTGGCCTGTAAGAAATAGACTCAGCGAAAGCGAAAGCGATGTGCCTTTCCTCAGGGGACAATATCCTATTTTCAATTCCTGGTGGATAAGGAATATTGTATACCTCCTCCCACAAGCCCAACTTCGTATCCTTAAGTGCGTAAACTAGAAAACCAACCTGCGTTATAGAAATTATCCTGTGGTGTCCCCTCAAACATTTTGGTAGAAACCGTGTAACCATCGCTGCCATCTTTCACTGTATAAACTTGGCAACCCATGTCATGATGAGCCAGACGATTTATTGCACGATTAATCAGGACAATTTTGTATTCTTTGAAAGAATCTACTGTCTACATACCCTATACCAACAGAAATAGGGATTCAGACCACTTTGCTTACATCAGATACAATATGAATACTTAGTTTGCTTTTTTGTTCTACTAAGCTTTATATGCTTAAAATTGAACTTAAATTTAGCCGCAAAAACTACTCTCTGCCCGCTTCATGTATATTCTCTTGAACCGAACAATAATAGCAGATTCATTTTTCATTGCATTTACAGATTTACTGATGTTCGATTCCAATCTGTTTTTAGCACATATTTTCTGTTTGTAAAAATTACTGAGCTAACTTACATGTCAAATTTAACTCTCAGTTGTACAGCAATTGTTTAGTTGTTGTGTTGACTTTAAGCTTACACCTTCCCCGAAAACTGCTCCATTTTTTTAAAGCAAAGAATCATCTACCTCTATCTTAAAAAATAGTACTTGTAGATCTACTAGTGTATATGCAATGAAAGAATTCACTTGAAAACATAAATTTCGATATTTAGTGCCATTTACTTCCAACTGCTCAGTGCATAGTTGTTTGATGAGATAATTTATGCAGCATTGTTGATTATTCAGCTCAAAACTTTTCATTACAGTTAAGGAATGAGTCGACTTATATTTCTATCACAAAGATTATCTCGAGATCTATCCAGTTGCTAATATTGTTAAGTGATTCACTTGGAACATAATGGAGGAAGAGACGGTGACTTCAGGATACTTTCGGTTCATTAATGACCGGCTCTTAGTAATCGAGATGTATGTCCCATGGGCTGATCAAGTGCATGACCAACTCCAGCTGCTCAAGATGGACGTCAGATTCCTGGCAGCGTTCTGCGATTGCATTAAAAAATGGGATTATGCCACTGATGAAGAAAGCAGGGAAAGATTGAGATCTATGATCACTACTCTTACAGAGATATGGCTGAAAGAACACAAAGGCTTATCTTTTGTCAAACGCCTGGATGAAACATGTCCGGTCGGGCCAATGGACATGACAATCCAAGATTTCTATTCAGCAAAGTTTGAACTGGAAGCGAGAATTCAGCAGAGCAAACAACAAGTTGAAGGTTGGTGTGTAAATTTGATGCATTCCTCAATGCAACGCCTGTCTTTAAATTGTTCCCACATCCGGGATTCTCTTAAACATCTTCAGAAGAATCTGAATTTACTTTCCACCTATAGAGATGGTAAAATTGTTCCATTGAAGAAGCAAATTGATATTTTGAAAGCCAAGATAATATTTCTGGAAGAATCTTTGAACAGCGTTGAACGTTGCCCAGATGGGAAGGAAATCGTTCAATTTCTGAACTTTATTGGTGATTTTGCCCACAGTGCAGCATGCTTAACATATTTGTACTGGGCAAAAGAAGCCAATGAAGAAATTGCAACTGAAATGAACATTGTCTTTTTTCATATGTTGCAGAAGTTCATACCTTATGCATATGATATTACACCCTTATACATTGGCATCTTAAAGTACTGCGACTTGCAACCATCTGATTCTTTTCTTTTCGGAGAAGCCGTTGAAAGCTTTGTTGACTTTTTCTTTGAGCACTTAGCTACTATTTTGAAGGATGATTTTCTAGTTCTTGAGACCGCCTAATATTTCTTTTCACACTTCTCACCGATGCTACATGTGAGAATGTAGAAGTAGAAGATCAAATTCGCAGCCAAATTGTTGCTCTTTTGAGTGAGGATGCGTATCTCCTTTCGCCTTTGGATGAGATTAAAGAGGATTTATCCGACAAAAAGCTGCTTCTAAGTGATTGTATGATGAAGATTGATATAGCAAATACTAAGATCAGGCAACTTTTTAGTGGATTGTCGACACTCGGATCAGCTTGGAAGTTGAGGAAATGGAATACATGTATTTTGTTTCTGTTCATAGAGAGCTCTCTTGGATTGAGAAGCATGCCCAATGGGCTGATCCGCTGTTGGGTCAAATGCAGTTGTACAGAAGGGAGCTTAGATTCCCAAGAGTGTTCTTGCTATGCATCGCGACATGGGATGATTCTCGATGAAGAAATAAAGGTGAAATTGAGCTCCATAATCACTTCTCTTGAAGGGATATGGAGAAAAGAAGAAGATGGACTTCTTGCATCGGCTTCATGCAATACGCGCTACAGGGATGCATCACAGATTGGCATCCATTGGCATCTGAATTAGAGGAAAAATCCAACTGTCTAAGCTAGAAGTCAAATCATGGTGGGTAAATTTGTTTCATTGGCCATTTCGATGTAAGCCTTCATCAAGTGATATGATCATAAAGTTTCTAGATTCTATACTAAAAAATCTGAAGGATCTAGTCAATTGTCAGGCTAGTGAAAACGTTTAGTTTAAGAAGCAAGCGGAAATCTTGGAAGAGAAGCTAATATTCTGAAGATTCTTTTAAGATGGCTGCAAATTGCAAAGATAGTAAAGAGTTGGGAGAATTCAAAATGTTTGTTCAAGTATTTGCTAATGATGCAGCAGTCCTAACATTTCTTTATTGGACAATAGATGCAAGTGACGAAGCAACACCTGGAACAAATTTCATGCTTTCTCATATGTTGGGAAAGATCAAACCTACCACGCTTTGATGTTGCTAGATTGTACTTTGGAACCTTTAAGGCCATATATGTGCAACGATCTGATTCTAATATGTTTGGACAAGTCGCTTTGAGCTTCGTCGACTTTCTTCTTGAGGATTTGGTGACTCCTCTGAATGATGATTTTCAAATTTTTCGAGATGATATCGTATTTCTTTTGACATTTCTCAACGATCCTCCTAATGAGAATGCACACGAAATAATTTGCAGCCCAGATGGTGTTCTTTTACGGGAGGGTGTGTGCAGCCTCCTCCCCTTCGATGACATGGAAGGGGTTTTCTCCGAGAAAAATGTGCTTAAGAGATTTTATGGTGACAATCGATCTCATCAATGCTAATATTAGGCAATTTTATTGTAAATTCCTGGATCCATCATACAATTTTCCAAAGGTTGTTTCTCCACAATGTCTTGATTTTCTTATACTGAAATCTTAGAAACTTGAAGGAGATGATGATCAATGACCGGAAATACGCACCTTTTGCAAAATACAGATCATAGAAATTATGGAGGAATTGGTTTTGCTTTGTCCCTTTTTCATTCACATCTTCGATATGCAAAATGAACCAAACGAGACATGGTTGGAAGTGGTCAATTTAGTACATCTAACGGAACATGTCATCAACTCCTGCATTAGTTCGTGGTTTGTCTTTGATTATCCAATCACGGTGTCATATGGCCTATCTTTATGATGTCTTTGACGTAATCAAGGTTGTAAAGACAAAACTTGAGAAGATCAAAGAGAATAGCTTTGTATAATGCAAAATGCCCCCTCGTTCAACCGATATCATTAGTACACTCTCGGAACAAGCTAGGCCTTGAGAAATCAATGAAATAGTTGTGGGTTTTGATGATGAAGCGGAAAAGATAATTGGTAAGCTTACACGGGGGCAAAAGTCACTTGACATTGTTTCAATTGTCGGCATGGGTGGTTTGGGAAAGACTGCCTTAGCCAAAAAGGTTTATGGTTCCTCATTAGTGAAATGTAATTTTCATGTGTTTGCCTTCTGTTATGTTTCGCGAGATCATAATGCTAGAAGGCTATTACTTGACATTTTACGTGACATTGCGGGAAATATTGACAAAATTTGTGATAAGACTGAAGATGACTTGGCTCAAAAACTTTGGCAGAGTTTGAGTCGTCAAAAGTACCTTATTGTAATGGACGATATATGGAACGTAAGTGTTTGGAATAAAGTTAAAAGCTCATTCCCTGATGACAAAAATGGGAGTAGGGTAATTTTCACTACCCGATCTCATGAAGTTGCAGAGAAATGCAAAATCAATTGTACTCCACATCAACTACGTTTTATGTCTGAGGTTGAAAGTTGGGAGCTATTGCAAAAGAAGGTGTTCCTTAATGGTATTTCACCACCATGTCTTTATGAGATTGGAAATCTGATTGCCATAAACTGCAAAGGCCTCCCACTAGCTGTTGTTGTAATTGCAGGTCTTCTTGCTAGAACAGAAAAAAGCCGGATGTGGTGGAGTGAAGTTGCCGAAATGGTAGTTTCTTATCTATCTAATGAGGGATGTATGCAAATTTTAGAACTAAGTTACACGTATTTACCCGAATATTTTAAACCATGCCTTCTCTATCTTGGAGCATTTCCATGTAGATAGCTTTGATTAGAGTTAAGCGGTGATAATCTTGTTGTGGATTCTTCAAGGATTCATACTAGAATCCAAGACAAAAACCTTAGAAAATGTGGCAAAAGAGTACCTCCACGATCTTGTTGATAGAAGCCTTATCATTGTTAGTGCGAGAAGTTGCTACGGTGAGATAAAAACATTTCGTGTTCATGATCTGATACATGATATGTGTCAAACGAAATGCCGAGATGGGAACTTTTTCCAATTTGAACCATGAAATTGCATCATCTAGTTCCTCGAACCCTTGAAGAGATAACAACTATCGTGTTGCCACGCAGAAGCAAGCGATATTACTATTGGTGTTGGATCATCATTTTTAAATGCACACTTTGTACTTAACTTTGGGAAAGAGAGTTTATACTTTGAAGATATTGTTAATGATTCACCTTTAATGCGATTTTAGACTTGCTCACGTGTTGGATTTAGATCTCATATGGGGAGAATCCGGTATCAAACAGACTTACCTCTCTGGTACATCCGAGACATTTACATGCTAGAATGTTGAAATCGAATCCATTCCATTATCCATATCCAGTCTCGAAATTTAGGATCTTTAGTGTTTACTCTAGATGGTTTTGATAAAATACATTTGCCGAAACGCGTTTTGGAGAATGAAAAATCTTAGGCATGTGAAAATCGACAAATGCATCCTCAAGTTTTCGACGAGGGGAAGAGCATGGGACATATCATAAATTGGATAAGGTGGTAAGCTTTTCAAATCTGCTTTTATCTACTGGAAAAAGATATACAAAGGCTTACGCAAAGGTTACCGGCTGTTAAGAGATCGAATTCTTTGTTTAGAAGAATCTCTTGATTATGATGAAGAATCGGTAGAAACATTGACCTTTAATAGAAAACTTAAGTCGTTGAAACTAACCTGCATTTAAATCGGAGATAACTCCATACTTGATCGAATTTCCTTCAACTCTCAAGAAACTAACTTTAGTGCACTTTACGCTAGCCTGGACGACTATATCAAGAATTGCGGAACTACCTTGTCTTCGTGTTTTGAAGCTACGATGGATTTCCATCGAGGAGTCAAGATTGAAGATGGAAGACATGGCATTCAAAAATTTTATTTATTTATTTATTTATTTTATGATTATGAAATTTATCTTCAACATGCAAGTATTTTGGATGAGCTAAATGTGGAAATGCAGAACGTGGTTTTTCCCTATATTGGAGCTTTCACTTGTAAACAGGGCAGTGGTTTAAAAGGACAAAAAAGAGGGGAAAGATAGAAATTAGGACAGTGAAAATATAAAATGAGTGATAAGGACAAATCCACTGTTCATAACCCAAAATCCACTGTTTTCTGCAGTGGAACTGCCTCAAATCTAATGTTTCATTATCACAGTGGAATAAGGACATGTTCTTTTTACCCGAAAAAAAATGCCACTGTCCTCATTGCATATTTCTAGATTCAAATTGTCTTTTTTAACCATAAACCCCTTGTATAATTTGCTAAAAAAAATTGTGCTCATGTAACTTCACTGGTTTTGAAAGTCATGTAATCTGCAATATATAAAGATCTCGAACTTTGGAAGATTCAAAAAGTTGGTCTTCGGTCCTGTTATAAAAATGCAGTATATATGAAACACATGTTTGAGATTATGAAATTTATCTTCGACATGCGAATACTTTGGGTGAGCCAAATGTGAAAATACGGAACGTGGTTTTTGCCTTTATTGGAGCTGTCACTTGTATAATTTGCTATGAAAATTAGAGGCCAAATATGATGGATTTTGTTTATTATTTTACGGTACGGCTTATATCATCACTTGCTAAGATTACTCATAGTGCACATTGTAAGGGTATTTTCTTATACTCAATCTGCTGCAAGGTGAGAGAGACCTTTGTTTATATCATATCTCCGACGCTATGATTTTAGTCTTCCACCACAAAAAACAAATAGAGAATTCAGGAGGGTGGTTATTGCTTTGGGGAGACCTGCATGCTTTTGTTATCTCTGTTATTGCTTGTGAGAAATTATAGAATCAGATCACTTTAATGGCCCATAATTCATGCCAGTGCATTGTTCGCGCAGCATTTATTTTTCCCTCATGCACGATTCCACGGGATCATGTCTTTTTCCACCAGATCGCGTGGCATTTAAATGTTTCATGTGGAAAATCAAGAGGTGCCAAAAGTTGAACTTCCATGTGACCACGTGGAAATTAAATGAAGGCCACGTGCAAAAAGCGAAGCGCGGCGTGGTAATTTCCACGGGCCCGTGGTGTCTGGAAAACATATACAGAGCCGTTTCTCCTTCTTCTTCCTCACTTCCTCTGTTTTCATCTGATAAAAAAATCGCCCCCACAATATACCAAAAAAACGCATGCACATTCCCACATCCTTGCCCCACATTTGTTGATTATTTTCACGTGGAAGGGATTACATCTCACGGGCAAGAAGGTGTTAGGCACGGGTTTCTTTACATTGCGTGGAATTGGAACGGGAAGCGGATTGAAGCTTCATACAACAATGGCCGTCATTAATTTAGAAGAATATCCTCTACTAAGCTATTTACAGTTTATTAGGTTTAATTTCGATGAATTTGTCCCCGAATCTTCGTGAACTGCAACTTTTTATTTGAAATTGTGATATAGTAATGTTATTGAAATTGTGATATAATAATGTTATTGAAATTGTGATATAGTATGTTTATTTCTTACCCAAAAAAATCGAAATTGTGAGTTAATTTTACAAATTTTGTAGTACTGCTATTGTAGAATTTTTTATATTGTAGAAATTATGATTATAAGATATTGAAAATTTCGATTTATGTACATTGGGAAATTTCTATTGGAAATTTATTGTATATCGGAAAACATATTGATGTTTGTAGAAATCGTGATATTGTAGAAATTTTGATATTGTAATTTTTTTGATAATTTGATAGTTTAGAAAAATTTAGAATGAAATGCATGAATGATATTATAGTGACAATGTTATTATTAGAAATGATATTGTAGAAGTTTTGATATTGAACATATTTCGATTATATGATATTGTATGTATGTTATAGGTTGTTTTGAAATTGAGTAGTATAAATCCCTTGCCCGTTCCATGCCTTAGTTAATTATTAATTGTAACGGACAATCACAATGAAAATGCCCTAATTTTATAATGAATGAATTTTGAATTTAAAAATGCGAAACAAACGACAAATAAATGTTGTTTGAAATTTCCAAAAAAAATGAAATTTCGACATATTCTATGGTACGTCTCGACCTAATGAGGTTCTTAGATTTGCATGCATCTCTGGGGTGTTTTCGAATCCTTCTGATCCGCTGTGTCATGCCTAATCTCCAGGCTTTGTATTGGGGCTCCTGGTAGGTAGCTCGTAGAAAATTTCATTAGGTTTGCTCAATAGAGCATATTTTCCTTTCTCAGCCGCTTGGTAAAGCCTCCGTCGGAAGTGAGGCATCCGTTAGATCGAAAGTATAAGCTGCTTACATTGGCTCACCCCGAGATCCGATCTCCTCGTCATCATAAAATATTCTATGACGCCGGTGAAAACAATCTTCTCTTCTATACCCCGTCTTCATTGTTCCAACACAACACAACGAAACTTGAAAATTTTACTAACCTAACCTAACCATGTGTTTACAACAATATTTAGACAAAGACAACACAACAAGAACAATATTTGAAAAAAAACTTGACCATGCGTCTATATGTATATATGTATGTATATATGTATGTATGTATGTATGCATGTATGTATGTATATGGGTGTGTATATATATGTATGTCAATAAATTTATATATAACGTTATATATACACTTATTTTATCACGTTTTATTAGCATATATATATATATATATATATATATATATATATATATATATATATATATATACATATATATATATATATACATATATATATATATATATACATACAAAACATGCGAGAGTGTGTGTATATATATATATATATATATATATATATGATTGAGTGAAAGAAATTATACATTGAGATAATTGTATATATAAGTTTATATATATATATATATATATATATATATATATATATATATGAAATTATACATTTAGATCATTGTATATTTACACACAGACTAAACACACATGCATACACACACACACACACATATACACATATACACACACACACTCACACACCCCCACACATACACACACACACACACATATATACACATACACGGAGAGAAATTATACACGGTACATATATATAACCGACTATATAATTCCTCTCTCTCTATGTATATATATAGTCAGTATATTTATATATAAAGTTATATATACACTTCTTTTCTGAAGTTTTTATTAGCATCTATAGCATATGTATATATATTGTTATTTACACAATTTTAATCACTCGCAGCTTACTAGTTACGAGACACCACGTGGACCATTGATTCATCCACCCGAAAACGTTTTTAATGCCGAATTGAGGTTCCATGCCGAAAATTCTACTCTTACAAGACTACAAGCGTTACTGAAAGATGCACACCAGACAATGCCTTGTGGAGTAGATTGGAGCAATCAGTGTTTGGTCTCTTTCTTGCTTTTATATGTAATGACTGGGAATTCAAGGGGCGGCTCATAGCATTCCTGTATTTCAATATGGTTTATCCAGACCGAGACGGCGAGCTTCATTTTAAGATTGGCGATAATAGAGTGAAGTTCGGAAGAAGAGAGTTTGGATTGATAATGGGGTACAAATTTGGAAATATGGATGTTGAATTGCCTGATCAGTCAAGGTGTTTTGATGTTACTTGTACTCTCCATAAGTACATCAACAATGTGACGTTGGAAAAATTTTTATCAACGATTCAGGTACCGAATGACATTGAAACTATATACCGGATGGCTTTAGTGTACGTTATTTATGGCTTAATAATCGGAAACGACCACTGGAGTGGTAATACCCAACAGATTTTTATATTGTGTCGAGAACCTACAAGTTGTCGAGACATTTCCATGGGGGGAGTATTTCTTTAACAATTTAATGTTAAACTGGCGTAAAATAGTTTTTGAGTATATGGATCGTGTACCTAAAAGAAATGGGAAACCACATAAGCCACAGTTCTCCGGTTGTTTATACGCGGTACATGTGTGGTGTTTTCATGCCATGCCTAGACTATACAGTATGGGAGATTTGCAACAGTGGTAGAAGGTCGAGCTAATGATCGTCCAAGTTTTTTGAGATGGAAATGCACCGACGGCGGGGTGTATTACAAAAACCTTGGTCAGTCCTACATCAAATGTTACTCCATGGGTATGTATTATATTATCATTGTTATCAATCTACACTGTCAGCAATATTTTTAAAACATTGTATCTAAAATCGGTTGTTTTTTTTCCTTTATGCAGGTTGACATGGTCGCTGATATTTTGACAACCGCCGAAGACAGCGATTCGTAATTACATTGGGGTTTCGGAGGCGGAGGTTCTGACTCCACCTCGTGAATTACCTGTTCCCCCTGTCATTGTCCCGGATCCTGTGTCTGGTCAAATACATGTTCCCCCAAGGTCCAATGTGGCTGGCAAAGTCCGTGAGCGTCCAGGAGTTGATGCTCAAGACGAGCGACCATCTCGCCAAGCCCGTCATGACGAACACACAAGTGCCCCGTCTACATTCGCAAACCCTCAGGGTACAATATCGTATGCTCAACAATTCGATATAGGCGGTGGTAGTATACCTATTGTCGGGGGCGTTGTGCCGTTGGAATCACTGGTGCCTGAAATCACGCGTATAGTTGACAATGCGTTAAGAGAAGTTAGGACTGAGCTGATGGAAACGAAGGCCGAGTTGATTGAAACAAAGGCTAAGTATGCTGAAACGAATGCTAAGCTGAGTGAAGTGCAGGCTGAAATGGCACGTCTGAGAAAGGCCCAGGCAACAACTACCAGAATAGTTGACGATCGACATACGCATTTCCACTACTCTATACAAAGGGCGGCGGTGCGACTGGTTCGAAATAACTCCTAAATACAAATATAATTGCATTTATCTTGTTGACATAAATTTAAATTCACACCATTTCCTTTAATTTGCAGGGTACACTTACGCCCCGTGGTGGGACATCTGTATCACAAGGCTCCCAGGGCGGTGACTCACATCCACATCTCGACAGGACCTAAAGCACACCAACCACCGAAGTTGAGCTGTCTTCAGCTACACAAGGCATTCGTGAGCCTGAGACTGAGAGACCTTGAGGTTGTGATACAAACACGGACCAGACACCTCGAGGTTGTGATACAAAGACGGACCAGACACCTCGAGGTTGTGATACAAACGCGGACCAAACACCTCTTAGGAATGTTCATCTGGCGTCACCGTCCTAGGTTACTCCTTCCGGTCTTCGGGTATCAGGGTCCCAAGCTGGGCCGTCTTTAGGTCCACAAGGCACACCATCCGTTCAGGGTCAACACCCTGAGACAGAGCAAAGCACCCATCTTGACCCATTGAATGATGATTTTTCGTTTGAGTGTGCTGGTCTAGGTTGAGAATTCGATATTGATGATGTGCATGTGGAGATCAGTTCGACGGACACTGGCACTCTTCTAAGGCCCCAAGCGATGCCAGGTATGAATATAATGAGAGGGAGGGGGAGGGGGGAGAAGGAGCTACAAAGAGCCTGTTATTCAAAAAAAATGGCCCTTCAATCCACTGTAAGGCAAACTGAGTACGTTAAGAAGACGAGTACGACGTAGATTCGGCCTAAAAAGGGCTTGAGGACGATAGGCACACACCCGCTCAGAGGACTATCGATGAGGAGCTGAAAGAACTGAGAAATTGGATTGGATCAAAAGAAGGTGATACAACCAAGTTATTAGTAGGAGGGATGAAAAGCGACGAGGAAATCTTACCTTACCCTGCGGATCGAGAATTCTTCAGCTGTATTTTGTTTCAAGGTTATCAGTTATATTCGCAGGTAAACTCATTTAAACTTGTATTCGAATTTCTTTAACATGTATTACGATTTTTTATTTATCGTAATATTGTGACTGAGTAATAAATTCCATTTGCAGCACATTGACGCATATGTGGGACTGTTGTCTGCTCGTATGGCAGCTTACCATGATAAGTATGAAAAATATGCGAGATTGTGTTATGCCTCATTCGCAAGTACTCTTGTGCCTGAACTAGAGAATTGGGATGGTGACATGGATGCGGTGGTTTGGCTGTTTTGACATTAGAAACTGCTACATGGACCAAGAAAACGATCGCCTATGCTATCTGGATGATTAACCCGCAGCATTGGGTGCTTGTGCGCATGTCAATTAGTGAATGGACAATAACGGTGCACGACAGCCGATACAGAAATGGGCTCGATACATGAGGTTAATGTTATCGGCATCACAAGATTGCATGACAATACAATGGATGATCCATCCATCTCAAACACAATTATATCTGATGTTGCCTGGCGAGGCCGGATGTCCACAGGCGTAGTAGTGCGGTGCGTATCAAACCTTATTCAGATTTGTTAATTTCAAACATTCAGTTGTAAAATTTATGGCTTTAATATGCAGGGAACGCTGTGCGCTTTTCAGCCTGAAGACTGTGGAGCTTATAATCATCAATGACGCAAGCGTATCTGAGCTGAGTGATGAAACTTTTCACAGGCTCAGGATCAAAATGGCTGTAGATCTATTTTGTCAACGTCCAACATTTGACATTTTTTTGGTTTTATCTCAATTTTGGCGTTGTAATATTTATATTCTAAATTTTGTTTGCTTTTTATATTACAAATTTATAATATTTATATTATAAATTTTGTTTGCTTTTTATATTAGCGGTAGATCTATTTTGTCAAATGTATAGCGGTAGATCTATATTGTCAACGTATAGCGGTGTAATTTGTAATTTGTATATTAAACGTATAGCGGTTAATTATTATTATTTCCAAGATTATGAATATAGTTAAAACAATAATTATTTTGATTATTTTGAATATAGTTAAAAACGAATAATTATTGTGTAATTGTCGAAGCAAACGTAGTAGATAGGAAATGATAAGTAGTAACATCTTTTGGGCACTTATGAATGCGGCCACAACTTTTTGGGCACCAACAAGATACATAATAACAAAAAAAACCATCTCTAGTCGAGGGGACATAAAAATAACATCTATAGTAGAGGAACATAAAAATAACAACAAAAAAACAAACTGAAACGAAAGTAGATCGTTATCCATGCAAGGCATAACATCTATAGTAGAGGGGACTATCACAATGATTTGCAAAGAAAGACCATCAGACAGTTGAGATAATACTAAAAAACATGAATAAAAGACGAACACAATGACCATATTTAAAAGTCATCTTCATTAAAAGTTTTGTAGGTGATAACTTCATCATGACCGTATGTCACATCATCTTCAACATATCCCGGCACCCCGGCAGACCTGACGCATATAGCTGTGATCAGATACGGGAAAATATATATCCATCGCCTACATTGCCCTTTGCTATCTGTCGAATCCTAGACAAAATATACTCTCCGACGTCGAAGTAGGAAGTAATAGATGCATACGCAAGGGCGTACAAATCAAATGCCGGTGCGGTGTAGTTTACTGTACCATACATATTGGTGGCAAGAAACATAATCAGGAAAGGAATGAATGGACCGTACCAGGACCAGGGTGAAGGATGGGCAGGCCGCCGGGGCCTCACATGTTCCCACAGATGCGTCTCCCCATATAAAACAGCCATGTCACGCTGTAGTAGTTCAGGAACATCCGGAAAAAGAAAGAAATCCAAACCCTAAGGATATTCTGGAATGGCATACTCGTCATTGATCCATGTATTATTCAAAATGACGGGAACGCCTCGCACTGTGACGCACCGTTCATTGAGCTCTGCCACAGCTACAGAAGCGTAGAATTCACGCACAATAGACCGATTCATGTGATGAAAGCTTAACGGTACTTGAACTTGCCAGTAACATGGTCAGTCACTATATCTATGACAGTTCCAGGATTTTCACTCTTCAACATGTCAAAGTAGGCGGTAGTTTAGAATACGATAGTGTTACGCTTCCGCCGATTAATTCCAATGCTTTCTGTCTACAATGATATGCACGCTTTTAATCAAGGTCTATGTTGAATACTCTTTTGACCTCGACTATAAAATGTTTTGTCGTGAAATGACTGCCGAGTCTTAGGAGGTTCTCTCTAACGAGACGACCTATAGGTCCGGGTCTGGCTTGCCTATGATCGTTGGTTAATCGCTCCAATCCACAAGTGTGAGTTTCATTG
Source organism: Gentiana macrophylla (assembly GCA_026214975.1). Lineage (NCBI taxonomy): Eukaryota > Viridiplantae > Streptophyta > Magnoliopsida > Gentianales > Gentianaceae > Gentiana > Gentiana macrophylla. The sequence goes on along the minus strand of CM047810.1, from coordinate 47,821,862 downwards.
TACTCGGTTATCTCGAAGTTATTGCAATCAAAAACCTTCCTACCCACAACTTGCCATTCACATTTCTCCGAAGTAAAACATCGTAGTTTTAACTTCCCCTTGTCGGACCGGATAGGTTTCCACATGTAATTATTTTTCAATGCGTGGTAACTCATTTTCATATGCATATCATCTTTGTCTCTGAACTTTTACCAATATAAAATATTCCGAATCTTGATCCGAACGCTTGACCCGTGGACACGGAGGAATTTCGAAGCCGGAATGTACGAACCGAAATGAACACCTCTATTGCGATTAATACTTGCCGTACTAAATGCGTGACCAATGTCGAGGTTACTGTTCTAATGGTGCTCTCGAAAAACTCGTAAAACGATCCATCGATATTGGGACCCGCTTGCATCGGTGTTGGCATAGCAAGGTTTTGTTCGAAAGGCACTCTCGAAAAACTTCGTAAATGATCCACCGATATTGGGACTCGCTTGCATCGGTGTTGGCATATCAAGGTTACGGTCAAATGCGCTCTCGTAAAACTTCGTAAGCGATCCACGATATTCGAGACACCTTGCATCGGTGTTGGCATAAAAGAGGGCGGGCGGTCAAACTGGCGGCTTGTTCCATTTATATTGACATTATGACTTGTCCCGTCAAACTGTTGTTGGATGTACGGTGTGTGCGTTGTCTGGCTAAAATTAGGCCGAGGTGTATGAATTGGCTGACGAATCATATTCGCAATTATTCTTCAAGCGTAGTCAGGTTCACTCGTGATGTCAATGGCTTGTTGAGCTGAAGTTATATTCGGTTGGATGTCAGTTTAATGAGGGGATAAGGCTGATGTGGTAGGTACAACATGCTCTCGGGAATTTTGATTACAGTTCAACTCGGATGTAAAATCCTTAATGCCTCTATCATTTTCTGCGTGAAATGGCTCATTTAAGTCAAATTCGTTATCATCTTCCGTATCATCATCGTGCATAACCGGTTCAGCGTTAACGCTTAGTTTCACAGTTCTTTTCTCAAAATATCATCAGTGTAGCCTAGCCATGTATCATCGTCCAAAACATCCATCGGTTGGTCATAATCTACGTACATTAGTTTCATGATCAATGTATTGTTTGAGACATCAATTCTTACTTTCTGACACACTTTGACCTTCACTTCATCCAATGTCGTATCGGTTTTCACATGAACCAAATACAATTTTTTTTAATAAGACCATTGGTCGCTATCTTCATGGTATTTCCACTCTCCACCAAATAAAAACTTAACGGACACCGTGTTGTTATCTGCGAAACAATCATTTTTCTACACGGTTAGGTTTTTTTCCAAATATTGTTGGATTGAATTTTATGTCTATATATATATATATATATATATATGTGTGTGTGTGTGTGTGTATTTATTTATATATATATAAACTTATATATACAATTATCTGAATGTATAATTTCTTTCACTCAATAATATATATATATATATATATATATATATATATATATATATATATATATATACACACACACACACAATTTTTGTATGTATATATATGTATACATATATATGCTAAAAACCGTGATAAAATAAGTGGTATATATAAATTTATATAGAAATTTACTGACATATACACACACACACATACACCCATATATATATATATATATATATATATATATATATATATATATATATTTTTTATAACGGGCACCCGTATTGTTATCCAGTAAACAATCATTTATTTACATCAATAGAAGATACAAAAAATAAGAATATTTAGTCAAGACAACACAACAAAAACAATATTCGAAAAACCTGACCATGTGTCTATATCTATACACATTGTCAATTTTTCGAATATTGTTTTATTGTGTTATCTTTATCTAAATATTATTATAAAATTATACAATTGTATTTATTTTAGACATCACAACATTGAGAAAACAATATTCAAAAAAAAAACTAACCATTTGTCTCTCTTTATATATATATATATATATATATATATATATATATATATATATATATACATGGTTAGATTTTAGGAATATTGTGGTGTTTTTTTTATGTCTGGCTATATTCAGTTATATATGAGTAAATATATGTGTATATAAATGAAAAACCAATATACACACTACTTGCATATATACATACATACACACGCACACATGGTAAGGTTAGGTTAGGTTGGGTAAAATTTTCAAGTTTCGTTGTGTTGTATTGTAATAGTAGACGGGGGTAATAGAAGAGAAGATTGTTTTCACCAGCGTCATAGAATATTTGATGATGACGAGGAGATCGAGATCTTTGAGCAGAGCCAACGAGCAGAGCTTATACTTTCGATCTAACGGATGCCTCACTTCCGGCGGAGGCTTTACCAAGCTGCTGAGAACGGAAAAGATGCTCTATTGAGCAGTCCTAATGAAATTTTCTACGAGCTACCTACCAGGAGCCCCAATACTAAGCCTGGAGATTAGGCATGACACAACGGATAAGAAGGATTCGAAAACACCCTAGGGATGCATGCATTCCTAAGAACCTCATCAGGTCGAGGCGTACCATAGAATAGGTCGAGATTCGTTGCACGGTTCATTTTCTTAAAAAAAATCATTATGTTGTTATCGATAATTTCATAGGACGTGCTGAAACGATTACAAAAAACGTAATAAAATACATATAAGTTTATCAATTTCACATGCCACTTTATAACCAAACTAATAAATCACAAGTTTCGTATTTTACTACGATCAATCACATTGATTTCAAACAAAATACATATATATATATATAAACTACATTTTACTCCAACGAATGTCCATTTCATTATCGAACGATCTCATTAAAATTAATCATTTCAATAGCTTACAAAACAAAATTTTATCCTTTCACTACTCTAAAACTAGAAGCTTTACCTTTTCACCTTACAAACAAATCGAAAATTTATAAAAAGGTTAATTGCCTCAAACATAATCATCAATTAAAACAAATACGATATTTAAAACAAATACGATATTTAAAATAATTCAAACAAAAATGTTAAATGAAATGCTTACCCATTTGTTTAAAGGAGAAAGACCGGCGTAGATTGATATCCCGTTGGTTGATTTTCCTTTACAACACCACCCAATAATATGATGACTTTTTTCTGAAAGTTTTGTGGATAAATTCGGGTGAAAAAGATGATGATTTTGGGTGAAGAAGATGATGGTATTGGCTGAAATGAAGGGAAAAAACGACAGTTGGAGCATTTATTCAATTTTTTTTTATATTCAACGGGACGGTGGTAATTACCACGCCGCGTCTCAATTTTCCACGTGGCTTACATTAATTTTCCCCAGGTCACGTGGAAGTTCAAGTTTTGGCTCCTCTAGAACTTCCACGTGGCCCTTTTAAACTTCCACGTGATCTGGTGGAATTTTCCACGACCTCGTGGAATCAGGCACGGGGGAATCAAAAATAAATGTCAGGTCTGAACAGACCTGACATGAATTATGGATCGCTACAGTGACCTGATTCTATAATTTCTCTATCGTATCATTTCACTATTTTTGCTTTTTGTTGGTATGGTTTTGAGGCTCATATATCTTTGCATTGTCTAAATTGTTTTTGTTAAAAAAAAGTTACAATTTTTGTTATGTTATAGAAGAATTGATATTGAATTGAATCAATACAACAAAACACAAGAGAAAAACAAAAATGTAAAGTAGACTTATTTTCTACACTTCTTTACATCACTTCTATCTACACAATACAAGAACATTGGTATTATATAGTAGCCTAAAGGATGTGAACCATCCTATGTATTTAATATATGGAATAAGAAAAGAACTTGCAACATATGTAAACAATCAATACATGTAACTAATGATGTACAATAAATAACATAATGTGGATCTTGAATGGACATCCATATATATATATATATATATATATATATATATATATATATATATATATATATATATATATATATATATATATATATATATATATATATATTTTATAACACTCCCTTGGATGTCCATTACACGAAGAATATGTCTCGCTAAAACCTTACTAGGAAAAACCCTTCGGGATCTAGTGAAGGAAAAAGTACATATTATTCGTTCGTGCTTAATATTACTCCCCACGATGAAATCAATATTTGAGATCTTCGGATCGGCAAATTGAAATATTCTCTTTGAATGTAGTAGAAAGCTATGCTTCATGAATAATTAGATCAACCGATGACTTGATCTCGAACAATCAGGCATCCCATTTTTATTTGTAGATCATCATCTGCAAAGGTATGATGTATAATTCCTCTTGCGTCCTTTGAAATATCAATCGAATACCATATCTTGCTACAATTCTTCGTCATTTGAGTGTAATTGAATGCCGAATCAACACTTGACTTGATTCATCGCATATTGATTTCATTTCTCTATGAAGATCATGTGCTCTCCCACTTATGTAAATAAATATTCTTGAATTTGAGATGAACGATCTTCTTCGCAATTGTAATAGTAGACAAAGATCATTGAATATAGAGCTGATTTGAATGCTCTATCTAAGTTGCATAACGTGCATCTCTTGAATATTTACAATTTTTGTGACTTTGGAGTCCACATAAGCCGAGCACACAAAATGTCCTCTACAAAGGCAAATTTAGAACAACAACGAATAGAATATTAATACAACAGATTTTTGTTTACTCATGGATTATTAAAATATTTTAATTTGAACATTAAGCTGATGGTTTCCAAGTTAGTGTAAGAGAAAATTTAAACAGTTCCTTCAAACACGCTATCGTAACCCAAAAACACGAATTGAGAGTCAAGACTTTACCTCAAATGCCTCAGAATAAAACCTTCAGAAGATATACACTTCTCCATTTATATAATGGACTAAAGAAAGGAGAAAAACGATAAAATAAGATATTTCAGTTACCAAGCTAGAAAACTGAGATATTGAATGAGGTCCTTTCTTAGCATTTTATAATACCTCATCAAAAATGCACAAAATCAGAGAACTTCCGGTGTGAACCCAGTGGGACAAAAACTAGACAAGGAAAATAGTTCATGACATATGCGTTTTTATGTGTTGCACTGACTGCCTCATTAAAAACCTTTAACTAAGAAAACCCTGTGGGAAAAAACTTAGTTAAAGGGAAAAAGAGTACAATCATTGTAATCCAGGACCAAAGCATATCATGATTGTTTTGAAGTTGTCGCTCCCCACACGACAACAATGATCTTTCAAATGTACGCATTTCAATACTATAAATATATTTCTCCAAAATAGATGTTGGAAAAACTTAGTGAACAAATCTTTCAGATCGTCACTATAGCGTACTTTTATTAGTCATATCTCTTTTAAAGTCCAATTTAAATGTAGGGCTAAAAATTGGCATACCCACTACTTGTGCAACACTTGCAACACAATCAATATTATCTTCTAAATAAAAATAGGGGATGTAATATCACACAACTCATGTCATTATGCATGAGCTATTTATATATATCCCTTATTCATAGAAATTTAATGATTGATTTTCTTACCTTTAACATGAATATTTTAAGCAATATAACGACATTTGCAACTCAACAATATATACAGGTTGCGATTTTCATGTCTAAAATCAATCATATATTTTCATATAAATACGTCTAATGACCTATAAATATCACGGTCACAACGTCATATAAAAATTATTAGTTCTTGCCAGAGACATTAAGTAGCGGAACATGATGTTATCCGTATTGGGAGAATATAATTGATAAAAATCAATATTCGGTCACTAAAGAACCAAAATTTCAAGTCAATATCACCTCCATTGCTTGTTTCATTTTCACCCATCTATGTGCTTCTAGCACTTAACTTTTGACTTAGGTTTTGGATCCAGTTATAATAGCAAAATATGAGGCAACGATGTCGCCGGCGATCGTGGTAGTATTTAATAAAATTCTCCCATAATATTCATTGCTAGCATAAACCAAATCCTTATCAATATATGGATCTGATTGTTCCGCAACCCCAATATTTGATCATTTGATGCACGTGCAAATCTATTAGGGTTTTCACCTTCAAGACGAATCTCTTGAGATATTTCATAAGCGACTTAATATCAATATCGAATTTATTTTCCGCGGATTTTTATTTATTACACGATCGGTCTTCTACGCTTCTCGCATAGATATTATTATCAATCAAATTTGATTTGGTGCATTTATAAATAGTCACTCTTTATATTCAATAAAGCATCTGGCAGTTCCTTGCTAAATACTGCAAGTTAAACTATTTACGCAACTTAGTTTGAATGATGCGTAGAAGATCTTTATAAAATTTCTCGGCATTCTTATATCTTAAAATGGGTTTTCTTATCTCCTCTAATGCCGGAAATGATCTTCGTTAAATATGTATTAATTGCACCGAGTCAGTAACTTGATGCTCCATCATTCATTTCAAGCTATTTACACATTTTGAAACACAATGATTTTTGCTAAATCAACCTCATGATCAAGTACTATTTGACTTTTGTTTCCAATAATCATAAAATTTATGTAACTATCTCATATCTATGAGATTTATATATTTTGAAACAAACAATTTATACGTTTCATGAGTTTAGAATAAATATCAACATATATAGCACTAAGTCATTTCAAATTCTTCAAGAATCATACATTTATTTTTGACATTCATCTGGGGTTTTGATAAAATAATACAATTAACTTAATGTTCATCTTCTCCTCACGTGAGATTGACAATGCTTATTGTGTCTTATATATTGATATGCTATATAGCTATTTTATGACATGTCTTTCGTGATTTTTATATTACCAGAACATTCATTGATGACTCTTTTAGAGTTCTTAATTAATCTGGTAAATTTTGTCAACACTATGTGGGTACTACGTGATTCAATCACGACTTTTCAAATATGAACTTCATGTTCATTTATATTATAATGTTTTGTTATGAGAATTGATGTATTTGTATTTATTTTTCCTCCCGCAAATCTCGGACAATACTTTTATCACAATCAATATCCGAATATTTGCAATAACCCGTGGCGGATTCTACATTTTTATGTGATATCCTCTTATGCGGGTATCAACAAACTTCATGAATATATTTCAAGCGGGGAACTTGAATAATCACTTATAGAGTTTGACATTTCAATATCGTTTCATCCGTTTATGCGATTTTGGTATGATCACGGTAATTGATATCTTCAAAAGAATAATATATTTCCACGTTCACTTCATTAAATGGAATGATACATCTTAGAATTTTAATTTGATGACATTCACTTGACAGAATGTACTTGTATAGAATGATGTATCTTATATAATTATATTTGATCGTATTCATTTTACGAAATGAAATTGTATAACATGATGCATCTTATTATGTAATATAGTACATATATCATTGCACTACTCATGCATATTATATTGGTCACATTCTCTTCTAGGAATGGACATATATGTCATCATTTTCAAGCATATTGTTCAAGTCATCGAGAAAATATTATTAGCATGAGTAAGTCCTCATTTTTTGTATGTCTCGATATGATACCATTTTTATGTATATCAATAAAAAATTGAGACTTGGGAGAGTATAGAGCTTTATTTCGAACAATTTTGTTTCAATCGGCTAAGCCATTTTGGGTGTGAACATGAGCCACGGGATGTTCCACACCTATTCCAATTGACATGAAATAATCATCAAACTTATGTGATGAATATTCACGGCATTATCCAAGCGAATTTTCTTAATTGGATAGTCGAAATTGTGCTCGTAACTTAATTATTTGAGCCAACAATCTAGCAAATGCATGTTACGAGTAGATAATAAACATATGTGTGACCATCTTGTCGATGCATCAATTAGCACCATAAAATATTTAAAAGGTCCACACGGTGGATCTATAGGTCCACATATATCACCCTGAATTCGTTCTAGAAATGTAGGTGATTCAGTATCATCTTTAACCGGTGAATGTTTAATAATTATAGGTTTTTGTCCAAAAGGACAAACTAATACATTTATTGGGCTACAAGTACATGGATGATTAGAAAGGACAAAACTTAATTAACATTACCAAAATACCCCTTGGCTAATTAAACCTAATTAACCCAATTAATCTTTCCCTCATCCATCATCTGTCAAAAATGCATCAATCACCGTTCAAAAATGCATCTAGTTATAATTATTTTCTGATAAATTGCATCCGTCGGCACCGATTATCGTGACTCTTCTACCCAACTCCCTCCTTTTGCTATCAGTGCTCTTACATTTTGGCAAGCTTTTGCGGAGGAGTAGCCATGGCGGCGGATTTGCAAAATTGCCCTTTTTTGTTGTTGACCCCAGTGAATATGGAGAAGAAGAAGGTAACAAGAGGATTTAGGGTTTACGGTGGCCATGGTTTAGGGTGGACGGAATAGAGGTGGTTGCACCGGCGGACGGTGGACGGAGTAGATTTGGTTGCACCGGCGGCCATGGGTAGAAACCGTTCTTACCAAATTCGATTTAAGCCGAGGTAGGACAGGAGAAAAGAGTAGCAAATCTTCGGGGATCGATTTGCAAAAGAATCAGAAAAGATTTGCAGATGAAAAAAAACAGAGGTGCTGAGGTAGGGACGAATGGGAGAAAGTTGATGCTTTTGCTTTCTTGCCATTGTTTGCGAGTGTTTGAATAGTTTTTTGGAGTGATCATTTTCTGTTTGTCTTAAAATATGGGTTTTTTTTCACTTTTAGATTTTTTTTTTTGGGATAAATTAATTATTTTCTGGTATAATTTCTGGAGAAGCAGGGGGTTGGGGAGGAGAAGAAGGGTGACGGCCACATACTTGGGCTGAACGATCGGAATTGAGCGCCGCGTGAAGGATCGTTATTTTTTTATTTTTAAGAAGTTTACGGTTTAGGGTTGTTACTATTAATTTTGTAACGTTACTACATTTTTTGATGTACTTTATCTATTTTATGGGATGTTACTACTTGTTTATTGCCCGTTACTACATTTTACGGGCTGTTACTATTTGTTTTTAGTCTGTTATTACTTGTTTTAGGATGTTAAGACATTTTTACGGGACTGTTACGACTTGTTTATTGGCCGTTACTATATTTTACGGGTTGTTATTACTTGTTTTAAGATTTATTAGTACTTGTTTTTAGGTATTATTACTTCTTTTCATTGGGTGTTCGATTTTTTCCGAAATTTTATTACTTGTTTTTAGGTTTATTCTTATTTTTCATTGGATGTTCTGACATTTTATGGGTTATTCTACTTCTTCCTTGGATGTTACTATTAAAATTATAAAGGGGCATTTTTGTCACTATATTAGCAATTTGTCCTTACTAATCTCTGATTTTTAAATTTGTCCTTCTGGACCCATTTATCATTTTTTTTGTCCTTCTAGCCCCTTCCCCCTAATAATTAATTCCCCCTATGAGCAAACAACACATTAGAATTCACTATAATTTAACACTTTTTGACCTTTTAACGAATGGCCATGTGAATAATCTATTATATGTCTCATCATTGTGGAATCGGGATGCCCAAGGCGATCATGTCATATCATGAAATCATTAGAAACCATAGACTTTTGGTCTACTACTTGATGAATTTAATTTCTTTGTTATTTTTGTATAATATAAACCAGGAAGATAAAGCATGTAGCTTTTCTAATACACATTTACTGTCCGTAAATTGTATTTGTAATCAATAAATATACATCATTTGAACATTTTTATTTCAATGGCTCTTTTGAAGCCTTATAAAAATGGCTCTTTCATACATTATCATTTGCTTCTCTCATTTTTCAAAATTGAGATTTTTTCACGGTATGGCGTGCGTTGTCGCACTCGATAATCAAATGCCGTCATCATCTTTAATCAATCAAGATTCATCTTCCATTTATGTGAATTTTATATTCACTTTATGCCATTCAAAGGCTATTCTTGGATTTCATATCCATATATATACACTTTCAAAATATTGATCATCTTTATATGATCATATTATTATTCGATTGATATCATATCATTTTATTGATATCAATGTCACTAAAATATCAAAATACTTGTAGTATAATCATTCAAAAAAAAATTGAATTGAAACATGTAAACAAAAATTTACCTCAATACTTTAGCACATAAGTAGCATCAAAAGAGCGATCAAAGATCTCCAAATAATATACCGAGAGCAACCAATTTGATAATTTTGGGTTCCTTTATATACTTCATTTGATGGTAATTCTCACCAACAAAATATCTTGTAATGAGAATATCAATGTCCTTCTTCTTATCCCCATCATAACAACTATGATGTTCAATATATCATTGATCCGAATTTGCTTTGGTTCTAAGGCAACTCCTTGAGATCATATGGTTCGATGTAACTCCAAATATTATACATCAAGTTTCAAGATTCACAATGGCCAAAGACAACCACTTTGTAACATTAGGCAATTTCATTACGGTAGAGATCACCGAAAAACTAGTAGTACACACGACTCTTGAATTGCTATTTCCATGTTTCCAATGTAGAAGTAAAGAAGAATAACTTATCTGTATTTGGCAATGGACAAGAAGACTCGGATTCCATAGCAAATAAGCCTCTTTTGTCATTTACGGTTGTAAGCTTTTAACGGTAGAGAGGCTATCGTGTTGATAACGTGTTATAGAAGAATTGATATTGAAATGAATCAATACAACAAAACACAAGAGAAAAACAAAATGTAAAGTAGACTTATTTTCTCTGACACTTCTTTACATCACTTCTATCTACACATACAAGAAACATTGGTATTATATAGTAGCGCAAGGATGTGAACCATCCTATGTATTTAATATATGGAATAAGAAAAGAACTTGCAACGTATGTAAACAATCAATACATGTAACTAATGATGTCTGATAAATAACATAATGTGGATCTTGAATGGACATCCATATATATATATATATATATTATATATTTTATAACATGTTATAATATGTTTCAAAGGAATAATAATTGAAAAATATGCCTATTGTAAAGAAGAAATGATTATGCCACAATAATATTTTTCATTATTGATTTTGTTAAGACCTATTTAAATCAATAGATCTCATATTATAATAAATAGTCTAAAAATGTCTTATAACAATTTATTGTGATATTATTACTACTCATCCTAAGGTGGTGTACACAATACACAAAATTCTTGTTCACAATAATACACAAAATTCGCCCATTTGGAAAAGTCAATAATCGAGTTTCAGCGTGTACACACCTTTCCGGCTTTCCCTCTTATTTTATCTTATCTTGGAAAAGATTCCTGCTATGAGCTATCTCTATCCCACAGAAATATTATCAACAAACATTTAGATCAATCGATCTATTTTAGCTGCTGATATTATTGTTTAATTCAATCACAATGGATGTGGAGGCAGAGGTAGTGGAAGTCACTCCCAAATACTTTGAATTGATTCATATGCTGCTATCTAACATTCAGCTTGTTGATCCAGATCAAGTCACTTTAGAACATCCCGATTTTAGTAAAAGGTAAAATAGTATTAGATGTATTTCTACTACGACTGTCATTATTTATCCAAACATGTAATTAAAGGATTTAATTAAAAGGATTTAGTTATTTAATTAATGAATTTGATTAAATGGCTATATAAAGGAATAATCCCAATTATTTCCCCACAATTGACACACGCCAATTCAAAAAAAAAAGAAGGAGGAACGGCGATCAAGAAGAAGAAGACGCAGAAGAAGAAACGAAATAAAAGGAAGAACCGTGTGATCAATCCGTTAAATCCATTCAAGACGCCGCGAGAGAAAAAGTGATCGTCGTGAGGAGACGCAACTTTGGAAACAACATCTACCAATTTACGTAAGTTTTCGGTTTAAGCGCTGGCTTTGTGTTCGTAGAGTTCGATTCTTGAGAAATTCGTATCTTTTAATCCGTAAATTTCTGTTTAGCATTGGCGGAGTAGTCGAACGATCGTCTTGAAGCATAGAATAATCTAAAAATAGGTTCGCAGCAGTAAACCCAGGTAATCTTCAGTTTTTCAGGCTTTTTCAGTTTCGTTTTTCTGCAAGAAAATAGGATTTTAGGGTTTCTTGTTGATCACATAGGTTTTGGAGTTGAGGATCAACAGTTGTTGCAGCTGCTTGGTGTTTTGCTTGTGGTTTTGCTGGCAATTAAGGTAAGAGGCTCTTCCTATGATTCCAATTATCGTTTATAAGGTTTAGATCAAGTTTTAAGGTGTTTAGATGATAGAAAGATGTGTCTTTTCGTTGATCAATGATCACAGATGTTAAGGTATGATTAGATATGTTTTTCTATGTTTTACTGTACTTAATTTGATGTTAATTAGGTTAGAAAAGGATTGGAAATCGTGCTTTGAAGATTTTAGCGTTTTGGGAAAAACCCAGGCGGACGGGCGTCTGCAATAGGCGGACGGGCGTGCGCAATAAAGCGGGCGGGCGTCCGGAACCCTAATATCTCGGACGGGCGTTTGAAATAGTCGACGGGCGGCGTCGAGGTTCGATTTTTGATGAGGAGATGTAATCGCTTTTGGTAGACGGGCGTCTCGAGGTTTAGTGGGCGGGCGTGCGGTTTCGACGGGCGTCCCATAGGAGGTCAAACGGGCGTCTGGCCTGTTTTACTTTGTTTTTACGGTTTTATCATTCTAGTTTGGTTTTGGGTTTTATAATTATATTATAATTGCTTTAAACCCTTATTTATGATATGATAACATGGTATAACCTTGAACAAGCTTGAATTGAGCTTCTGATTCGTTCAGTTAAAACACCGAATGTACTCTTAAAGGGAGTTGAAGTTCGGATCCGTCGGAAGAGCATGATAGGCTTGTGCTTTGATGAGTTAGCATTCATCAATGTATGTGTAATTGCTAGGACTTGTCCGTGTCTAGTGGTCTAGGAAGAGAGTAGTAAGTGTGAGGGAGATTATTTGAAAACACTTGGGTTGCTAGTTAATCATCCTAATAATCAACGTCTTGACTAGTAAAAGATTAAACAACATGTCTCTCTTGGCTGGGCACCAGGCTAAATCGCGATGCATGTGCTACCTCTCACGAAGGTGGAGGAACTCTGTAGGTCAAAAAAACCTAAGTCTGAGAGGACTCTGGCTGAGGTGTCGTGCTATCGAGTCTACCTTTCTAGACTTCGTGGATATTGGTGTGATCCACTAATATGTTGCAAAAGAGTGTCCCTGAGGTGGAAGAACTCCGTAGGTCATAATGACCACTAAATGCGGAGGGACTCGCTAAGGTGGATCGCGCGTAGTGCCGCTGAGTGCGGTTGTAACACGGATAAGTTAGGTAGCAACGTTTAGTCAATTCATGTTGATGGACATGAAATGACCCAGATTAGTCGGTCACACAAAGATAACTAAACGATGAAATATCTTTTCTTTATAAATCGTAATTGTTGTCATAGCTTCTCACTTTTACTAAGTACTTTGTACTTACCTCCTTTGCATTTTCTTTTGTGTGCATTGTGGGGTGAGAAGACGAACAGGTTGATCAAGTGTGTAGCGACGGCTTTTGAAGACTTAAAGTCTTGTGAAGCTTAGATTATTTTCTTTGTAAAGGTTGTATTAGGCTGGTTGTATTTCTTCTCTTAGATTTGTTGTACTTCTACTTTTAAGGCATCGTATTGTATAAGTCTTTGGGTTTTTCATCGTTGTAATCTTAACTATCCATCTTTAGCATGGTTACTTTCTATTCATAGTAGCTTTTACGTTTTTACCCGAGTCTTTTTAGCTTCCGTTTGCTTTTATTTGATACGACGACGTAGAGGCTTGCGTATAATATTAGACTTATTTAATGCTATACGCGCCGAACGTTTCTCTTCCGGATAAGGGCTCGGTATCTGGGAGCGGGGCGTTACAGTTGGTATCAGAGAAAAGCGTCCTTTCTATCCTAGGCTTCTTTTCCTCTAAGATAAGATTCCTTTAGACCTTCTAGAACTTGAGTTTGGTGGTAATCCTCGTAAGACTAAGAACCCTTAAACCGTGGTCAAGTTATCGGGACCTAGTGAGGAGTCGTCTTAGACGGAGGTTAAGTTGAGTTCTCTGTTCACATCTTTTATGTGATCACCTCAGGTTTGTCCCTTCTAGTATCCTTAGTAGAAACTCTTTCTTCTTTTGAAGTTCCAAACCGTAGCATGTCACATAGGGTTAAGTGAAATCCCTTTAAGTAATGCTTTGGGATCGGAGTCTTATGCCCACACTTTAAAGTCGAGGTCCTCTTGGTTGATTTCATTTTTCTTACTTTCCCTATTGAAATCTCTTCACCTTCTCTCCACATGAATATCTAAGTTTACTTTTATCTTGGCCTAACTTTGTAGAGAATGATATTTGATTCAGCTCTACAAGTCCTCCACTTTCTCTTTTCACTATCACTTGGTTGAGTTCATCAACATTCTTTGACCTTTGCTTTGCTTGAGATGGTTCTACACGAACTCCATATGTAGC